>OZ014470.1:24865718-25257056 GCA_963965965.1 Trididemnum nubilum
TTGAGGAATTATATTTCAATTCAAAAGCACTAAAAGATGCAAAAGAACAAAATTAGAATTAGAAACGCAATTAGTAATTAGAAAAGCTGCAGTTCTAAAAGGAAGAAACTTCGGCAATATACTAAATGAACAATTTGATACCAATGTTTATTGCATTGTAGACACAGTATATACTGTACTTGTGGCATAAATTTCGCTGCTTCTGAAGCAGCATGCTAACTAAAAAAAGATCCAGGTATAATGTAAAAAGTTGTATGATGGAGAAATTTTTCAAAGTTCTGATGTTTTTCCTCCAGGGTTGTTGCCAACCAAAAAACAAGTGATTTCAGAGCTTGCTCAACTTTAAGCACTTCAAGAAACTGGATACAGCTCGAATTGTTACAAAAGAACAGATAGATTTGATGTAAAGTTTATTCTATATATGAGCTGAGTATTGGACAAAGAATCCATCAACTAATGCTAAACTTCAGTGGTTTAACTAGATAGCCGAAAAAATCAACAACATCAGATCGATACAAAGAGCTTATTAAAACTAATTTCTTGCATGATGCTTATAAACTTTTTGATATTTTTTCTATGATAAAAAACAAAGAAAGCCATATGAAATTATATATGGCTTGAGAATAACATTCAATGATCACGTTTTTTTGAAGATCAAAAAGCAGAACCCAAGGCTACATGTTTGGCAGAAATATCAGAACTTTGAAAAATTTCTCCACCATACAACTTTTCACTAGTAACATTAAACTTGAATCTTTTTTTAGTTAGCATGCTGCTTCAGAAGCAGCGAAATTTATGCCACAAGTACAGTATATACTGTGTCTACAATGCAATAAACATTGGTATCAAATTGTTCATTTAGTATATTGCCGAATTTTCTTCTTTTTAGAACTGCAGCTTTTCTAATTACTAATTGCGTTTCTAATTCTAATTTTGTTCTTTTGCATCTTTTAGTGCTTTTGAATTGAAATATAATTCCTCAAGTTTAGCATAAATAAAATGATGATGCAAGTGCCAACCAATACTGGATGATGCAATAACATGAAACTTTGAATATTTGTTACTATACTATGCTGGACATTGCCCAGTTGTGTAAGGCTACTTGCCATTAAAGAAACTATTTGAAGCTGATAAGGCAGCATGGCACACTAAAAGTACAAATATACATAAATTTAAACTTCATCTGGCGTATTTTCAATGCCAACGTGAATTGTAATCTGTTTGAAGTTGAGCACTAAAAACTTATCAATAATCAGTAAATCTGTAATCAATAATTTGGCAGTAACTTTTTTTCTGTATGTTTTTATGGCAAAGTTCGTTTTAATGGAAATATAAATGTGCTGTTTCTGCAAGTTTTAAGCTCAAAACTAGCTTTCTAGCATATGCGGTTAATGAGATATGGCAAAACTGGCTATTTTAAGCACGTTCCATCAAATTGCACGACCACTAGAGGGTGCAAGAACTCAAAATTGAGATAGAAGTATTTCATATGGTATTTGGGGGCCATATATCAAGACCACTTTTTTAAATTCAAAAATATTTATTTTTCACTCCACCCTAGGGCAGGGCATGGTATGGAATGGAAGACGATTTTTACATATTCCATAATGGCAATTTTCTTCCATTCCATACCAAAAATCTTCCATTCCATATTCCATTCCATACTAAAATTTTCTTCCATATTCCATTCCATACTTCCATACCAAAGAAAATTTAGTTTGGAAGCAATGCAACGTATATTTTGTTGCTTTGCACTTTTGCAATGCTGTAAGCAACCGCTCGTGAAGGTTGCAATGACAACAATACTGAGATGCAACGACTGGTATCTGCTTTGCATATTGCACATGATTTAATGCATAGGCGTAGCCTGGATTTTGAATTGGGAGGAGGGCTAAACCGCAAATCATGCAATGACATCATCATCAGAAGTTTTTGAAAAGAAGGACTTTTTATGGGACAAAGAATGAAAGATCAAAAGCTGGGCGTCTGATTTGGCTCGAAACCAGGATTTGCTATACAGGAAGGACTAGAACCAGTAGCGCACGCAGGATTTTCAAAAGGGGGGGGGGGCCAGAAAAGTCAAAAAATTTGAGAATAATGAAGACCAGAATGAAAATTTTCCAGCCCGAAACAAAGTCCGTTTTCAGGTGAAGACCAAAAAAATGAAGACCAACAATAAACTCAAATTACTCAAAACTTTAGTTCAGTTTTTGGCCAAAAATCGCTTTGAACACCATTTCTGTGCTCAAACCTTCTGCCCAAGTTACAAAGGTGGGGGCACGCCACAGTTTTGCATACTATTCTACGCTAATTATACTACCCTGGTGACCCAAAGGGGGGCGATGGCCCAATGCCCCCCCCTAAATACGCCCCTGACTAGAACCGCAAGTTAAAAATTTTTCTATCCTATCAAAATTGAGAGACTTGGTGAACAAATTAGTGCAACTCAAACATGTCACAGAGGGGGCATTGGGGCGGAGCTCCCAGCCGCTGGGCAATTTTTTGTAATTTTTTGGAAAAAACTGGCTATTTTACTGCGATTCGAATCACATTTCCCACGTTTTCAGAGCCATTTGAAAGAACAAAATTTTTGATGCTTGAAAGCCAATTGAAAAAATCCCTACCTTTTTTTCAGGTCAAGTCCAAAACACGTTTAAAATCTTGCATTTTGGGGTTAAATTTTGTGACGTGACCCAAGTTAGGAAAATCAAGGTACATTGCTTTCTGCAACATTTTTAGGATTAAATGATGCGCTCGAAGTTTTGCCTTTGAAGATTTTTGTTTTGTCATGAAAATCACCAGTTTTAGGAATATGTACGACCAGAATATGTATCACCCTTGATTCAAATTCAATAATTTGTTCAATAAGCGTTTCCCCTAACTCGGTTTTTTCAAAAGCATTTTGTTGCGAGAAAACTGACGAGATGGAGGTGGATTGTTATTTCAAGTTATTTAAAGTTGGTACATTAGATGCCATAAATGGTCACTAATCATGTTATTGTAATATAAAAGTTAGCTGGGGGCCTAAAACATATTTCTGCATAAACAAGTTAGATGAGTGCCTGAGATTGTACCTTTTAGAACAAAAACGCTGAATTTCTCCCGGCTTGTACATTTAAATTGGTTGGTAAAAATTTAAGATAAGAGGGCATGGGCCCCCTGGTCATCAATATTAATATTAAGTTATTGCTAATTGCCGTCGTACGCATGTACTGTTGCACTCCAAAAATGCTTAAAGAGACTGAATAAATAGGCTTTGGGTCATCATTTTTTTCATTGGTAGCTTTACAATTGGGGGGGAGATAGGCAGAGGGCCCGGTCCTTCTGGCTATGCCTATGATTTAATGATTACCGTACAAGTTTGCTCTTACATTAACTAGAACATTTACCGTAATAGAAATACCAAGCTTTAACACCAAAAAGAATTACTATAAGCTTAAAAACTAAAAATATAAATAAAATTAAGCTGAAACGGGGATGAAATAGCAAATACGAGTTTTTGTGACGATGTAAGAAAACAAAATTTACGACTGGGCAAATTGTCAGCCTCAAAATAAAAAAAAACAAGTCAAATCCATCAAGGCCATCAACTGTAACATCAATGCTGCAATTAAATTGCAATGTACTTACAATGATGCAATACGTACACTGTTTGCGCAATGTACACAACCAAAGTACCGCGATTTATCGACAAATAATATGTGTAGATATTGAAGTTGAATACTTCTGTGACAATATTCTTTATCACTACCCGACATCGGTATGTACTTTTCTGTAAATACAATGCACGAAATCTAGTATGGAATTGGTATGGAAGTATGGAAGGTCGTCTTCCATTCCATTCTTGAAATCTTCCATTCCATTCTGGCATCTTTCATTTTCCATACCGAAATTTCCGTTCCATTCCATTCCACACCATGCCCTGCCCTAGGGGGTACCCCTCAAATGGGGCTGCCAAAATTTCAACTTTTTAACCACTCATGCTAGACACATGAAATTTTCGAGATATGCAAATATGAAGAAAAGATAAAATTTTACGCTGGACTGATAAAATTTTTAGGATACGCAAAAACAAAGAAAAGATAAAATTTGACAAAATTCGGGGGTACCAAAATGAAGGGATCCCCCTCAAACAAAGACGCCAAAATTCAAAACTGAACCACTCACCCTGGACTGATGAAATTTTTCAGAATAGGCAAATACAAAAAGATAAAGTTTGACAAAATTTGGGAGTACCACAATGGGGGTCCCCCTCAAATGAGGATGCCAAAATTCACACTTTTTACTTGCATAAGCTAGACATATCACAATTTCAGGATACACAAGCAAACATGAAAGAAAGATAAAATTTGACAAAAAATTTGTGGCACCAAAATGGGGGTCCTTCAGAATTCAAACTTTTCAACCATTCAAGCTAGACATATGAAACTTTCAGAATAGGCAAATATAAAAGAAAGATAAAATCAGAATAGATAAATAAAATATCACTAATTTGAAGTGCCACAGTTAGAGAGTCCTCCTCCACCAGGTCCTTCAAAAGCTTTAACCACTTAAAATAGACAAAAAAAATGAGGATCTCATAGTATAGGGGTGCTCCAGTTGTGTTGGCACCTCCCCCAATTAACTACCAAAGCTAAACTAACTAAATCTATTGGATAAGTTAAAATGAATCAAAGATTAAAGATAACAAATTTAATTGGCCACATTGAGGAGACCAAGCCAAATGGGCTCTTAAAATTTCAAATTTTTATTACGAAATATTCCAGCTAAACATAATCAAAGAGAACCGGTAGGCTAATATAACAAAAAGATAAAAACACGCCAAACTTGGCAATATCATGTTGGACAACTAGCCCTTAAATGGACCTTCAAACTGTATCATATGTTAAATTCTCACAATGAATTGGTATCACAGAAAAGTAGAAGACTAAAACCTAAGGGATTACTGCAACATTTAACACGTTGAAGTACTTGAGGTTAATGGCTTTGTTAGATTTAAGCTGTATGGCCGAGTATTTTTACTAAACTGTCACTGATGATGTTGAAAAATCTTCTCCTTGCTCTTCAAACTTTTTGAACAATTTTATTAAGAAAGCGTTTGTGCTGAATAATGGATTTAATACAATATACTGTACAATATCTAATATGTTGGCCGTTGGGTCACACTGCTAAATAGCGTTCTCAGAATAAGAACAGTTGTAAAATGCGTGCTTATTTTTCGCCATGGATAGTGTTAAGTTTGGCTGATGTAATAAAGTCGCTGGAATTTTAAAGATCGCTCTATGTTATTTCATAATAAAGAGACAAACTGTTTGAACTTTCATAGCTTTTTGATTGACTTTACTTGATTATTGGAACGACCGACGCTCGCGTCGCGTGTTTCTTTGTTTTTACTCAGCCATTTTCCAACTAACGAGTGCGAAATTTCAGACTTTTGCTTATAACTCGAGAACAGTTTGGTCTAGCTACATAAAATTTTGGCAGCAGCTTGAGATTAATGAGTTGCATGTTTGTACCAAATTTCGAGGCAATACATCACATGACTTTAGTTCTAGAACCCGAAAACCGCCCTGCAAGTTTGGCGTAAAAAGCGGTCTCAGTCAAAAACGGCTTAAGTACGGCAAAAAATATTTCATATGGTGCTGTGTCTTAAGATACCCTTTCATCCCAACCAACCCACTTTTGCCGCCATGAGGTTCATTTTTTTTTTTGTTCTTTTTTTTTTTCTTCCTAATTTTTGTACGCTCTTCTTCTCCTAAACCACATAACATCGAAACCAAAATTTTGTGTAAAGTTGTTGAGCTGCAAATGCAATTTTTTCTCCCGAAATTTTTTGGGGCAACTCCACTGGGAACCCCTCCAAAACGGGGCCCTAAAAAATCAATTTTTTGAACGGCTCAAGCTAGAGTGCTAGTTTTATTTGATATCGGAAGATATTTAACAGACAAATATTTTGACATAGTTTGGGGGTGCCACCCCCCCCCCCCCCGGGGACCCTCCAAAAATCAATTTTTTGAATGGCTCAAGCTAGGGTGCCAGTTTGTTTCGATATCAGTAGATATTTAACAGACAAATATTTTGACATAGTTTGGGGGTGCCACTCCCTCGGACACCCCTCCAAATAGACCCCTCAAAAATCAATTTATTTAACGGCTTAACTTAAGAGTGCCAGTGTTTTATGACATCAGCAGTTATTTAACAGACAAATGTTTTGACATGGTTTGGGGGTGCCTTCCCCCTGGGGTCCCCCCCCAAATGGACACCCTAAAAAACAATTCTTTGAACAGCTCAACTTAGGATGCCAGTTTGTTTTGATATCAGCAGATATTTAAGAGACAAATATTTTGACATAGTTTGGGGGTGCCACCCTCTTGGGGACCCACCCAAATGGACTCCCTAAAAACCAATTTTTTCTGCACCTTAACTTATAGGGTGTCAGTGTTTTATGATATCAGCAGATATTAAAGAGACAAATATTTTGGCGTAGTTTGGGGCGGCCACCTTTTCGGGGACCCCCCAAATGGACCCCCAAAAGTCAATTTTTTGAATGGTCCAAGCTAGGGTGTCCGTGTTTTATGATATCAGGAGATATTTAACAGACAAATGTTTCGACTTTACTTTTCTGGAGGTTCCATAATCAGGTATTTTTGAATAATTGCTGATTTTACGGTAGACGAAAAGTACTTTTGAGGGTCACAGCATTAGCTACACGTCGGTCGTTCACTGGGTTTGCTGGCAAACTCCCATCTAGCTTTGATAACTTTTTGAGACCTTTAAACTTTGAGAGCGAATGACCTCTAAGCTGTTAAAATGAACTAATAAGAGCGCAATGTGCGAAAGAAGTAAATGATTTTTGGTGAATAGTTGTTCAACTTTAACATTACCCCTAGTGTTTTGGAAAGCATAGAGTTGAGTAAATTATCATAAGTTTTCAATGTGAAGTCATCATAAAGTCAGACTCTGTAATATCACTTATAAATTTATAAGAATTTGATTTTTTGTTTCTAAATTTTGTTTGGGTACGTATCTCTTTCTGTGCTAATTGCTAAGGCAGGCATTGTTTAATTTAGTTCTTAGATTTTGAGAAAAATTTGTCCAACTGTTCATACATGTGCTGGTATAAAATTCGTCTTAAAAAAATATTGCAGTGGGCTAGTTAGGGTGTAGATTTGATATTTGGGATAGGGTGTCAAATTTCTGGTCAAGATAATGTAAGTTGCAAAATCCAAAAATCATATTGGCATTTTCAGATCAAAAGTTTTTATTTCTGTGTTTCAATCGTAGCAAAAGGTTATTGTTGAAATATTTGTTTCAACAAGGGTTTTATTTGTAACCGCAATTTTAACAATTGCGCTGCTAAGCGAAAATTCAACTAACTCCTTAAAATTTGAAATGAGATCTGATAGTAATTTATAGCTGCCTTTTCTAAGACATTAAAATTTTGGAAGCCGTTAAACACAAACTTGACTAAGTTAATGGAACATTATGAAATTCGAAAGCGATGTATTTCAGATGTGATCATCAACAACAATAAACACGCTTAACACAATTGTAAAGTTATTTAGTTCAGTAAGTTGAGTACTTTCAAGAAGTCCCCGGATATGTCATATTCTAGTTGGTCGTTATCTTTGCTACACCGCCTTTAGGGCATCCAATAGTGGCCGATTTGATTAAAAAAAGAGAAAAATGTATCAAAAGCCATACACTTGCATCGAAATTAACGTTTTGTTACATTTCTCTGACTTGAGAGCCCTAATTTTACGGTATAGCAATGTACAAGGGCCCACATTTCCAGAGATCTAAAAGCATTTTAACCACAGAGAATGGAGTCAAAGTTGACATGCTATACTGCTATCATTACGTATCTCACTCTATCTGTATCAATTTAATAGGTATTTGGGTTTGTGAAGTCTATGATTGCAGATGACTTCTCAACACTTCTATCTGTAAAATATTTGGATTTACAGTATTAAAGTCATTATATTGTATAATATTGTGTCAATGTCATCATCCCCTACTTCCCATACTTTCTTTCATGTATATCACATTTTCTGCTGGTCAATTGAAGCAAGTTTGGTGCTGGGATGTTGATCAAATGAAGCAAGCTCACAGCGCTCCCCCAGACCCCCTAGCTGGATTTAAACCAAATTTGTCTAATTGTGTTTTTCATAGGTCCTAACTGTATGCGAATATCTTTATCACCTCACTTTTAAATGAAGATCTACACCCATTGGAGAAAAAATGATTTAACGGCATGGGCCCCGATAAGCTTGGGGGCCCTAATAAGATTTGGGGGCCCAGTATCGACTTTCATACCCCCCTGAAAAATTTTCTCTCTGAGGCCCTGCATGTATCTATATAGCAGCGAATAGCATGTTGCCCGCACTATACCGTGGAATATGTCATTACTGCGTACGTATCTCTTCCGAGTTCATGACCACCAGTTCTCAACCGCTCGATTTCTTTTTTATGAAAGTTGGATGAAATCACTTACCATTTCTACAAAATTCCTAGAAATGTTTGTAACTCGGTCGATTGATAAATTTTCCTGTCGTATCTCTACACAAGGAATTATTTTAGCGGTTGAGGGCCAAGCATGTGATAAAAACACTGACTACTTCAGAGCTATAAGAACTGGGACAGAAGTGTACAGAAGCTGAATAAATACAGTATATGCCATCATGTTAAAACCTTACCTTATTTAAGAGATTTAAACTAATTCTTATTGCCTTTTATTTGTGAAGAAAATGCGACAAAGAATTTAACTTTCTAGCGTAACTACCAAGGGTAACTTCTTAAAGTAGTTTCTAAAGCACTGCTTTGACCACCTAGCGTTCTGAAATGCTTGTTTTTTTGAAAGGAGTATGAAAAAAACCAATTGAATTGTGATTTGCGTGCTAGTTTACCGTTTAAGCCTGCCAATGCCGATTGTAACCTGTACCAATACTTTAAAAGCTTGAATTGTAACTTTCATAAATAGAGTTGAAAATTCACTATTGGGTACCTTATTTGAATGCAATCGTTCTTTTTGGTAAATCTTTTTCTAAAGTAGCGGCAGCAGCCGCTGTTTTGTATGCCAGTAGCAGCATGGCAGCGGCTCTACTTTTTCATTTAAGTAGCGACAAGCGGCAGCACCGCTGCTGTTTTTGCCAAATAGCGGCAGTGGTGCTACTTTTGAAGTAGCGGGTGCTAAGCTCTGCCTATAAGCAGTGTTCCCACTAAGCCGTTTTTTCAGCGAATCGGCGATTTGTTGGAGCAAGGGCAAATAATTTTTGGCAATATAGTAAACATAGCTTTAGAAAATTCGACAAATTTGTGGAACTATGACATTTTGGTACAAAATTTAGGGCACGTAAACGCCTTTTTAGAGCTTTGGGCACATTTGTTTAAAGAAAATTTGGGCACTCGCGGATTAGCAGTAAAGTCAGAGGGAACACAGCCCAGAGCCTATAAGTGTAATAATCAAAATAAAAATTTCCGAAAACGAGTGACATAACTAGAATCTTTGTTTATTTAACCGCGCGTGTTCCATTCGCCAAGTCACTTCATACAGCAATTTAGTAAAATATGTTTTAGGCTTCCCTCCGATACTCATATTGTATATACAATACCGTATCTTCTACAGTTCTAAGCTATTCCGGTAATAATGCAGCAATTGCTTAATGCAGCTTAATGCAGCAATTGCAGTAATAAAAGCTATACCGGTAATAATGCAGCACTCATATTGTATATACAATACCGTATCTTCTACAGTTCTAAGCTATACCAGTAATAATGCAGCAATTGCTTAAGACTAGCAGCTCAAACCTGAAGCTTCAATAAATAACAATTAGTACAGTACAGTTGGCTATGCTATTGTGGTAGAGTGGATAGAGCGTTGCTACTGAAGCGGTAAACTTGGGTTCAATTCCCGGTCGAGTCAAACCAAAGACTAGCCTGCAGGATATAAAAATTGGTATTCCAGGGTTGCCACAGAAACTGCAAAATCAAATTCCAGGACTTTCTTTGGTCATTTTCCACGACTTTTCCAGGACTGTATAAGTTGTTTTTTTTTTTGCTGTACTTAAAATTCAATTTTCACTATTACTCTTTCCTGCATCTTTGAGTACTTTTTTGCACTTGTGATTGAGGAAAAATTTTGATGTAATGCATTTGCATTTCTAGTACTGAGTACTAGCCAGGTTCAAAACCAAAAATTTGCTATGGGAGGGCTGTGCTAGGAGGCATCGGGGCACCAGAAGTCATTGGGGGTCTGGGGACGTAGCCCCCAGCACTTGAAGATTTTGCAATTTTTTGGCAATAATAACTTAATTTTAGGCTTAGTTCGGTAAAGATTATTGCTTTTGAAACGTGGCATAGAAGTTAGCTCTACAAAAACATGATTAAACTGGTTGCATAACTGGGCTACAATATATGGGTAATGGCTGGAGCTCGACTGATATGACTTTTTCAGGCCAATACAGATATTCTGAAAATTTTTAGGCCAATACCGATAACCAATATATTAACTTATTAACTACGAACATTTTGTAACTATTTTTCAATTAACTTGACACTAAAAGCTTCACAAAGAATCCTCCTCGAAAGAAAGACTATTGCATACACAAGTCACACTAAGCAAATACAAGGCAAGAGCGCTTGAACGTACCCTACCAAATAAACAGTTTAAGGTAATAGTGCTGAGCCGATATATATTGACTGACTGATTTATCGGTCAAGCTCTAGAGATGGCTGATGGTAAAACTTCAGTCCTTGCTTTATTTCCATCCCGCAAACCATAAAATCCTGTCGTTTGAAAAAGATAGAGCTTATTAAAAAAAAACGTTATCCTAGCCCTAACCCCAACCTTATACTAAACCCAAACTGTAACCCTAGCTCTAACCATAACGTATATCCTAAACAAAACTCACGATCTAAACACTAACAATAACGATAATAAGTAAATAAAAAATAAGTAAATGAGCACCCACTCTTGCTCTCTTATTCTTTATAAGCAGAGCTCATTTGCATGCTAAAGTGAAAACAGGCGCTACCTTTGAAAAAAATCACAGATATTAATCCAAATCGTCTGTATTTTATAATGCTGGATAAGGATAATTTGGGAGGAGGGGCTAATGAAACAAGATTTGAAAGCGGTGATTGGTAATCAACAGAATAAAATACTTAATAGACCCCTTATAATTTTTTTACAAAGCCTACATTACGGATTTAGCATCAAGCGATCGAAGTGTTTATTTTTAGCCCTTTTCAATTAGTTATTAATGACTTTATTCATGACCAATATTAGCTCCTCCCCTAAATAATGTCTTAAAAGTGGCTTTAAATTACTTCAAAGTCTATAATCACTGCATAAAACTGCCTCAGAAGTATAGTGCAAAAAGCGTCGTATTTTTCTTAGGAAGGCTTTATTTCACCGGAAATTTTTATCTAGTTTTTTATTAATTCTAACTCAAATCTGACACAAACTCAAATGCTTACTCTAAAACTATTCCCAAATCAAACCCTAACCTAAACCCTAATCTTAACCCCTAAAAAAGCAAATGAAAAAAGCGCGGATGAATATTTCTCATTCTCGTTTTATTCTCTTGAAGTTGAAAATTTTCAATGAAATAGTCACTACCTTTTTCTTATGGTGCACTTTGGTCAATGGGGGGCCTGTAGCCTGCTACGCTACTGCTACTAGAGTATCGCATTGCAATAAATTACTGTCCATGAATTTACTTTTCCTAATAATATTCAACAAATTTACGCATGCCGTACTGCAAAGAGCAAATTTTGGCATTTTAACAAAGAAATGCTTATTTGCACTATAGCATACAAATAACAACTGCTCAAAATGAATAAGAGAGCAAAGAGCAGAAGAATGGGAGCTCATTTACTCTTTTATTGTTTAAATTATCATTAACATTTGGGAACATTTTAAGTTTGAGTTAGGATGAACGTTAGGGTTAGAGCTGGGGTTACAGTTTGGGTTAAATTTAGGGTTGGGTTAGGGCTAGAATAGCAATTGTTTTATTTGTGCACTAGCTAGGGATGTTCATTACCGATTCTTTGCTAATTTCGAATCGATTCCGAATCAAATGTTTCGATTCTAGTATTTCGATTCACTATTTACATATGACAAGATGTTGGTGCTGGTAACGAAAAATTTTATCAAAATCAAAAGCTCGCAGAAAACACAGTAAGTTAAACTCTCTCTGCAGTGCGTGCAACGAACACGTTTATTTCCGTCTTTGTCCAAGACGGGAAGTTCAAAATGGTCCCATACATCAGATGTTCTTTTTCTTCCTGCCGCTGAACGCTTCATAATTGCCCAGACTATCGCAATCGCATGTAAATTTAAATTTAAATTGAAGTCTTAATTCTCTATCTGTAAAAACTTTTGTTATGACTAGTATTATGTTATACCTGTCCTTTTGTAACTGAAAATTTAATAACAGTAAAGTTATGGTAACGATCTCCGCAGAAAGACTTTTGCTAATTCAATATCTGACATTTACATGATCGGCGCCTGGCAAACTGCTAAAAAGTAACCACATCTCCGCAATCACAAAAGTAATTGTGACGTTATTGTTTATTTGCACGTGGGACTTGCGAAAAAGCAGTGAGGCGAGCGGGTGGCTTTTTTTTAGCGCATTTGCAAACACATGCGCTCCTGCATTTGCGACAATACACACGGCCAAGCATGCGAGTGTGCGTGAAAGCGGCGTCGTTTGTACTAACCATCTCTTTAATCATCATGCGAGGCAATTAAATGACGCTGTTACGTAACAATGCTCGTGAATGGTGTTTATTTTCCGTACAAAGCAGTGCTGCCTAAAAACTTAGCGCGAGTATTTCGATTCAGTAGTATCAAAAAAAGATTTCGGATCATTTGGGAATCGGAATCGAATCGAATCGAAATACTAGAATGAACATCCCTACCCACAAAAGTAAGTTTTTTTTAAAGCTTAAGTTAAAACGCTTTTTTGTATCTTTGATGGAATATTTTGGCACCCTCGATCGGCAGCTAAGATGCTACGATTTTCTATCTATGGTATTTTGATTGATAGGATTTCATTATCGCGAACGGCAGCATTTGATCTATGTTGTATAATAGTATATTTCGTTTAATGACTTTGGTGAAAGGTGAATATTAATCATCTCTTGTCCATAACAGCACCATATCTATCTACTTAAACCAAACAATGAAGGTTGAACGAGTGAACGTGCAATCGAGAATAATATATATTATTAAGGACTCCCAATATTGATATTTTTTAATGGTTAAATTAGGGCCATTTGAAAAACATTTCTAAATGAGATATTTATGACGTACAGCATTGTGAAAATGTGATATTTGCAGATAATATTGTACTGTACAGTAATTTTGAGTATTTACCGCAGTAAATTTACATCCAGTACTTAAATTGTAAAATTTTGCATGGGGGGACGCTTTTCCAGCCTTAACCAAACTTCAGTGGAAATTATGTAATTCCGTCCCTGCAATTGAATGAAGATCAATAAAAAAAAAAAAAGGTCTTCGCTGAAAATTGAAGTGTTTTTTTCCCGAAATCGGGTGAAGAAAAAAAAAAGGTCTTTATCGCAATTTAGGACTATATTTGGCCGGAATTTGTTGGATTTATTCGTGCTGGCTGGCTCTTGATCATTTCATCATCCAGCACTCAAATTTCGATGGGTGGACGACTGGAAGTCAAAATCTCGATGGGGGGACGCTAAATCTCGATGGGGGACGCTAACTCTCGATGGGTGGACACGTCCCCCCTATAATTTAAGTACTGTTTACATCAGTTTAAAAATTTGTAAAATAAAGAAATTCAATGCTATAGCTTCTTCAATGTGTTAAAGAAGATTAGAGTATTATTGTTGTTACTAGTTATCATTGTAAAATAATAAAAAGGGCAAATTTCAATTCCGAAAAAACATCAAATCGTTTCTTTAAAGCAGGAGTCAGCAACTTTTTTTTATGCTGCGGACCGGTTAAAAGCGGAGAAATTTTCCCGGACCGGCTTTCAAAAACAATCACCATTTTGGAAACACATGATCTCCAAAAAAAAAGAAAAGGTCTTCAGTCCATGAAGTAGCAAACTTCCCCAGATTTCTAGGTAATCTCAAAAAAAAGGTCCTCGGTTCAGGTTATGCAAATTTTCCGTATCTAGGGCTGATCTCCAACATTATAAAATGACATATCTGGGTTTTTGAGGTTTTGCACTAAGCTGTATTATCGGAATACCTCCTGTGAGCTGAAATTAATTATCCCAAAATGTTCGAAATATATTCCAAAGCATTTAACCTGGAAAAGTATAGGGACCAGTAACGAACTCTCCTCGTACTGGTGGTTGCCGACCACTGTTCTAAAGCATAGGCATCTAAACGCACTAATGGAAGTTGGAATTGCTGAGAATTCAACCTTTAAACTCGTGAGTTTCAGTCCAACTCTTTCTTACGTCTGCATCATTTGCTCGACTGAACAGTGCCTCACACTGAAGCATTCGAATCAATATAACAACAACAAGATTGCTGACACAGCAAGAAAAATAAATTTTGTGACGAGAGTTATTTGCCGTTAAGTTACAACACTGCACAGTAAAACATTCCGTACACAGTGAAAATTTTAGTAAACCCTCCTTTCGTCCAAAAATTGGTTGGGGGATCAAATAAAGTCTATTTAACCCCACAAGTACATTTCATCCCCCCAAACCCAATTGAAATGCAAAAGAGGGTTCACAAAAACTGGATTGGTTACGTGATGTGACAATGTGACTGAAATGGTTGATAATGTTCATTGTAACTTTACCCTTAAGAAACACAAGACGACAGAGAAACGAACATACGCATATCAATAATGCCACCTTGAGGTCATATTTTCATTCTTTGTTTCAGACGCTGTACTTTTTTTTGGACGGAGATGTTTTAGGACGAATTTATTAAAAATTTGCTCTTGATTTTGTTTGTTAGCAGGTTTAGAGTGATTTGTCCTTTATCTTTAAACTTTGCATCACTTTAGATTGATGATCTTTATACAATAAACCACATTTCGAATGATTTTGATAGCGTCCTAATAAAACTTTTAAACGTTGTTTACAGGGATACCTGGTTTTTTAGGACGCTGTTACTTTTTTTAGAACGGAGATGTATTACGACGAATTTATCATGAATATGCGTTTAATTTTGTTTGTTGGCAGGTTTAGGATGATTGGTCATTTATCTTCAAACTTTGCATCTCTTTAGATTGCTGATTTTTGTAAAACAAACCAGATTTCAAATGATTTTGACAGCGTCCTAAAAATACTTTTAAACGTTTTTTAGGACGCTGTACTTTTTTTAGGATGGAGATATGTTTAGGTCGAATTTATCAAGAGTTTGCATTTGATTTTGTCAGTTGGTAGGTTTAGGAGGATTGGTCATTTATCTTCAAGCTTTGGATCACTTTAGATGGATAATTTTTATAAAATAAACCAGATTTCAAATGATTTTGACAGCGTCCTAAAAAAAGTATTTACTTTTTTTTAGGACGAAGATGTTTCAGGACAAATTTATCAAAAATTTGCGATAAATTTTGTTCGTTGGCAGGTTTAGGATGAGTGATAATTTATCTTCAAACTTTGCATCTCTCAAACCAGATTTCGAATGATTTTGACAGCGTCCTAAAAAAAGTAATTAGTTTGTTTAGGACGCTGTTCTTTTTTTAGGACGGAAATGTTTCAGGACAAATTTCTCGGAAATTTGCAATAAATTTTGTCAGTTGACAGGTTTAGGATGATTAGTCAATTATCTTTAAACTTTGGATCACTTTAGATTGCTGATTTTTATAAAACAAACCAGATTTCGAATGATTTTGACAGTGTCAAAATTATAAAACAAACCAGATTTCGAATGATTACTTTTTTTAGGATGGAGGTGTTTTAATACATATCGATACTGCGTTTATTACGGCATGAATTCACATTTCATCTTTTTTAAAAACTACAGTTAATTTAATTTTAGGTGAATTCCCATTCAAGTTTTAATTAAATAAACTAGATTTCAGTTGATTTTTGGTAGCGTTTTAAAAAAAGTATCGTTTTGTTAGTACGTTTAGGACGCGCGTCCTAATCGTCCCAAGCGTCCTAAGAAAAGTATTACCCCCTTCATACCGATCGTACCAATTTGCCTGTAAATAGAGCGGATCAAGTCAAAATTGAGAGCGGAGTATAAAAATCGAGTTTGAACATGGGATGTGACGAAATAAATCAGCAAACCATGGCAGAAAAAAAAATTTTGCTCCCTGGGGGATGGTACCCCCAAACTATGCTGAAATATTGGTCTGCTTAAGATCTACTGATATCACAAAACAAACTGGCACCCTAGCTTGAGCTGTTAAAAAAGATTTTTGGGTTGTCCAGTTTGGGGGGTCCCAGGGGAGTGGAACCCCCCAAACTATGTCAAAATATATGTCTGTTAAATATCTGCTGATATATATAAAAACTGGCACCCTAGCTAGAGCTGTTCAAAAAATTGATTTTTTGGGACTCCTCTTTTGGGGGGTTCCCAGGTTAGTCGCCCTAAAAAAATTCAGCAGACAGCATTGCATTCACAGGTCAACAACTTAACACAAAAATTAGATTTTGATGTTTTGTGGTTAGGAGAAGAACAGCATACAAGGTTTAGAAAAAGAAAAAAAAAGGAAAAAAAAAACTCATCGCGGCCAAAAGTGGGTTGGTAGGGATAAAAGGGTTTCTAAAGACATAACCGTGTGAAATATTTTTTGCCGTACTTAAACCGTTTTTGAATGAGACCTCTTTTTATGCCAAATTTTCCGGATGGTTTTTGGATTCCAAAATCTAAGTCACTCGACCTGTTGCCTCGAAATTTGGTACAAATATGCAACTTATTTATCTTAAACTACTGTCAAATTGCATGCGGCTAGACCAAACCGTTCTCGAGTTATGAGCAAAAGTCTGAAACTTCGCACTCATTAGTTTCAAAATGGCGGAGTAAAAACAAAGGAACACGCGACGCAAGCGTCGGCTGTTCCAATAAGGCCCACTGCCGAGATCTCCGAAGTTAACCAAACTTTTTTTTTAAGGTAAAACATGATCAAAATAAACCTGATCAGCAAAAATGAGATTAATCCGTGCAAAAACCAGATCACTAGAGCAAAATGAAATTTTCAAGTCAATTTTTGACATGCTGAAGTAAAAATTGAAACTTAGTCATATACAAAATTGAGGAGATAAGCTTGTTAGTTGACAATTTTTTTCGGATGAAGCAGTAAAATATTTCTTTGCACAATATTTTGTTTGAACAAATTTAGATGCTTGTGAAAAACTTAGGGTTAGTTCTATGATTTGGGTGACGTAATTGTAGGCTTTGCAGCTAATAAAGCCCAAACAAGATTTTTTAGCCATTTTGTCAGACTATGATAAACAAAAATTGTTTGCTTCATTAACACTAGAGTATCTGTAATAAATTGTTTTCAAACTGTGTAGTTGACATCATCTGGCTTCCAAAATTTGAGCATAGTTTAGTGACTACAGCTTTGCTGATTTTTGGGGGTCTTTCTCTTTGCTACCCTGTAATTTAGCGACAAAATGCTCGCTCTAAGGTTAGGTTAAACAACTTTACGGAGATTTGTATAGAATTTTTTGAGCTTCTTTATTATTTTTTCAACTTATACTTGACACAAAATAAGTCATATGCATTAACTCTTGCTTTGTTATAGCTTTGCAGTGGTGGGCCATATTACTGGCATATGCTGGTAATAAGGCCTCCTAAAAACTTTTTTTCCAAGTGAGATCACAGTAAACTGCAATATCATGGCTTGGTCTAATTTTGATATAAGGTTAGTAGGTGACTATGAGCTTAAGCTACTACCATGCAAAATTTCAGCCAAAAAAGCACGTAGGCTAGGTTTTTGCAGATAGCAAAAAGTATGTTAGGTGGGCCTTACTACCTGCACCTACCTTCAAAACGGAAAAGAAAAGTAAACAGTGTCCCAGAAGTCGCACACCATCTATTGTAGAGTTTCATTCTTAAGTCGTGCACCAACTTCACAAATGACGTTTCGGAGACATAATCCTTTTGATATGGGTGTTTTATGACTTAGATCAGGGCCTACGAGAGGGGGGTTCAGGTTCAGACCCGAGCCTGGGCTTAGGGGGCCCGGAAGAGTTGAGGTTGTCGCGTCAAGTTTTGGACCAAATTTATTTCTTCCTTGCCCTTCATCCATCCCTGATGTCGGGCAAAAAACAGGACCAAATTTGAGTGAAGACCTTTTCTTTTCTTTTTTTTTGGTCTTCACCTAATTTTTTTTGGTCTTTACCTAATTTTGGGCAAAAATCAGGACCAAATTTGAGTGAAAACCTTTTTTGATTTATCTGTAAGTGCTTCACTAAATTTTGGTGGCCCGGCGTCGATCTTCGGACCCCCTGCAAAAATCTCTTTCTGAGGCCCTGACTTAGATTCGAGAAATAAACTTTATGTACAAAATTTGAATCACTTATGACATCATTGATTTTTATTCCTCATAACTTTTGACCCTATTGCTCGATTTCGTTCAAATTTTTTTTCAAATAGGCCTAGTGTGTAATCATAAGGCCCATCTCTCTAAAGTAAAATGTTTTTAAACATGCACATTGCCGCTGTCACGCACCATAAACAAGAAAACTCGAATTTGGGCAAAGTGGGGTCAGAAAAATGGGTTGGTGGGGAAACTTATTGTAAAATTTTCAAAAATTGTTTTGAAATTTTTCATACATAACAAAAAACTCATCTCGTGCCATAGCACGCTAATTTCTTTTCTGTAGTCATTACCGTACTGTACAGGGTGGGCCTGTTTCTGTGCAGCAGGCTTTCAAATAGTTAGCCTACTGACTTTACAGGGGCACAGAAACCCTACAATTAGGCAGTCAGCAAAAACAGTTGAAGATATCTTACCAAAATTTATCCAAAATAACTCAAAGATTCAATATTGTCAGTTCAAAAGGTCAAATGCAATTCCAACATCAGCTTACAAGTTCAGACATACAAAATTAGCAAACAGATTCAAAAGTCCAGAAAATTTAAGTTAAGCATGGTTCAGCCAAGTTTAATGAAAGTTTCAAGTAGGCCTAAACTACGAAGATGAAGAAGAAGATTTACAACTAATTTTGGGCTAACATCCTTATTCAAATAATACAAAGAATCATTAAAAAAGGCAGTTAACAAACTTAAAACACTGAATACAGTCACTGAATGCGGTAACGTAGGCTAAACCTAAACCCTAACGCTGTCCCTGGTCTAACAAGCTTGAAAACCTAATCACAAACAGTAATGTTTCCATAGACAAAAATATGAAAAACTTCGACTCCGTAATTACGGATAGGGAAAGGACAGCCAGTGTAAATAGGCCAGAAAATAACATTCTAAATCCTACACAAAGTAACAATCCACAAAAGCAAGCAAATCACTGCAAAAATAAAAAACACGAAACGAGGCGGTGAAAAAAGGAATGGATATAACAATAGCTCACTGGAACAGGGCCATAAGTTTCAATACATAGGAGAAATAAACATTCGTATATTTGACAAATTGGACTCCATATAATCGCAGCAAGTATCGTAGCTAATGTGTCTTCATCGGTGGCACTACGTCTTGGACCTTTTCGTGGTTGATCTGTTACATTTCCAGTTTTCTTAAACTTGCAAATTTTTCTTATGTATTGAAACTTATGGCCCACCCTGTACTGTGTCGTAAGCTGTGTAGGCTAGGCTAGATTGTAGAACATTGTAGCCTACTCAGTACTGGTAGCCTATGGAATGTTGTGTTAGTCTGGAACAGTAGGGCCACAGTCAGTACCGCCGTACCGGTGGGGCGTCGTTCAGTATAAGCTGTCAGCTTTATTTCGGAATCTCTGCGACTCGTGTATGAGCGTGCGTGCGCTCTCGCTCCTTTCATGCGTGCACTCATTGGAACGACCGACGCTTGCGTCGCGTGTTCTTTTGTTTTTACTCAGCCATTTTCCAACTAACGAGTGCGAAATTTCAGACTTTTGCTTATAACTCAAGAACGGTTGGGTTTAGCTACATGAAATTTTGACAGCAGTTTAAGATTAATGAGTTACATGTTTGTACCAAATTTCGAGGCAATACGTTGTGTAACTTTGGTTTTAGAACCCGAAAACCGCCCCGCAAGTTTGGCGTAAAAAGTGGTCTCAGTCAAAAACGGCTTAAGTAGGCCTACGGAAAAAAATATTTTATATGGTTGTATCTTGTATGTCTTAAGATACCCTTTCATCCAACCAACTCACTTTTGGTCGCGATGAGGATTTTTTCTTTTTTTTTTTTTTTCTTTATTCCTTTTTTTTCTTCCTGATTTTTGTACGCTCTTCTCCTAAACCACAAAAGCATCGAAATCTAATTTTTGTGTAAAGTTGTTAACCTGCAAACGAAATTATTTCTCCCGAAATTTTTTGGGGCAACTTTACCGAGAACCCCCCCCCCAAAATGGGGCCCAAAAAAATTAATTTTTTTGAACGGCTCAATAGAATGCTACTTTTTTTGATATCAGTAGCTTTTTAACAGACAAATATTTTGACTTAGTTTGGGGGTGCCACCCCCCCCCCGGGACCCCCCAAAATGGAGCCCCCAAAAATCAATTTTTTGAACAACTTAACTTAGAGTGCCAGTGTTTTATGATATCAACAGATATTTAACAGACAAATACTTTGACATAGTTTGGGGGTGCCACCTCCCCGGGGACCCCCCAAAATGGACATCCCAAAAATCAATTTTTTCTTGGGCTCAACTTACAGTGCCGGTGTTTTATGATATCTGTAGATATTTAACAGACAAACATTTTGGCGTAGTTTGGGGGTGCCACCTCCCGGGGACCCCCAAAAATCAAGTTTTTGAATGGCTTTACTTTGAGTGCCAGTGTTTTATGACATCAGCAGATATTTAACAGACAAATATTTTGACATAGTTTGGGGGTGCCACCCCCCCGGGGACTCCCTCCAAATGGATCCCCAAAGAATCAATTTTTTGAAAGGCTCAACTTAGGGTGCCAGTCTGTTTTGATACCAGCAGATATTTAACAGGCAAAAACTTTGACATAGTTTGGGGGTGCCACCCCCACAAATGGATCCCCCAAAAATCAATTTTTTCTACGGCTCAACTTAGGGTGCCAGTGTATTATGATATCAGCAGATATTCAACAGACAAATGTTTTGACATAATTTGGGGGTGCCACCAGAGGTAAAAGTAGAAAATTTTTCATACCGGTACCGTGCCATAAGCCCAGAAGAGGCAAACAATTTTTTCGTATTTGCTGATCAAAAGAGGCAAATTAGTCTTTGGTATCCACTTATCCAGTAACAAAACCCTAAACGCCTTAATTATACCTAACACTCTAAATTTTGACGAACTATAAAATATTAGATAATCCGAGAATGGCTAAAACGAAAATAACTAATTTGTCTCTGGACTCGGATGAATCGCTAATCTGAGACTCGAAACAATGTCCTGTAGAACTGTTGCCTGCAAATAGGAGAGTAAAAAGTTTGCCACAGTTCTAACTGTATTGACACGAAATTCGAAAAAGCTATTTGGGGGATAAGTACAAAAGAAACCCGAAATCTACTTTTGGCTCAGTATTGTAAGTTTGTAGCCACAAACATAACGACACATTTTCAACCAAGCACATAACCACATGATCCAAATCAAACACTCAATTTTTCCAAAAACTTGCCATAAAGGTTCATAGTGGTTATCCTTTTTCAAATTTTGTTGAGCCATGCCACTTGTTGAATAAGCTGCTCTTTTACCCTTTCCAAGCCAAGTTCTTACGAATGGCTCTGGATTTCATTTCTCGCACGGTGGTCTCACAGTACTGACAAAGAGCTGCTTCTCGGTGTACACAGAACAGCTCTTCTGCGCACCTAGCGGTGTGTAGTCTAAATAACTTAAGGACCTATACTTTACTAATAAGATAGCTAGGCGTGTATCCTCCTGAATCTGGTAGTCTAGAGACCGGAATCCAAGGATCTGAGAGCGACGGGAGCGCAAGATAGGGCTGTACACCAGACAGCAGCCACCTAAACGAATCCAGGCCACTAACGAAACCTCCAGCTCAAACTCCAAACAGCCAGAAATACCGGTAAAACTATAATTCACAATCACAACACTACAGTACAGGACAGGACTCACACGAAAGAATAAAAACAGCAACAGCAGTTCTCAACTACGGCAAGAAGGTAAAAGCAAAAACCGACTGGCACTACGGTACTTAATAAAACTGTAAAATCAGCAAACTTACTACACCAGTACAGGGGTTAGCCAACCTTCACTACACTACAAGTAAACCTATATCATACAGTAAACTTAATCGTAACCTGTTGCTTTACTCGTTTACAATATCTTATTATCTTATTTATGAAAAAGGAACAGGTCCCCAGTCTAAAACACACCAGTTAATATCACATAAAATCTAGCTGCAGCTCAGCCAGCCAACTCCTCAAAGTTTTCCTTTCAAATCAACAGCTATGCGCATCAGTGATTTTAGTGGTGCGCTAGAGAGAATAAAAATCAAATTATTGTTTTGTACACACCCAGCCCCAAAGGCTACTGTCAAGAAACGTAGGCTTTACACAACAAAAAAGCAATAATTTACACAACTCATAAGTTCACTACAACAGTATCAACACAACAGTAACACTTTAAACAACTTACGTGAACAAATGTGCATAAAAGTTAATCTCCACATATTGCAAAGTGAACGTGTATCAGACAGTAACAAGTTTATATCTCAGCGCAAACAATTGCACAAACCTTAAGCTTTTGTAACTTATAGTTGAGACTATTCAGAAACTACGTGATTACAAGCAGTAAACTAGAAATTCATTAACGAAGTTCAAAACAGTTCAGCGCTTCATCTACACAGTGATATTTCGAATGCAGTCATAAACGTGAAATACTGCACAACAATCACTTCAATACTATTACCTTACTTAAACAACGGCAGTACAGAGCAAAGCTTTGTAAACAAATCAACTCGGTATTTCACTATACGGTGGTAAACTAAACTTAAGGATAGCGGGATCTAAGTCGCTGCAGTGTCACATAACGATTCATTATAGCTTGCACAGTTTAAATAACAGTAGCTTGTACAAATAAAACGCAATACTCGATAAAAAGGTAACAATAACATCACACTAACACAAACAACACTTATCTTACATTAGATCACCTTCAAGTAAACAGATTTTTCTAACGTCCCTAATAAGTTCAGAAAAATCAGCTGTTCGCAACTTTGCGCTGCGCACCAGTCCATTCGAATCGAAAAACACTTCGGTAACAATTGCTTTGGGCCACTGTCCTCTCCTTGTCTGTTCATTCACAATAAGAACCAAGTCACCAGGTTTCAAATTTCGCGACGTACCAAACCATTTTCTGCGAGATTGCAACAGAGGGAGATAAAGATCTAACCATTGCTGCCAAAAGAGGTCAGCCAGAAACTGCGACTTCTTCCATGAGCGTCGATAAGCCTCACCCTTCAGAAAGGAGTCAGTTGCCGCGTCTTCACACAAACTTCCAATCAGAATTGAACTCGGGGTCAGAGCGCCAAGATCATCTGGAGTCGAAGCAAGTGCTGTAATAGGACGGTTGTTTAATATACGCTCGATTTCGGCAACGTACGTCAACAAGTCAAATTCATCCAGTGTCGAGTTCTTTACAATGGAGGAAAAGACCTTCCTGAACAGTCGGAAAAATATTTCATAAAACCCACCGTGATGGGAGGCACGGGAAGGATTGAAGTGCCATCGTATGGTCTTCCCGAATTTCGATGATCGCCATTTGCTGCTACCGTATAGCTTGTCAAGTTCCTTTTTAGCTGCAACCATATTACCGCCATTGTCCGAGTAGACTTCTTTGGGAAACACATTTCTTCTGCTACAAAATCGACTGAATCCTTGCATAAAAGCATGGACATCCAACGACTGTAATACTTCAAAATGAACAGCTCTTGTAGCTAGGCAGTTAAAAATACATATCCAACGTTTTACATTGTTACGTCCAATTCTCACGTTCACAGGTCCCATAAGATCTGTCCCAATAGATGTAAACGGCACTGTTTTGTTCACTCTTTGAAAAGGTAGATCAGCCATCTGCTGCTGTCCGGCCTTTGCTTTCCAAAACTGGCAGGTGGCGCAAGAGTTTAACACCTTTTTAACAGCAGAATGCCCTTTTATTATCCAAAACTCTTTGTTCATGTCAGCTAGTACATGATTAACGCCAAAGTGTCCTTCTTTTCATGATGATATTGAATTAACAAATTGGTCACTGGGTGGTCATAAGGAAGTATAATTGGATGTTTCGCAGATATCGGAAGAGACGAATTTTGCAACCTTCCTCCAACACACAACAAGTCATTCAACAGTATAGGAGAAAGATCGCGAATGTCTTTCAACACAGCAACTCGATTGGCGTCTTCCTGCGTTATTCTTTGTATGGCGTCGCCTGTTTTCCTGTGTGAAAGCAGAAAGTCTGCTGCACCTGGAAAAACCTGATATTGAACAGTCCTTTGAATTGCATGCTTGGCGGCATCATAGTCTTCAGCTCGCAGTGGTTCAGTTCGAAAGGTCAGTTCAGTGTTCAAATATTTGACTCTCATATAGAGTTTAAAACGCAAAATCCAAGCAGTAGCTGTAAGCAGTTTTTCAAACGTGGAGTAGCGCGCGAACAGCCGATACAGGGGATTTGCAGGATTTAAGCACATGTTAAAACAACAACTTTGCGCACAAGCAATATCACACGACGATAAATCCTTAACTAACACGTCAATAAAATCCGGCTGGTCGGGCCACTCAGAAACACGGAGCATTAAGAACTTAGGCCCATTTAACCATAAGTCAGCATCAATAGCCTGGCAGGGCTGCATTCCACGAGATGCAAGATCTGCCGGGTTCAACTTACCTGGTACATGCCTCCATTGGTCAACTGAGGTCAGTGCATGCAATACGTTTAACCGATTAGCAATAAATATCTCAAAACGAGTCGACACATTATGGATATAACGCAATACAACCATAGCATCCGTCCAATAATATACACGATTCACATGCAAATCAAGTTCGTTACAAATTTTCATGCCCAATTTTGCACCAAGCACTGCAGCGACAAGTTCTAACCTGGGCATGCTCATAGGCTTGAGGGGAGTGACTCTTGATTTCCCCATAACAAAACTAATTTCGATAGAGCCATCACTATAAACACAGCGTAAATAAGAGCATGCTCCATAGCCCACAGTCGAAGAATCAACAAAAGTGTGCAATCCGCACCAAACAAGGTGACCTTTTTCATGAGTCACAAAGTTACGTCTCATACTAATACTCTCAAGATGAGACAATTGCGCAAACCAAGCACCCCAATTTGGCTCTATCCCAGGTAACTGGTTTAGAGGTTCGTCCCAACCCAGCTCAGCACGACATGCTTCCTGCAAGAGCAACCGAGCAGGAAGCAAGAACGGCTGCAAGATTCCGAGCGGGTCATACGTCTGACTGATCATCGACAACAGGCCTTGCCGAGTGTGAGGTTTCTGTTTAATATCCACATGCACGTTCAAGGTGTCCGTCTCAGCGTCCCAGAACACACCTAATGTCTTGTGAGGGGGCAATCTACCATTACCAAGCTCCACTGAAGATGCAAGACTTTCGGATGGTATATCAGCCAACACTTCTCTAGTATTAGACACAAACTTAGTCAAGTGAAAACCACCGCTTACCAATAAGTTCCTCAACTGGCTCACGATACGCTTTGCGTCCTCTGTAGTTGCACACGACTTGCATAGGTCATCCACGTAGATATTACGCATGACAGTTCTCACGGTATCATCATCCACTCCTACAGCATTGTCTGTGGCCGTCCGACGTAGTGCAAACGCTGCACAGCATGGGGAACACTTCGCTCCAAACACGTGAGTCTGCATTTGGTATTCAACTAAAGGTTGAGAAAAATCATTTCCTGCAAACCACAAAAACGTAAAGCGTCCCTATCATTTTCATTTACAAAAACCTGTGAAAACATCTGTTTTATGTCAGCTACAAACGCAGTAGGATACTGCTTAAACCTAAGCAACACACCAACCAAATTATTAGTCAAATCTGGTCCACCTAGCAGCAAGTCATTGAGGCAAACGCCTTTATACCTAGCGCTGCAATCAAAAGCTACTCTAAACTTGGTTAGAACAGAGGTGCATTGATGAGGAATGTAGTTGGTCTTCTCGGTAGCTTCAAGAGACTCTTCAGGTATTTGAACTGCATATCCATTGTCGATATATTCATTTATCTTCGCAGAATATTTGTCAAATAAAGAAGGATCCCTTTTAAACTTCATTCTCAATCCCTCCATTCTCTTTACAGCCAAAGGACGATTATTTTGTAACTTTAGAGGATTTTGCTTCCAGAGCAAACCAACTGAATAGTGTTCACCTATCTTGGTCACCGTACTTTCCATAATTGAGACTGCTTGCTTATCCTCTTGAGACATTGCTACTTCACCAACATCCATTTCCACATCTTGAAAATCATGGTTCATAATCTTAAGCAACTCTTGACATGATTGCTTGGTTTCAGTCTTTGTGTTCACAAAGTTGACCACAAATCGAGGTGGCACAGAGAATGATTGATCTTCTTCATCTTTGCCATATATGACCCAGCCTAAAGCAGTGTGAAGCCCACTTGGCTCGCCTGGAGCTCCAACTCTTTGTTCTTGCAACAAGAAGGCTTGGTGTAAACTGCTACCAAGAAGTAGCTCTACATTCCGATTTTCCAATTCTGGGAAGTCAATATCCTGTAAGTGCGAATACGCCCTTGCAACAGTTTCAGTAGGAATACTGTCACTTACATCGACAATCTTATTCATGACTAAAACATCTTTAACCACAAATGCTGGTTCTTCTCCAATTCCTTGAATGGCTAAGGTGTCAATTCTTTCGTTTATCATGGAAGCAGCATTACATGTTTGTAGTTCCACCATGGTCTCTGTTATGGGAACTCCCAAACGTTTAACAAGATCTTGAGAACAAAGATTTACACTAGAACCTTCATCTATAAAGGCATAGGTTAATTCTGCCTTTGCAGGGTCAGGACCCCAAACCTTTACCGGCACAACCTTAAAATATGTCTGACCTGACTTGTGTGGTTGCAAAGAGTCCACAGCCGAACATGTTCCACTTGTTCCTACTTGTTGATCCAACTTTTCTGAGTCACTACACGATGGAGCCGATGATTCTTCTCTTTTTTCCTTTTGAGCCTTTTCTGGGGTAGAATCTTCTACATGCAAGATAGTATTATGCTTGCGTCCACACTGTCTGCATCTAATTCTGTTTTCACATTTCATCACCCTGTGACCAGAAATCAAACAGTTGTAACAAAGGTTGTGAACCTTGACTATGTTCCGTTTTTCTTCAATTGATTTTTTCTTGAATTCCGGGCACTTCCAAAGTGGATGGGTCTCAGAACATACCTTGCACTGGTTGCGAGACTTTACTATTGTGTTTGGTTGCTGGGTAGCACACACAATCTTTCCACCGCGGTTTCCAGGGATTGAAGTCTTCTCCTTTGGATTTGACATCTTGCTGCCACAAAGTAATCTTCCGTATTGACTATCTGCAGCAGATGCAGCCTTTTCTACCAATACACGTAGTTCATGAAAGGTGCCACCTGAACTGCTTTCATTGCTAATCCGTACAAACTCTGATTTGATCTTGTAAGGCAAACGCTGGAAGAGTTTGTGCATTAGCTCTTGATTGTTCAACATCCAGTCTTTTCCCCACGATTCAAAACTGACTTCACACTTATACATTTCGTCGCAAAGCTTGGTTAAAGCCTCTCCATCCCATTCCTTTATGGTAGGGCCATTTACTAGTCGTTCTTGTAGTCTTTCCATCAGCTTTCTTGAATCTCCAAATCTCTTTTCCAAACGACTCCATGCTTTCTGATAAGCTGAGTTCTGGTCTGGTAGGCAAGACAATCCAGCTATCACGTCCTTTGCCTTTCCTGTGCACATTCCTTCCAGAAACGACATGCGATCCTCATTATTCCAATAAACATTTTCGACGTGGCGTTTAAACTTACGTTTAAATTCCAAGTACTTTGTGGGGTCACCATCAAAATTGTTTATGACCAACTTTGGTCCAGGGGGAGCAAATTGCTGATGATCATATGGAGACCAAAATCTCCCACCACTCCAGGGATCGATTGGCATCATAGGACTAGGAGGAGGCACACTGTACCGTGGCAAGAAAGGATTAGAAGGACTAGTTCTCGGTTCATGATCATAGTAGTCTCTTTCAGGTCTAGTCCCCATACAAGAACCAGAAAATTTCTCACTTCTACCTCTGCCACATTGCAATTCTGATTCCCTCCAGGGATCCACAAACTTTGGCTCAGTCTTGGACTTTGTTGGTGGTATCATGTCAGTCTTTTCATCATTCTTGATGACTTTTGAAGACGAGGAAAACGCTTCTTTACTTCTTCGTGCTTCAGCTCTTAAGTCCGTCAACTTATCTTCCAATCGTTCCGCTTGAAGCTTGAGTGTCACAGCTGGACCGGGAAATTCAAGCAGCTCTGCGTGAATATCTGTTACTGTATTCCATGCCTCTGAGCATTCTGATTCAATTACATTAATTTGCTCCATGGATGAGGCTCGTTTCAGCTGCCGAAATAGTGCACTGCATTTAACTTCCATTTTTGAAAGTGCTTTCTTGATATCAGCACGTCTAGAAGCTGAATCATTACTCCCAATCTCATCCAAGAGTCGGACTTCTTCGGATTCACTTAACCAATTCATTTCTTTCAAACAAATCGATTCTCATACAAACAGCAACTATACTAGGCCTAATCCTCTTTTTTATAAATCCAATGTACACAGAACAGCTCTTCTGCGCACCTAGCGGTGTGTAGTCTAAATAACTTAAGGACCTATACTTTACTAATAAGATAGCTAGGCGTGTATCCTCCTGAATCTGGTAGTCTAGAGACCGGAATCCAAGGATCTGAGAGCGACGGGAGCGCAAGATAGGGCTGTACACCAGACAGCAGCCACCTAAACGAATCCAGGCCACTAACGAAACCTCCAGCTCAAACTCCAAACAGCCAGAAATACCGGTAAAACTATAATTCACAATCACAACACTACAGTACAGGACAGGACTCACACGAAAGAATAAAAACAGCAACAGCAGTTCTCAACTACGGCAAGAAGGTAAAAGCAAAAACCGACTGGCACTACGGTACTTAATAAAACTGTAAAATCAGCAAACTTACTACACCAGTACAGGGGTTAGCCAACCTTCACTACACTACAAGTAAACCTATATCATACAGTAAACTTAATCGTAACCTGTTGCTTTACTCGTTTACAATATCTTATTATCTTATTTATGAAAAAGGAACAGGTCCCCAGTCTAAAACACACCAGTTAATATCACATAAAATCTAGCTGCAGCTCAGCCAGCCAACTCCTCAAAGTTTTCCTTTCAAATCAACAGCTATGCGCATCAGTGATTTTAGTGGTGCGCTAGAGAGAATAAAAATCAAATTATTGTTTTGTACACTCGGCATTGTTGGTAGAGATTGCATTTCTGCTCTCAGTGATAATGTTGTTCATAGCGCTGAACCCGCGCTCACAC
This sequence comes from Trididemnum nubilum, assembly GCA_963965965.1. Taxonomy (NCBI): domain Eukaryota; kingdom Metazoa; phylum Chordata; class Ascidiacea; order Aplousobranchia; family Didemnidae; genus Trididemnum; species Trididemnum nubilum. Next base: position 24,895,368 of record OZ014470.1, read on the forward strand.
TCGGCGTTACTTGGTGAAAGGGTGTCAAATGGCCATCGTCAACTTATTTAGTTAGTCAGGAATGCTTTTTCCTCCTCTTGCCTTAAATTCAATATACTCCAGATGAGTCTGCTGCTTGTTGAGACGAAGAGTGCCACATAAACTTTTCCCTTCATCTTCTCCAAAACGAGGATTTCATGATCAATCTTTTCTGGATCTAACACGTCAATTTGACCAACAAGGGTTTTGTAGTTCTCTCTTCGAGTTGCACGAACGCTACGCTGTGCTCTGCTTGATGCCATCGAGAAGAGCCTTTCTTCCATATTGTCAGCTACCGCCCGAATTAACTGAGTGACTATGCTGAGCCTGATTTATTACAGGGCTTCTTCTTTCTCTCAGTTCTACTTGTTGGAATGACAGTGCTATTTCTGCTTGTTGAGCCAAGATGGAATTTTCCCCCGAGGAAGCAATCAGGCTTTTCATATGTTTTGTATACGCATTGAGTAAAGTGTGAGCTTTTGGTAGCGTGATATTTCAGCTTTGCAGTGTTTCTGAAAAATTTGTTAATTCGCTCAAGACTTCTGCCATATAAATGTTCAAGAAATGAATGAAAGTCATTTGTACCCTAATACTTTCTAGTGCATTTCCTACAGCAAGCTCAAGTCTGTGATTAAGGCAATGCCACACTATCATATCAGGAAGTTTGTCTTTAAGCAACCTCCCGACTCCTGACTTTGTCCCCAGCATCACGCTAGCTCCATCACTGCAAAATCCAATCAATAGTTCTTGGAGTAACTCGATGGTGTAGCCATTTTTGAGCAAACAGTCCACAATTTTGTCAGCAATATGAGAAGCGCGCAGACTTTCCAATTCTACTAAATCTAGCGGAAAGTTAATAGGCGCGGCTTTGCCATCAACACTAGCTCTTAGAAACACGATTAAAGTTGATTTGTCACCCACGCGAGTTGATTCATCCGCTAGAACATTTATCTTACTTCTGCTCTCTACAATTTTGGTTAAAAGTTTTTTCTTCATATGTGAAGATAATGTTCAATTAGGTCAACAGCTACAGTTTTAGGGCCGGTCTACACTGTGCGTACAAAATTACAAAAGTTTTTACGCTTGTACGTCGAGGGTGTCTACTAGAGATGGCGAGGATAACAAAAAATTTATCCGCATGCTGCGCTGCGTCCGTAAACCTTGTCCGCATGCTGCACTGCCTGCATGCAAACACATTTTAGTTCACGCTGCACCGCACCGCAAATTATCTAGACTTTTAAATATCTACCAACATCACAAAAAATTAGCTCTCTAGCTTACGACATACAAAAAAATTGATTTTTGGGGTATCATTTTGGACAGTTTTCATAGGGGTGGCCCTCTCAAACCATGTCAAACTATTTTTTCTTAAATATTTGCTGATAAAAAGAAAAAACTAATGCTCTAGGTTGAGCCAATCAAAAATTGATTTTGGGGGATCCTTTTGAGGGCCCTTGGAGGGTGATGGTACCCCCAAACTATGTCAAAACATTTGTCGCTTAAAGATCTACTAATATCAAAAAAAACTATCACCCTAGCTTGAGCAATCAAAAAAATTAATTTTAGGGGCCCCATATTGGGGGGGTTCTGGAGGAGTGGCCCCAAAAAAATTCGGGAGACAAAATTGAGTTTGCAGCTAAACAACTTTACACAAAAATTAGATTTCGATGTGTTGGGTTTAGAAAAAGAAGAGCGAACAAGATTTAGAAAGCAAAAACAAAAAAGAAAAAAAAAACTCATCGTGGCAAAAAGTGGGTTAGTAGGGATAAAAGGGAATCTCAAGACATATAATAACCCTGTGAAATAACTTTTGCCGAATTTAAGCCATTTTTCAATAAGACTATATGTTACATCTAACTTTCGAGGTGGTTTTTTGGTCCAAAAACCTAAGTCACGAATAAAATTCATTGCCTCGAAATTTGGCACAAACGTTTAACTTATTAATCTCAAACTGCTGCTAAAATTTCATACAGCTAGATCAAATCGTTCTTGAGTTATAAGCAGGGTGTCGAACCGAACCTGAACCCGAATAGTAAACCCGAATGAATCGTTTCATTTTGGTGAACCCGAACCGAACCTGAACCAGCAAAAGTTTACTTCAGTGAACCCGAACCAAACCTGAACCCTCAAAATTGTGCTCAAGTGAACCCGAACCGAACCAGAACCCCTAACAAAAGTAAGAATATATTTTTTCCATATCCGGATGCCGCTGACGCTGGTACAAGCACAATAAGAGCAGTGGTGAACTTCAACAGGATCAACAAATTCTCCTTTTTTTTTCTGGACGAAACGAGTAACGACAGTTAAATTTTAAGTCAATGAACCCGAACCGAACCTGAACCAGTAATATTTTACTTGAGTGAACCTGAACCAAACCTGAACCTCGAAAATGGTGCTCAAGTGAACCCGAACCAAACCTGAACCGCTAAAATATTTTGAGCCGGAGCTAAACCTGAACCCGAACCGTTATTTGAAACGGTTCGACACCCTGGTTATACTGTAAGTGTAAGTCAGAAACTTCACACTTATTAACTTGAAAAAATGGCCGAATAAAAACAAAGGAACACATGACGCGAGGTCAGTCATTCTAATTATACTGGTTTTATCTGCCTTGTGTGTGTTTTCTATCAGTTTTTCTGAGCCGTGTTTCGGCATTAAAAAACAATCTACCGCAGAGATGGAAGTCGGGTCGGGTTTTTCGGGTCGGGCCGGGTTTGGGGCCTAACTTTCCAAAGAGAAATCGGGCTCAGTCGGGCTCAATCGAGGGCACACTCAATCGAGAATTCTGCTTACAATTGATTGATTTATTTGTGTGTTTTTGTTTTATTTCTTTTTAAACAATAAAACTGGTTTGCAGCACATTAACATAACATAAGTTAACATAACATAAGTTTATTTGCCTGAAAGTTGAAAAGCTTAAGCAAGACACACAAATGGGCACAGATTCAAAAACACAATCAGGCCAGGAAGCACCGATGAACCCGGAGGTTTTCTAGTCTAGATGCTCCTGACAAGGCTGCTCTGCGCAAAAAAAGCTTCAAAGCTGCAGTACAGTATCGAAGGCCATTGGCTCCATTCGCGCCATCGTCGGCGTTGCGTTGCTTTGTCCTCAGATAAGACACTTTTGACAACTATCACTGCTTGTTAGGTCCTAACTAAGCAGCAATAGAATTTAAATCAACTGAAACTCGAAGAAATTGCTACTTTTAGTTAGGTGACGTTTGCCCGTCCACTAGCAAAGAAATATAAGCTCAGTATGAAAAAACAATAATGATAAACAAAGCAGAAGAGCAGCAAATTTCAAAGCACAGTTCTTGTCAAATTATTTCAATTTATAGTTGGGGATAGTGTTGGTGGGATTAAACAATTACAGGTTCACAAGCAATTGACCAATGAGCAACCAAAATATTATACTGATGACAGCAATATAGTCACAGTTGGAAGAACACAATATATCATAGCACAAGTAAATTTTAGAAGCACAAGAGTTAAATTGTAAAGAGTAGTTATCAAGGCAAATGCATTAGTTCAGTTTCGATCAACCGATTTTGTTAGAACATTTTATTGAAATGGCACTGTCAACATTTAATCAATCATGCAGAGGCACCATCTCTATCTCTGCCACATGAATGATAATTCCTCTGCATGGATTAATCAAATTCTGCATGGATTAATTAAATCCACATGACTGGTGAAATTGGCCAGTCATGCTCAGTTCTTTCCTTAGTCATTAGACTTATAAGTGCCAACTAAAAATTTTTTGTACCGTTTTTTAAAGGCATACCAACTTAAGTTTTTGTCAATGTCGTTAATTTCTTCCCATAATTTTGATCCTCTATAAATTAGCAAGTTTTTGGCTATTGATTTTTTGACTTGCGGCTTGAAGTATACTTGTTTACGCAGTTGTCTTGTATTATGAGTATGAATCGTATCTAATTTAACTAGAGAGTCGTACAGAGTCTTTGGCAATTTGTTATGATGAAGCTGATGCATAAATTTGCCTAATTCAAGTTTGTAAACATCGGAGAGTTTAAGAAAATTTAGTTTTTTATATAGAACAGTAATTGAACAATATTTTCTGGAATAGGTTATGGTACGAATAACATTATTTAACCGAATTGTCAATTCATGAAGTTGCATTTTGGCAGCAGTACCCCATATGAGTATACCATACTGTATTCTGGAGTATATCAGGCTATTATACAACATGCAGAGAGTTTTCTGGGGAACAAAATCTCTAATCTTGTAAAGTATACCAGCATACCGAGCCAATTGGAGAGACAAGTGATTTACACGAGAGGACCATTTCAAGCAATCATCGATATATAACCCCAGATATCTTACAGTTCTCTCTCTTTTCAGTGAAAAGGAGCGAAGTGATAAATTAAGATCAAACTTGCAAGGAGTATAAGGCTGCTTGTTGATTGTCATGTAGCATGATTTGGAAAAGTTTAATGATAGTTTGTTTCTTCTCAGCCAAACATCAATCTTGCTTAGTTCATTAGTTGCTTTGCGTTGCAACTCGATGGGATTTTTATCAGCAAGCATAAGATAGGTATCATCAGCAAATAAAGTAGTATCGAACAAACTAGCATGAGGCAAGTCATTAATGTATAAAAGAAACAATAACGAGCCAAGGGAGGAGCCTTGTGGAACTCCACAAGTAATATTTGTTAAATCAGATCTGCAGTTGCCTATTTTTGTGTACTGATGCCTGTTAGTTAAGTAACTTTTAAGTAGTTGAAGAGATATGCCACGAATTCCAAAATTACATTTCATTTTTTCTAGTAATACAGTATGGTCCACCGTATCAAACGCTTTTGTTAAGTCTAAAAACACGCAACATGTGTACAAATTATTATCAATGTTACTTAACAATTTGTCATATATTTTGCCTATGGTATGAATGGTTGATGTGCCTTTCCTGAAACCAAATTGGTGTTTAGTTAGCAAATCGTATTTCTCTAAATAAGAATAGATGCGAATGTAAATAAGTTTCTCTAAAATTTTATTGAAGGGAGATAGGAGTGATATTGGTCGGTAATTGGTACATTGATTCGGGTCCCCTTTTTTATGTATAGGCACAACTTCAGCAATTTTAAGCACATTGGGAAATTCTCCTTGTTCAACACATAAATTGAAAAGTTCGCTAATGTAGGGAGAAATGACCTGAGTGCTGTATTTCAAGAATTTTGTGTCAATATCATTCTCTCTAACTGCTTTTTTTAGTTTCATGGAGTGTATAATTGAAGTTATCTCTTCAGGCGTGGATGGGGAAAAGAAAAAAGAATTCCCGATATTTGTTACAGACTCTGTAATTTGTGATTTGTTTACAGGAGGGATCGATTCAGCTAATTTTTCCCTAATTCCAGCAAAATAGCTATTCATCTTGTTGCAAATAGCAATTGGGTTTTGAAGTTTTCCCTCCTCACATTCGAGGTCGGTGGGAAAGGTTTTGCTTTTAGTTTTTAGTTGTGCCAGTTCGTTAACTATTTTCCACAAATTTTCTTGATTGTCTCTATTGGCGCCAATTTTTTCCTTATAGTAGTTTTGTTTTGCTGATTTAATTGTTCTATTCAGCGTATTGCGAAAGAGTTTATAGATTTTGAGATTTTCTTCATTACGATGTTTATGCAGATTAACAAAAAGTTCTTTTTTCCGTTTAATAGATTTTAGTTGCCCTTTCGATAACCATGGCTTTCTATGCAATTTCTTTTCTTTTCTTGATGCTTTCCTTAGTGGAGTATTGCTATTAACACATCTGCAAAAAATATCCAAAAATTTTTCGAACTGAACGTGAACGCTTTCATTTGTGTTAATATTAGCCTCAATTAAATTATTTTGCAAGTTTTGCAGAAACCCTTCAAGTTCAAATCTGGACATGTCTCGGAGATGCAAATATTTGGGCACCTCTTTCATGTTTCACAAGAGTAGCAATAAAGGTTCCGTAATGATCACTCAAGTCAGATAAAACTACGCCACTAATGTAAGAATGCTTATTATCATTAACATAAATGTGATCAAGAAGGGTTTTCGAATGGTCTGTAATGCGAGTAGGTAAATCGATTGCACACTTGCATGGAGAACTTATCATGTTGTTCACGTATTTTCTAACATTATTGTTACTCTGAACAGCCGTTAAATCAATGTTATAGTCGCCGACCGCATAAAAGGGGCAGTGCTTAGAGTTCATTAACATCCAAATATCTTGCATATCCTACTTAATGAACAGGAAAAACTACTGCTGGGCCGAATCGGGCTTCCTTATGAGGCCTAGGTTTCGGGTCGGGTTCGGGCTTACTTCTTCGGTTTGGGTTCGGGCTGTACCAAATCGACCCGATTCCACTTCTAATCTACCGTACTTGTCTATCTGATGACTTATGAAACTACTGTACTAATCCTGAACCAAAAGCCCAAATACTGGTATATCACGTTCTCTGCATGCTGTCACAAGCTGCTACACTCATATTTAACTGTCTAACTTGATAAGTACAACTTTGCTGCCTTTATATGGGTATTATATAAGCCTATATATGGGGATTCAATATTGGGTAAAATACCGGTAGCTTACTTATCTGTGAACCGGGAACCTTCTAATCATTCGCTACTAGTACTACCACGTAGGCTGTTCTGTCATTGCAACTTTGTGTAGCCTAGTCTTCTTTCTCTACCAGTACCACATACCAGACAGGCTACAGACATCTACGGTATGACTAAAAGCCTAATGCTTTATGCCATGACCTGTTGACGAATACTATAGGCTACATTGAACTAACTCTGTCACTTTAAAATGCAAGCGTTGTAGCAATACCAAAGGTGTACTGCATACAGGGTGGATTTGTGGCTAGGCTAATGAGTAATGTGCCTCTGCTCTGATGCTTGTTTCCCACAAACCTGCTTCATCTACATTTTTTTTGTCTGTCTGTGTTCCAACTTCTCATCAAACGTCCCAAACTTTTCCTAGTGTAGCCTACCAAAACCAAAATCTTTTTCTTGGTGTCAAGAAATATGTTCAGCCAATCGAAACTAAGTTTGTTGTAGCCAAAAAAGCCTATTTTAGGATGCTCCGAATTCTGAAAAAATAAACTTGAACCGTAGGCACGTTTGACTGTTTTAGCCCTAAACGTATGCATTGTTACTGCATGATATTGTTATTGTCTTCAAGTCATATTATAGTTGAATCATGACTAATCATTGTTGGACATAACAAAATAATTCACTAGCAATAATCGTAAAAAATGTAAAAAATTAGAGCATGCGGCGCTGCGCTGACGCTGTGACGTCATACAGATTTTGGTTGCCACGCTGCGCGGCGCGGTGCACCAACATCAGCGCGCAGCCGCGTACGCTGCGCTGTTGCCATCTCTAGTGTCTACACTGTACAAAGCGGCGCTTACGAGCGTAACGGCTTAACAGCGTATTCTGTGGGTGGCCATTGTGCTGAATTGGATAACGGAAATCACAGATTTACTGAAATTCTTTGTTGTTTTGGTTAAATTTGGGTCAGATTATGCATCACGAGAAGTAGCATTGTCTTTTTGATAATTTAAACGTGAATTTTTTTCAACCTTCCTCACAAAAAAACATGACGTATAGCCAATCAAGAGTGTTGTGGTGTCTGTTAGGTAGTGAAGGTTTTGTTGGATGAAACAAAAATTGATCGAGCGTCTGTTACTGATATGCTAGATCTGGGTTCGATTCCTTGTTTAGCGTTTAGCAATAAAAAGGGACAGCGTGAAGACTCCACAGTGTGTGGTAGAGAGACGTAGCAGCTAAACTCGAAGACCAAAAGGTTCCTTTGCTGTCTCCTGGCCAAAGCAACTTGGTGAATACAACAAAATTACAAAAATTAACTTATAGGCCACTGATGCCGGCCCGGCGTCAGGATTAGCGTGACTGGGGGTGGGGGCAAAAATGAATTTTGGGGGCACGAGAAGTTTATTAATGTGAATTTGAGAGTGTGGATCAAACGAAAAAGGTGAAGACCAAAAAAAAGAAGGTCTTCAGTTCAAAAATTTTCACAAACTCTGGTTTTCATCTCAAAATTCTTGCGATTTTCCACGAATCCTAAAGTAAAGACCAAAAAAAAGGTCTTCCGTTCAAAAATGTCCACAAATTTTCGTAGTCATCTTGTGATTTTCAACAAATTCTAAAGTGAGGACCAAAAAAAAAAAGGTCTTCGTCCCCAACGTTTCATGAAATCCGATGTGAATCCACAAAAACTACGAAAAAACAGTTCTTGCAGTCATAGGCGTAGCCAGGATTTTTGATTGGGGGGGGGCCAAACCACAAATCACACGCAATGACGTCATCAGAAATTTTCGAAAAAGTAATTTTTTGTGGGGCAAAGATATCGTAGAATGGAAGATCTGAAGCCGTAGCCTGATGGCACTTTGCCAGGATTTTGGTAAAGGGAGAGGGCGAAAACTAATTGTTGAAAAGTGTAAAAGTCTAACTTGGAAGACGTGCTGAGTAAGCTAGTGTACTCAAACGTATCAGAGACGGGGGTCTGGGGGCAGAGCCCCCAGCCACCGATGGCTATGGGGGTCTGGGGGAAAAGCCCCCAGCCGCTGGGCGATTTTTGTAAGTTTTTGGAAAAAAAAGCTATTTGAATCCCATTGGATCACATTTCGCATGAGTTCAGAGCCATTTCAAAGAACTAGATTTTTAGCATTTCAAAGCCAATTAAAAAAATTTAGTTGATCAATCCTCTTTTTGCAATTAAATCCCAAAACACGCTTAGAATCTTGCATTATGGTGTAAAATTTTAATCGTAAGTGATTTGGTCTATAGGGGGAAATAACGAACATTGCCTCCTGCATTACTTTAGCAGTAAATAATTGAGTTTATAACAACGTCAAAACGAGGGCCTGGGATGGCAACTTTTAGGTCAAAACTCTTAGATTTCTCACAGGTTTTGCATATAAATTGTTTAAAATTTGCATTAAGGGCCCCCTGGCCCGGGAACCTCGGTCGTCAGTCAGGGGCCCTTGGGCTCCCTGGTTGCCAGTTAGAGGCCCCGAAGCCCCTTGCTTGTCGGTTAGGACCCCAGGCCCCCTGGTTGTTAATTAGGGGCCCTGGGGCTTCCTGGTCGTAAGTTAGGGGCCCCGGGGCCCCCTGGTTGTCAGTTAGGGACTCCAGGACCCCTTGGTTGTTGGTCAGGGGCCCTGGGGCCCCCTGGTCGTCAATTAAGAGGACCACGGGGCCCCTCGTTGTCGGTTAGGGGGCTCCTGGCCCCCTGGTTGTTGGTTAGGGGCCCCCTGGTTGTTAGTTAGGGACCTGGGGCTCCCTGGTTGTGAGTTAGGGGCCCCGTGGCCCCCTGGTCGTCAGTTAGGCACTTCGGGGCCCCCTGGTTGTTGGTTAGGAGCCCTGGGGCCCCCTGGTTGTCGTTTAGGGCCCCCCTGGTTGTCGGTTAGAGGCCTGGGCCACACTGGTTGTCAGTTAAGGGGCCCCCTGGTTGTTGGTTAGGGTCCTTTGGTTGTTAGTTAGAGGCCCCTGGTCGTCAGTCATGGGCCCCCTGGTTTTCAGTTAGGGGTCCCGGACCCCCTGGTTGTCGGTTAAGGATTCCAGGGCCCCCTAGTTGTTAGTAAGGGCCCCCTGGTTGTTAGTTGGGGGCCCCTGGACTCACTTGTTGTCATTAATATTATTGTTAATTACTGTTATGTGCGTAATTACTGAAAAAAAACTGCAACTAAACATCGCCAGGCTATGTTGTCATAACTTTTTGTCGTTAGTGGTATTTTGATTGGGGGGGCCCGGGCCCCCTGGACCCCCCCCCCCCCCCCCCCCCGGCTACGCCTATGCTTGCAGTTGACTAAGATGACCTCATGGTCTTTTCACTGATTCCTTCCTGTGTACTTTTAGCGTTTGGTAAAATAAATTTGACTTGACTTGCTTGCGAATTTTAGGATGATAAGCACCAATTTGGGAGTCTTAGGGTGCGTTTAGACTGGACGCGAAGCGACGCAAAGCAACCAAAATTTGACGTCATCGACAGCTCGCGAAAGCTAGCGAAAGGTTGCGACCGGTTGCAACCTTCGCAAGCAGTTGCGCAACAGCGCTTGCTTGCAGGCTGTAGCAAGATAACCTACTAAATCACTGATTGGATTTTTACAATCGCAGTTTGCTAGAAAATAATGTAAATAGTATATTTGTATGGTTTAGCGCCTATTTGTCAGTCCAAAGAGTAGGTTGTTGGAAAAGTTAGATTTGCAATAGCCCTAGGCTAGCCAAGTTAATTCGGATCTAGACAGCTAAGGCTGTAAATCCAAGAGTGATTTTTCATAGCTATGCTGGATCTCAAAGCTTCATTATAATGAATACAACAAAGCAGTAGGCCTAGCCCCACGACATCTAGCTTTTAAAACAAAACTTTTTATTCTGGGCAGCATAGCAGAAGCTATTGTATCAGTTCAGTGGTTCTTTTGGCTGAGCAGGTTTTGCTTTTTTGTCTTAAAGTAAACTTAAACTAACATAATGTTGTTTTTTTCAGAATATAAAATAACCCACCAACAGGCTAGTTTTGAATGTGTTGATAGTGTTTTAACCCATTGTTCGTTAGCTTGTTGTTTTAAAAGTAACCACAACTGAACAATTCCTTGAATACTGGAAAACTCGCAAAAGTATTTTCACTGTTTGCTTGACCAAGCCAACTTGGTGAATAAAACTGTATTTAGAATTGGTTTCAAGCTACACTGCTACATACAATAGAGCTAGAAAGATACAAAAAATCGAAAAAATTCTATGAACTTTTGGAATGGCCAATTAGTAGTCACTTCTTTGAATAGCTACAAACATGGAATTTTTTCTTCTGAATGTCCTCTTAAAAGTCTTCTTGATTCTGAAGGTTTGTGACAGTGATCAAGTTGAACTGGAAGCAATGGTTTTGGACTATCCCAAGTTTTATAATCATGAATATTGTGGTCTGGTGGTAATGATTTTTCACTCCAGTCCTATGTGATGAAAATAGAAGTGTCAAATGTGTTAAATATTCATTTACTGTGTCTTTGTGTAATATCTGAATTTAGTTGTTTGTGAATTTCAAAACATTTTTACTGTCTCTTAAAATTTTTACTGCTTTACATGGTGAATAAAGTGACAAAGTAAACAATTTTAAGTCTGAAGTTCAATCATTATAATTACAGTCAGTGTATTTAGATGAACTAGAAAGCCAATATATATCTAACCAGTAGAAAGTGAGTTCTGTTTTTTTGCTGAAGTTACAATTATTGGTAGAGAAGTACCCGCCAAGCAAGTTCATTAATATTGTTCCATTCTCATTAGTCACCACTAAACAAAAAACTTGATACAGCATTTATAATGAAAATAATTGGACTGGGGAAGGAAGCGTCAGTTACATGAAAATGTGAGAACTAACAACACTTTTATTCATATGCTTGAGTAACAATTTTCACATAAAAAAATCTAAATGTTTTTTTTTTTATCTGGGGCATAACCAAAAACATGCTTAGAGGGGGCTTGACCTTACAGCTATTAATTTGTCTATGTCTTACCAACGGTGGTTTGGAGCGAAGCCCTTTGAGGTAAACGCGACCGTCGCAACGTAGCCTACTGGTACCGCAAGAAAATGCAAACTAATAAAATGCTCTCAAAAGCATCTAACTTCGCACTAAATATCGATAAGCGCTCCGCTAGCGAGTAAAACACCAAACTTAGTTTTAGAAGCTGACTTTTCCTCAAAGCAACTGCTAGTATTACTGTGCTAAATTCTTGTCCTTCGATGATGGTGTCAAATCATGCAAAAACTGCAATGTTTTTTTGCTTTCTCCAGCAAATCAACACAGCAATCCATTGCACAATAAGCAAAACCTCTACTACATAACTGATGACAAATCCAGCTTTCAGTTTCACTCATAGCGTTAACATTGGGAGTCTTCATAAACAGCACTAAATGACACATACCAACAACTGTTTAAGCTTACTGCAAGTATCATAACATGCTTGCCTGAAAAAGAAACATCACATCAAAAAAACAACATAGTTTATGCTTTAAATGTACCTGTAGACTAGCCTATTGGTTTACACTCTACAAGATACCGGTTGATCTACCACTACCATAATGAGACATGGATGGTGAAAGCGTTGAAGGATTTGTTAACTGAGTAAACACCTAAAGAGAACTATTGACATCTGCTTTCAGCTTTTTGCGTTTCTGCATTAAAACCCAGAACTGTCATCGTCAAAACAGATTATGGCAAGTTTTCAGTGGATGGATCTAAACAAATCATTGATAGCTAGTAAATAGGCTAACTACTACTACGTTTTTGAAGAAATGACTAGTCTTTTCATTTCTAAATTCAATCTACTGTACTTCGTTTTTCACTTATACTTTACAAATTTTTTTCTCAAGATTGTTTTGTTACCTGAGTTATTACTCTAGACTCTTCTTCACGGTTATTGCGTGATAACATAATATAAACTCAATCTTCGTTTTACCGGTAATTCCAGCGCGCTATGACGAAACAAAACCTGTGATTACTATAAAAGCGCTTCAATAATAAAGTACACAACGCTTTCTGTGCATTGAATACATTTTAAAAGTAAGTTGTTAAAATTAGCCTATGAAGCGACCAGTCGCGAAGATTAGCAACCACTCGCGAAGACTCGCGAAGGCGCGAGTGACGTAATCGACCACTCGCGAAGGTCGCCAACCTTCGCTTCGCGTTGCTTCGCGTCCAGTCTAAACGCACCCTTAGGGTGCGTTTAGACTGGACGCGAAGCAACGCGAAGCGACGCAAAGCAACCAAAATTTGACGTCATCGACAGCTCGCGAAAGGTTGCGACCGCTCGCAACCTTCGCGAGCAGTTGCGCAACAGCGCTTGCTTGTAGGCAGTAGTAAGATAACCAACTAATTCACTGATTTGATTTTTACGATCGCAGTTTGCTAGAAAATAATATAAATAGTTTATTTGTATCATTTGTATGGTTTAGCGCCTATTTATCAGTCCAAAGAGTAGGCCTAGGTTGTTGGCAAAGTTAGATTCGGGATAGCTCTAGGCTAGCCAAGTTAATTTGGATCTAGACAGCTAAGGCTGTAAATCCTAGAGTGATCTTTCATAGCTATGCTGGATCTCAGAGCTTCATTATAATGAAATGAATACACCAAAGCAGTAGGCCTAGCCCCACGACATCTAGCTTTTAAAACAAAACTTTTTTTTCTGGGCAGCATAGCAGAAGACCAGTCCAGTAGTTCTTTTGGCTGAGCAGCTTTTGCTTTTTTGTCTTAAAGTAAACTTAAACTAACATGATGTTTTTTTTCAGAATATAAAATAACCCACCAACAGGCTAGTTTTGAATGTATTGATAGTGTTTTTACCCATTGTTTGTTAGCTTGTTGTTTTAAAAGTAACCACAATTGAACAATTCCTTGAATATTGGAAAACTCGCAAAAGTTTTTTCACTGCCTTTTTGACCAAGCCAACTTGGTGAAAAGAACTGTATTTAGAATTGGTTTCAAGCTACACTGCTACATACAAGAGCTAGATAGATACAAAAAATCGAAAAATTTCCATGAACTTTTGGATTGGCCTAATTAGTAGTCACTTCTTTGAATAGCTACAAACATGGAAATTTTTCTTCTGAATGTCCTCTTAAAAATCTTCTTGTTTCTGAAGGTTTGCAACCGTGATCAAAATGAACTGGAAGCAATGGTTTTGGACTACCCCAAGTTTTATAATTATGAATATTGTAGTCTGGTAGTGATTTTTCACTCCAGTCCTATGTGATGAAAATAGAAGTGTCAAGTGTGTTAAATATTCATTTACTGTGTCTTTGTGTAATATCTGAATTTAGTTGTTTGTGAATTTCAAAACATTTTTACTGTCTCTTAAAATTTTTACTGCTTTACATGGTGAATAAAGTGACAAAGTAAACAATTTTAAGTCTGAAGTACAATCATTGCAATTGCAGTCAGTGTATTTAGATGAACTAGAAAGCCAATATATATCTAACCAGTAGAAAGTGAGTTCTGTTTTTTTGCTGAGGTGACTATTATTGGTAGAGAAGTACCCACCAAGCAAGTTCATTACTATTGTTCCATTCTCTGAACTAAACAAAAAACTTGATACAGCATTTATAATGAAAATAATTGGACTGGGGAAGGAAGCGTCAGTTACATGAAAATGTGAGAACTAACAACACTTTCATTCAGATGCTTGAGTAACAATTTTCAAATGAAAAAATCTAAATGTTTTTTTTATCCGGGACATAACCAAAAACATGCTAAGAGGGGGCTTGACCTTACAGCTATAAATTTGTCTGTATCTTACAAACGGTGGTTTAAAGCGAAGCTCTTTGAGGTAAACGCAACCGTCGCAACGTAGCCTACTAGTACCGCAAGAAAATGCAAACTAATAAAATGCTCTCGATAGCATTTAACTTCGCACTAAACATCGATAAGCGCTCCGCTAGCGAATAAAACACCAAACTTAGTTTTAGAAGCTGACTTTTCCTCAAAGCAACTGCTGGTATCAGGTATCACTGTGCTAAATTCTTGTCCTTCGATGATAGTGTCAAATCATGCAAAAACTGCTATGTTTTTTTGCTTTCTCCAGCAAATCAACACAGCAATCCATTGCACAATAAGCAAAACCTCTACTACATAACTGATGACAAATCCAGCTTTCAGTTTCACTCATAGCGTTAACATTGGAAGTCTTCATAAACAGCACTAAATAAGAAATACAAACAACTGTTTAAGCTTACTACAGGTATCATGACATGCTTGCCTGAAAAAGAAAAATCACATCAAAAAAACAACATAGTTAATGATTTAAATGTACCTGTAGACTAGCCTATTGGTTTACACTCTACAAGATACCGGTAGATCTACCACTATCATAATGAGACATGGATGGTGAAAGCGCTTAAGGATTTGTCAACTGAGTAAACACCTAAAGAGAACTTTTGACATCTGCTTTCAGCTTTTTGCGTTTCTGCATTAAAACCCAGAACTGTCATCGTCAAAACAGATTATGGCAAGTTTTCAGTGGATGGATCTAAACAAATCATTGATAGCTAGTAAATAGGCTAACTACTACTACGTTTTTGAAGAAATGACTAGTCTTTTCATTTCTAAATTCAATCTACTGTACTTCGTTTTTCACTTATACTTTACAAATTTTTTTCTCAAGATTGTTTTGTTACCTGAGTTATTACTCTAGACTCTTCTTCACGGTTATTGCGTGATAACATAATATAAACTCAATCTTCGTTTTACCGGTAATTCCAGCGCGCTATGACGAAACAAAACCTGTGATTACTATAAAAGCGCTTCAATAATAAAGTACACAACGCTTTCTGTGCATTGAATACATTTTAAAAGTAAGTTGTTAAAATTAGCCTATGAAGCGACCAGTCGCGAAGATTAGCAACCACTCGCGAAGACTCGCGAAGGCGCGAGTGACGTAATCGACCACTCGCGAAGGTCGCCAACCTTCGCTTCGCGTTGCTTCGCGTTGCTTCGCGTCCAGTGTAAATGCACCCTTAGGCCTCGATTTGTACTCCAGTAACCCCAAGCGTGTTAATTTCTTCGGGGCACAGTCCTCGCCACGGGAGGGCACGGCCCCAGAATGCCCCCCCGGGGCGCCGGGCTGCACTGATTGGCACTAGAGGCTGGTTTCAAAGGTCCGGTTCTTCCTCTTTTGAACTCCTCTTAGCGCAGGGTGACTCGGTGGAAAGATCTGATCGCAATGTTTTGCAGGGTAGGCCTACATTTTGTTTTCAGCTTTCAACTGCTTTTCCGTTCTACTGTTACATTCCGTTTACAGAGGTGGAGTCCTCAACGACACATTTGAAGTACTTGGCCTCAAAGCTTCAGGTTCTCGAAAATTGCCGTCCTCGGCTCGAGGACAGCAGTATTTTTGGAATCCTTAAAATTTTGTAAATCGTTTTTTGTAGAAAAATTTGTTTCTTTGGAGATTTTTTTATTTTGTTTTTTGAGATCACCTGAAAAAAATTTTAGAAGACCTTTTTTTTAAAACGCGTAAAAAATTTTTGAAGACCGTATTATTACTATCTTTTTTTGGAGAACACTTTCGCCTGTGTTCTTGCCCTAGAAAAGGTCTGTCCTCGAAAGCGCTGTGTTTGGCCACGGATATTTTTTTGTGTCCTTGGCCTCGAGCCTTGTTCCCTCGACTACACCTCTGTCCCGTGTCCGTAGCCAAATTTTGATCGTTTTTCGCCTCTCTCCCATCTCTATTTTTATATAAACTTTATCCAGTCCACCGCTGGAAACACAACAGACGGTGCATGATGCGTAGCACCTCTCGAATTGTCAAACGGTTTGACTGCGCGAACAGTGGTGGGCAAGTTACTTTCTAAAAGTAACTAGTTACAAGTTGCAGTTACTTGGCAAAAAAGTAGCTAAGTTACAGTTACAAATTTGAAAAAGTAACTAGTTACAGTTACAAGTTACAGTTACTTTTAGTGATTAAAAATTTGGACTAAAAACAGGCCTGTTGGCACTTGCCAGATTACGTCTGTTTGTCTCAAAAGTATATTAAGACCAAAGAAAGGATATTTCTTTGTCACAAAATTTAGTTTTGACAAAGCGTTAAATTTCACGCATCAACTTTCAAAGTCGCATTTGTGTAAGAATGCAAAGAAAAAAGGACTAGCTAGATCTAAAAATATGCACTGATAGTTACACAAATTTTTAAAACAGAAATCAGTTAATTGCCTTTCAAAAAGGCTAACATTTCAAAGTGTTCGTCACTGAGCCCATATCGTTTCGGTTTTAAGATATCTTTACCCAAACTAAATAGTCTCATGCGATATTGGTGTTCAATGTGCTTCCAGTATACAACGGTTGGGTAACTTATGGGGGTTATTTAATGTGATATCAAAATCTCAAACCCAAACTCTAGAGCCTGAAAGCTGGTTTGAAAACGTGTTATCGATACCAGAACCTACCAGTTTAAGTGGAGGCAAGAGGACGGTGCAAATCAATACAGAACAACTGGAAGGTTGCCTGACACCCTTCCTAAAACTCAAAGACTAAACCCTAACCCAAAATCCCAACCTTTTATTTTAAACTGCAAAACTGTAACTCACAATCCATAAAACCAAAACTGAACTTTAACTGCAAACTCCAAATACTAAACCTGGAAACTTAAACGTTAATCTTAAAGTTGACCCAGAAACTTGATCCAGAACCCCAAACACAATTTCACCATAACAGATGAGATAATCCCTAATCCCTCCGATTCTTCGTGCTCCAGCCTCTTGAACTAGGTTGCACTGATTAGAAATGCATTTCACTGAAATTGCAAACCAGCACTGATTGCTAGTACACGTACAGCTGTGCAGGAGGCCTACTCAGCACTGAATCCCCAAACGGTTTCAATCACCAGAAAGCGAAGTTGGAAAACTGTCACTGCCTTCACTTTAACCATCAACCACATGCATAGTCCAGTGAACACAGTGAAGAAAATATGGATAAAAGGTTATGGTTGATCAGACATGCGACTGTGCGTCCTGTGTTGCCAGTGTAATACAATTATTTTGAATGGAATTCATAAAACATCTGTAATTTGCTTCAAAGCATGTAGTACAAAAACTAACTGTAACTGTAACTTTTTTGGGGCTCTAAACTGGTAACTAGTTACAAATATTGTTACATCTGAAAATAAGTAACGAAGTTACAGTTACTAAAAAAGTAACTAGTTACTGCCCACCACTGTGCGCGAATAATGCATAATTAAGTGATGCAATATCACATTCAACTAGGCCTACCATCTTTTCCGCATTTAATCCCTTGTGCAAAAACAACACGCATTTTACTATTATTGTGTTGACTCTTCCCTCTAAGCGGTTTGCGTCAACTCCTTGTAATCAATCAGATTCAATTTCATTATAACTCCTAATTTCATTACTAAAATTTTTGTTGACATGCTTGTTGTAGTATTCATCTTTTCTTTTTTCACACAAACGCTTCTACTGAACACTTTTTTTTACTACCACTCAGGTAGTTTCATATCACAGTAACGCACAAGAATTTGACAATAAAAGTTTTGGATTCAATCCCTCATGCGCTAAACCTAAACTTATTCGGAGAAATGCTTACCCTAGCATTAGCCGAAGATTGAGAGAAATCTCACCGATGCCCACCTAATTGCACTTTCACAAAACATAAAACGAAAATAGGGCGAACTACGGTAGCTAAAACATTTCAATTACCTTACACTGCAGTAATATTATTACCACTGAAATGGCAGAAAATTGATTGTGCGACTAGAGCATTGAATAAGTTTACAGTACTCTGAGGAGGAACTTTTGTATTCTCTCAATAAGGCAGATATTGTAACTTTTGTGATACAACTGTATTCAATATTTTCAAAAACTCAAAAAACTAAATTTGTTGCGAAGAAAAGTACCTACAAAATTCTAAGCGCAAAGCAGTTAATATTTTAGAAAGAAACACATCAGGCATCTCTTATGATTGTAATGCTTCGGAGGGAGTGAGGAACCCTTCATCCGCTTGTTGCTTCACGTAGATATCAGCGCAGATTAGACAAGTACATATTACTATTGATGTATAAATAAGAGCAAAGCAAAAGCTACCTCAGAGATTTAATCAAAACTTGTAGAAAAGTTCATCTCAAGAGTTTTGCTTAAAGCAAAAGCTGTCTCATAGGTTTAATCAAAACTTGTAGGAAAAAATAACCAGAGGATTAAAAATGATGTCAATGTCCAATCAGTCTCAGAAAGCAGATATTTTATTATACATCATCAACATTTCGATTACAAAACTTGGAAATGAGCAATGCCTTGATCCTGGAAAAGTCAAGCAGCAACTCTATGAAGCATTAATAATCATATACGGCTTGATTGATTTCATGGTGCAAAAAGAAGAAAATGTCATAAGTTCAGCCAACAGCACTAAACCCAAACCATGAGCAATTTTCATTACGGTGTGTTGACCATGAGGCATGTTGAAGAAATACAAAACAAACATTAATGAAATTTGATGGCTTTACTTCTGCTTTTCACTCTTATCACTAAAAGAGAAAATCTCATATTGTTAGTCAACAGAACTTAACCCAAACCATGACCAATTTCAAGTAGGGTGTGATGACCATGAAGTATGTTGTAGAAATACACAACAAACATTAATGGAACTTGATAGCTTTACTTCTGGTTTTCAATCTTTCAATCATGCAGTTCCAACAATTTTCCAATTATCTTCTACCATAGGTGGGCAGGTTAATGCAAAATGTTAGCTTCGTTAACCACTAGTCCATTAACAAACTTCACACCTCCGTTAACGTTAATCCGTTATTTTCAACTTTAATTCACGGAAGTTAATAAAGTCCGTTAATCCGTTAACGTTTTGCGTGTAATTTACATTTCTTTTTATTCACTTGCTTCTAGAACACATATTGACGCGGTTGAGTTGATTGCAAGGAAATATTTGATGCTATGGTGGTCTTTTTGGTTTTGGAAGTTACATTTTACAGTCTAATCTAATTTCAAAATAAAAATACGTTCAAAAGCACTAACGAAGCTGCGATCTTTGGAAATTGTGAACAGCGATAATTAATAGACCTATGAGGCAGCAGCTTATTATTTGCCACAAAAAAGAGCTCCTTTCTTCGCTTTTTTCTATAAAACTCGTTCTAATACGCAACAAGTGTTACCAGTGCAAACTGGTTTGTTTCGGTACGATGAATGAATGGTGCAAGAAATTAACGATAAAAACCTTAACGGAAGTTAACAGAACTTAACAGAAGTTACTTTAGTCCGTTAACAGAACTTAACAGAAGTTAATTTAGTCCGTTAACATGAAAAAACTTTTTAACGGATTAACGAGTTAATGAAAAAGTTAGCTTCGTTATTAACGGATTAAAGATTAACGGACTTGTGCCCACCTATGTCTTCTACTCATTGGAGAACCTAGAGTAAAACAAATAATAATAATTACTCCTACCAAAAAAGTTCAAAATTCTGCAAAGTGTCCAAAACCATCATAAGCAGTAGACATATCAAAAAACGTACCAATTATGCATAAAACGCTGGCACTCAGAGAAGAGTTGAAAATTTTTAGAGGCAACCAGTTGACACAAGACGATTAACTTGGACAACTTTAATCTTAGTCCGAACCAGACCCGAAAGATATTTGACGCAATACCCAAGCAACATCGCTTCTGCGTCAAATCTTCTTGCATCAAACCGGTCACATTAAATCCCATAAAAGTACCGGTACTACATTACAGAACTAAGCTATCAAATCAAGTAAGAAAAATTAAAGCAAAAAAACAACTTTTTTTAACACTAAAAAAAGAATACCTTATTCTATCAAAATTATTTCTAGCAAAGATATCACAACAGCGTTCTTTAGACCATAAGGCACAGCAAACTGAAACATATAACTATTAATTGGCACGCTGTCGTAATATCGATAAATGGCTTCTATAAATATTATCTTCTAGCATAAAGCGCACCAAATGGCTTCTATAGCTTTTGTTTTTAGGCACAAAGTGCACCAAACTATAAGATGCACTACATTACATTAAATTTATTAAACTCCAAAAGCATTACCACTTGATCATTGAAAAGCATTACTACTTGATCAACTGGCCATAAGAGCATAACCAGAAGTACAGATTAAATGCATCAGAGTATAAGGCACAAGTTGGATATCTTAAAAAATTTCAGTATCATTGGTGCACCTTATGGTTTAAAAAATATGACACTTTAAAATCTTAGTTGCACCTAAGAAAAACAAGCAATGCTACTCATATGTTACAAGAAACTTGAAATTGAGTAGTTAAGTTGCAGTGAAGTGAATACTGTATTGTTACACCATCGCATTAAAAAAACTGTAAAAGTGATAAATTTTTTTTGGCCCACTGCTAATTTTAAATGATTATTTTAAATAAAAGCAAATAATTTAGATAAAACTTCCTAGTCTGTTTTTTTATTTTCACTCTGAAAACACCTAAAGTTGTTTTTTTTAAATAAAAGCTCAAATAGATGGTAAAGATTGTCAATCTAGGAATACACATAACTAACCTTGAAAACCTGACAATGCCACTCTTAGATTGGCTATCATTCTTAAAATCTTTGAGCATTAAAGATCAACATTGCTTCATAATTTCATCAATAAGTCTCTTTGAGTCTGGACCAAAAGTACCATATCATTGATAAATTTGTTAAATTTCACGTACTCACAGTTACTATATTTTGTTTACAATAAAAACTTGCTAATAGAGTCTTAATTTACAATTCTGAAAAGCAATTGCAGAATATAAAAACTTTTGATTTCACTATCTTATTGACATGACAGGAGAACAAACCTATTGGCTTGACAGTGTCTGCAATTCAACTCAACTATTTGTAAAAGTCTAAAACCTGATAGCTGATGAATATAAAGTGAGTGCATTTTGAAATAGAATAATTCACCCGATTAGTTTTGGATCAAGGCTTCTTAATGCAAAAAAGTATGGTAATCCTTCGGCTTTCAAATGCAGAAATCGTGTACTCTTTCGTACCTTAAGGTACACTGGATTAGCATTTAATGCAGAGAAAGTACAGATCACGAGAAAAAAGAAAAAGCTCGTTTCTGATTGGCTGCTGTGATTACTCAAGCGTGTCACTTGTTTCCAACTTTTGCAGAAGGTTCATATTAATTCAGATTACCATGATGGACAGGTCAGGAAGAGCTGAGGGTTGGGGTTCGATTCCTCGATAGTGACGCATTGTAGTTTGGATAATTCAGGATTAGTTACCGGTATTAATCTATAGTGCTAGTAGGCTAAGGCAAGATACTTTCTGGGGAATTCAGTTTAGTGTTGTTTATAAAACACTTGATTAGTAACAATATGGTTGGCCTACAGGTAGGCTACTCAGTACTGTTTGTTCATCATCATATTTATTTATTTATTTACCAATTTATTAATGTTCAGTTGCTACCAGTACAGTAACCCCTTTAAAATAATGCTGAAAGTCACCAGCATATCTTCCAAAGCGGCAGGGTAAGAAAGCAAAACAATGTAGGTCTGCTAGAAATGAATAGCAAAAAATTACCGTACCGTATATAAGCCAGGGCTACCCCATGATGTGACGGTAGGGATTTTTTAGCATTTCTGTCTTTTCCTAACTGACAATGTGGCAGTTGTGGATTTAACTCGAAATTGGGCTCAGAGCAATTGCTCCTGTTGTAGCATCTGGTATTGTGGGTGTCCGTGCCCTAGATAGAGTAAGGCACTCGGACACATCTGATATCTTTGTGTGTTGGATCTCTCCAAAGATGTCCCAGTATTTGTGGTAGAATAGGCTAATTCAATCTGCCTTCCTACTCGGTACCTCGAAAGATTTAAAGTACCCTAACTGAACTCAACTTATCCCCTAAAAAAATCACGCATCCTAAAGTTTAAGCCGTCCACTTTTTGCACAGAAGCTCTGTGACCTCAAACCTGTAAATGACCGCACATGCTCTCTCCTGTCATTTCTGCACTAATTAGGGCTATATCAGATATAGGGCTAGATTTTAGGGAATACCGGTAGGTTAAGGTTAGATTTTGGGAAATAGCTTAGATCTGAGATTGGAGCACTCATTAGGTTTAGGGTTGAATTTTGAGGGAATAGCGTAGGGTTAGACTTTGAGAAATAGCTTAGATTGGAGAGAGAGCGTGCGTGCTCAGTCATACACTGGTGGCAGAGCTTTCGAAAAAAAGCGGAGGCTTATACTTAACGACACCCAAAAAATTTTTTGCACCAAGAATTGAAACCCAGACCCATTTCTGCGAATACGATGATGTTAATTGACTGATTAAATGCTGTATTTTTACCCTTGACAAACATTGAAAGGGCTAAAGCTTCCAGGGCTCTGCCCCAAACCGTGCAAGGTAAGCTTACAGCACTACCCGGACATCTTGTTGATGCAAATGTCATCATTCCGTTGCTTTCAAATGGAGATGTACATTCATAATATTGGTACCATATGAATAGTGATTAATCTTGATAACAGCATAGGAGTAGGTACGGTAATATTTGGGCGGCTCTACATCTACTGGCCCAGCCAGAAATTAAAAAAGGGGGTGACAAATTTTTTCTATGATTGTGATTGTGCAGTAGCATTGTGCTTGTGGCTACCTTCAACAGATAATTCTGAATTGCCCTGCATAAGACGGGTGTAGTTAAGTATAAGCCAATTAAGCCATCAGCTTTA
This sequence comes from Trididemnum nubilum, assembly GCA_963965965.1. Classification (NCBI taxonomy): domain Eukaryota; kingdom Metazoa; phylum Chordata; class Ascidiacea; order Aplousobranchia; family Didemnidae; genus Trididemnum; species Trididemnum nubilum. Next base: position 24,918,578 of record OZ014470.1, read on the forward strand.
TTTTGGAATCTCTGCGACTTGTGTATGTGCGTGAGCGCGCTCTTGCTCCTCTCATGCGTGCACTCATTAGGGTTAGGGATAGATCTGGAAAATAGCTTAGATTGGAGAGAAGGAGAGAATGCACGCGTGCTCATGCACGAATTGCAGATCTGCCGAAAATAAAGCGACGGCTCATACTTAACAACACCCGCATAAGCCATCTGCTGCTTACAGCTTATGATTTTCGTGGTAACTGCCAGAGGTGGAGTCGAGGACACAAGGCTCGAGGCCAAGGCCAAGGACACAAAAAAAATCCGAGGCCAAGGACAGCCTTTCCGAGGACAGACACTCTCGAGGCCAAGGACAGGAATGCTCGAGGCCAAGGCCAAGGACAAAGGACACAAGCGCAAGTGCTCTCCAAAAAAAAAAAAAGGTCTTCACAAAAATTTTTCAAGCGATCTCCACAAAAAAACCTTTTCCAAAAAATTTTTCAGGCGCTCCACAACATTTTGACAATTCAAAAAATAGTGCGACAGGCCAATTTTCGAGGACTTGAGGCCTCGAGGCCAAGGACTTGACCTTCGAGGCCAAGGCCAAGGACTTCAAAATGTGTCCTCGAGGCCAAGGACGTCCTCGAGGACTCCACCTCTGGTAACTGCGATGTGCTTTTGTTGAAAAGAAAAAAAAAACAGTCAATTGGGACTACAACAAATCTGGATCAATTTTTCCACATGCTTTAGTTACTGTTTGGAATGATTTGCCTCTTTATATTTGGAAGAGTAGCAGCATTTCATTGTTCAAGAATAAATTGAAAATACTCTATTTTAATATGGCCTTTATTGATGTGCCTAATATTGATTAGTATGCTTTAACACTGTATACTACAATCTTAATGATCTTTTAACAAGTCCTATTTTTCATTTTTAATCTGCTATTTTTCTGCTTTTTCACCTGCTTTAGCAGCGAGTGCCCCTTAGTCAAATGTTAGCTTCTTGCTATCTCATCTCAAGGGATTGACAAATTGATTTTTATTATTAGTAGTATTTTTATATGCATTTCCAAAATTTGTAAATTATGCAGATTGTGAAATCATGAAATGCAAGCTCTAGGTATAGCTGGCAGCAATCCAATTCTTGTTTGTGCAGCAGACTCCTGAAAAAAAAAACAACAATAGCAAAAGAATGCAAAAATTGCGGTTTCTCGATACAGCAGCAGATGCAAAAATTGCATGTGCAAGCAATCGATGCAAGAATCATAGATTATATACTGTTACTGTATAGTAGGCTGACATTGTACAAGGTTTATAACAAATGAGGCTGACAATTCGCAAAAGAAAATATAAAAACAACGCGCCTCCGACCAAAAATTACTAGCTGCATTATTTATGTTACCACCATGTACTGCTTGCATTTTTTAAACAGACAAAGAAGTTGCATTGTATTGTAGCTTGTCAATACTAAGTCGAGATCCTATTGTTTCTGTGCAGCAGGCTTTCAAATAGTTAGCCTACTGACTTTACAGGGGCACAGAAACCCTACAATTAGGCTGTCAGCAAAAACAGTTGAAGATATCTTATCAAAACTTATCCAAAATAACTCAAAGATTCAATATTGTCAGTTCAAAAGGTCAAATGCAATTCCAACATCAGCTTACAAGTTCAGACATACAAAATTAGCAAACAGATTCAAAAATCCAGAAAATTTAAGTTAAGCATGGTTCAGCCAAGTTTAATGAAAGTTTCAAGTAGGCCTAAACTACGAAGATGAAGAAGAAGATTTACAACTAATTTTGGGCTAACATCCTTATTCAAATAATACAAAGAATCATTAAAAAAGGCAGTTAACAAACTTAAAACACTGAATACAGTCACTGAATGCGGTAACGTAGGCTAAACCTAAACCCTAACGCTGTCCCTGGTCTAACAAGCTTGAAAACCTAATCACAAACAGTAATGTTTCCATAGACAAAAATATGAAAAACTTCGACTCCGTAATTACGGATAGGGAAAGGACAGCCAGTGCAAATAGGCCAGAAAATAACATTCTAAATCCTACACAAAGTAACAATCCACAAAAGCAAGCAAATCACTGCAAAAATAAAAAACACGAAACGAGGCGGTGAAAAAAGGAATGGATATAATAATAGCTCACTGGAACACCTATTATTATTAATGAATCAGGGGGCTGATGGCGCACAAAGTAGTTGGGGGGCTCTCAACATGTTTTATTAAAATAAAAGATGGCGTAGCTGATTTGTTTGAATTTGCAAGTCGAGTAAACTTTGTCGGCATAATTTTGTGGCATGGTTTTTATGACGACCGTGATCGCATAATCTGGGTTTAACCGGCAGTCCCGCACCTTGGTCATGTTGCTGCGTTCTAGATTAAAGATGCGTTATGATGACTAATATCTCTGCTTGGTGGTTCCAAACAACAGCAAATTTAGTGGACAAGTATTTGTAGAAATCCCACAGGTCCAGTTAAACATTGGAACACCGGAAACTCTTGTTTGCTTGAGGTGCAAATTCCTCCAAACACGAAGTAGTTATTGCAATGAAAACTGTGTGGATCATATAATAGTCAGCATCCGATGCAGTCCGGTAGCAGGAGATCAAATATGCACTTACAGCAACAGGCAACAACAATCATAGACCAGATACCGGTACCGTACTACAACCATAACAACTATGCTACAACAGGAGCAGTAATTGCTCTGAGCCCAATTCCGAATTAAATCCACAGCTGCCACACTGTCAGATAGGAAAAGACAGAAATGCAACAAAATCTCTATCATCACATGTTTGAAACCTGAAGCATCTGACGATTGCCACCCTAAAGGTCCAGCAGGTCTGGTGGATGAATATTCTTTGGGTCTACAAAAACTACCGGTAGTTTACCAGCCTGCCAGTAGACTACTGGATATGGCTATCACACTGCACAGATTACTATTAGTATCCCTTGAACCTGTACCCCCAGGCTTGGGCCCAGGTACATGCAACCACCTTCTGAGGCTCTAGTACTAGTAGGCTACTGTAGTAGGCATACGGCACCATGCAACCCCTTCAGTAGCCTACCCCTAGCCTCCATAACTGAACTGATTTCTGACAAACAATAACAAACTCGAGCCTACTACCTCTATAGATTAATACCGGTAACTAATCCTGAATTATCCAAACTACAATGCGTCACTATCGAGGAATCGAACCCCAACCCTCAGCTCTTCCTGACCTGTCCATCATGGTAATCTGAATTAATATGAACCTTCTGCAAAAGTTGGAAACAAGTGACACGCTTGAGTAATCACAGCAGCCAATCAGAAACGAGCTTTTTCTTTTTTCTCGTGATCTGTACTTTCTCTGCATTAAATGCAAATCCAGTGTACCTTAAGAAGCCTTGATCCAAAACTAATCGGGTGGGCCATTGGAGTGCGTGCCGACGTAGATCAGTTAAAGCGCTAATTATGTACCTGCAAGGTTATGAATTGTGTTTGAAGTAAACTAGTCTGGATTTATGTTCATGTCATTTGAGTAAAAGCGATATGTTTAAGATTGTTGCTGATTTTATAGCTTAGGGTAGCCTATTCAGATTAGGGATGTTACCCAACTTACTGGTACCATGTTCAGAAGTGCCAGGTTTTATGGACTTCTGTTGGTTGGTAGGTATTGACAGTTGTGGTCTACGACTCTGTTGATATTGTTTGTAAAACACAAGCGTAGTGCAGTGCTAACAAAGCGTAACAGTCGGCCATATTTATACCGCAGACTCAGTACCCCGGCTGCTTTCTGGCCAATTACCCGACTGTTTAGTGTATACCGTACCAGTTGCTGAGTGATAGAACTACACTATTAGCTTGCAGCGTAGGCACAGTAGGTAGGCTTTGATATGATAAAAAATTGCCTAGGCAGTAGTCAGTAGCGTACGCAGGGTTTTCAATAGGGGGGGGGGCAGGAACAGGCGCGTAGCCAGGATTTGGAAAAGGGGGGGGCTATTTTGAAAGAGTGAGAAGTGTGCAAACGACCTTGACTCGACTTTTCATTGATCTTGAATCAGTTTCAGACGGTTTGTCCGAAACTTGAGGCGAAATGTCTCGGAAAGCTCGGAAATTCAAAGCTTTTTTCCGCCCAAAATTAGGTGATCTCCAAAAAAAAAAAAAAAAAAAAGGTCTTCGCCAAAACTCAGAGTGATTTTTCGGCCGAAATCCGAAATTCAAAGGTTTTTTCCGCCCAAAATTAGGTGATCTCAAAAAAAAAAAAAAAAAAAAAAGGTCTTTACTCAAGGTCCGTCCCGTTTTTCACCCGAACTCACTCAAATTTTCAGCCAAAAGCCTGAAAGCCTGATGCCCAACTTACAAAGGGGGGGGCCATGCCTCAATTTTGCTCATTTTACTATGCAATTTTGCAATCCTAGCGATCCAAAGGGGGGGGGGCCATGGCCCAATGGCCCCCCCCCTAAATACGCCCCTGGCAGTAGTGGTCTATGAATGAATGAAGAATTATTACATTTTGAACCAAAGTTATTACAAATATGGTAAAACAGCTTAGTAGTCTGGTCAATATATGGTTTGACCCCAAAAAAATTCCTACAAAAGGTTTTTCAACGGTTTTTTGTAGTATTTATCATCAAGAATAACATATTAAAAATCTAGGAGAATCAGAGCACCGGAAAGTTGTCATTTTCAATATGGCCGCCAAAACAGTATAATGACAATAATTCACTTAATATTCATGCTAGAGCTTTAATTCTGGCGTCTATCCCTAGGTTTTAGGTGGTAAGGAATTCACTAAAACAATTCAAAATGAAATTAACTCATTACTATAATGGAGAGACTTATATGAAACAAAAACAATAGTGAAACACTGGCAGTATAAGAATCACACACCACTTATTAAGTTATTTACATTCAGTTGCTTAATAAGTCCTGGTCATCATCTTCATCCAGTAATGACTGATTGTACGTATTGTCACAGGCATCAAGTTGGCACTGTCCACATGCTGAGGTACAGGGTAGATTATTCTGCCTACAGCTACACCTGGCAGTGCTACAGGCAGTTCTGCAGTTGCAGTGGATAATCTTCAAGAGGGAATCTGGGGCCGCATTCATGTCCGACTCTGTTGGCACAAACTGACTGCCTTCCAGTTTCCAACCCCACCCGCAAGTTTCCATATCACTCTCCTGTCCTAGCCAGACCATTATTTGGTAGTAAACCCTTAGGCAGTGAAATTTTGTTGATGACTCAGTAGGTGGTAGGCGTTCTGGTGTCACAAATGATTGGGAAGAGACTACTTTTTTTCTTAGTACTCTGTAGCGCAATGACGAGAGGGAATCCGTCCGCGTGCCCCCAAAAATCACAGCCATCACTTGACAACCTTTGTTCACAATGGATGCTGCTGTCTGCTTTGGAAGAAGAAGTAATTGGCACAGTCTTTCAGAGTAGCATCACCCTTCACCAGCTTGTGAAAGACAGATTTCTTACCCACACCAAAGATTCTTGATGTTGTGTCACATCCAGTGTAGGCATGTATAAAAAGTAACTGGGAACATAATTCTTCACCCATCACCATTTTCAGTTCGTTTATATGATACACTTTGTCAGCATTTGCCTTGTCGGAACGGAAATATAGATCTTTGTTTGCTTGTTGCGCATAATGAAGAAGCAGGACCAACAGATCTGTGTCTTCTCCAATCAAAGTTGTCGAGTGTGACACTGCACTAAGAACAGCAGCCTTCACAATCGGAACATCAGCATCCCCTGGGGCATTGATCACTTCGCAGCCTTTACCCCGAAGTGTTTCACTGATCAGGTCGATCATTTTTTGTTTGTTCGTGTCCCTTGAGAGAAACTCATCCTTCTTTCCATCAAACACTGTCTCTTCCGTAAAGCTGATGACTGCATGCACATTCTTCCCACGCCTCTGGTGTGTGTTGTCCTTGATTGTCGGTCCTCCTAGGTACCCGTCAAAAACAACCGTTGCCCTTTGATAACGCCGAGTCGTGAATTCAGCATATGATTGTGCAATGGAGCCGTAGGTTTCTCCCCTCTTCCATTGTAGCCGCTGTAGTAGTGAACCTCCATCTATGACGTAGTGTTGAGTTTTTGGTGGAGTGTCTCCTATGGATTCACGAATTTCCCGAACTGCCTTGGTTGCATAGTCTGTGATAGCATTCGCAAGTTGAGGCTTATCAGGCTTCCGGAGCACTTTCCTTGCTTCAAAAAGTGCTGGAGGGAACGGGCTCAGTTCATACTTCAAGATATCTTCGAGAGATAAGACCCCTAGTTGTGAAACAACTAGGAAACGTTGAAAAAGCAAACCTGGGTCAATCGTTCTTTCAGGTGTCAACTTCACTAATGAGATGTTTCCAAATGTCTTGGCTTTATCCTTCCGCTTAAAAGATATTGAGAAAACAGACTGTCCAATCATTTTGTCCATAATGTTCCTTCCGACTGCTTCGAATTCATGTACATTAACGTCATCCTCGGCCACAACACCATTCACAATATTCCTCAGGGTTTGATCCTGAGAAAAAGGTGCATAACCAGCCAGTGATGTCTTCAGCTTTTCAAGATCAGAACTGTCTCTCTGAACCCTAGCCTGTGTTGCTTCCTTGTGTTGTTCGCTTGTTGTGTAGGAGAGTGTATTGAATTCCTGCATTGCATAGTTGTACTCCGACGTGATTGGAGTCGACATTGTCCACAAGGATCGTTGTTCTTCTGTCATGCCGGTTCCACGCGTTAAACCTCCCGACGTCTTCAGCGATCTCATTAGGCTCTGTTCAATAACTAGGTCTGAGCTGAGACCTGCCCAAAACTGATTCGAGCGACGGATAACATGGTACCCTTGTTGAAACCTTTGAGATAACTCTGGGTGTCGGTTCGGGAGTTGGTTCATTTCTTGGATGTAATAGTGAGCAGATTTCAGGTAATTGAAGTGCCCTGCAGCCGCGAATATTGGTAGACAGTCAGAAACTGCACGAAGGTGCATCTGCCAATGGCCTGTCCTGTCCGCTTCGATTAGTGCTCGCGCTACCCGAACCATAGACTGGTAGCACAACCACAGTTGACTGGTCTTAGATCTTGCACGCAACTCAGTCTTCTTATTGCCCAACGCCTCCCTCAAACTGACAAGAGTATCAGATGCTACAGCACTATCCAAATTTGACTCGCCATTTACTAACGATTCATAGATGTCTTCAACCTTGTCTACAAGTGACCCCAAGTTCGGATGTTCATCTAATACTTCAGACACAATCATTTGGTTCAGACACTTAGTGATGAGAAGATGACCACGGAATGCCCGTTGGACGGATTTCCCAGTCATCATATGGACAACAGCGTTTTCTCCATAGACTTCTTCAAGAATCCTCTTCAGCCCCGTTCCTGCCATAAGTGTGCCTATTGCTCCAAGTACGTTCATGAACGTATGGAAACAACCAAGCATTACAACAATTGATTTCAGGTGACTGTTTTGAGGTGCATCAGCAATGATTTCGGAAGCTTTCCAGTACAGTGGCTGATCGAATGTGATCACTGGTGGAACGTGATGTTTGAAGGCAATATTGGATACATACTCTAATGTGGACAGAATGCACGTTTTATCCCCAGAATACATGTCTATCATTGGCAAAAACACTATCGACGACTGGCCAGGATGATCGTTCCCTTGGTGAAGAATGTGCATCATACCTTGCCAGTTGGGCAGGGTTTGCTTGAAAATGAATGAAAGCTCCCACAAAATGTCAATCCTGTCATCACAATCAAGAAATCTGGGGATATCTTGAAACAAGATGTCACGACGCGCTTTATTGGCAAAGCGGAGTTGTTTGATTTCAATCCTAGTCTTCTCTGTGATGTTGAGTTGTGATATGTTGTGCCTTGGAATCATACGGTTTGCTTTCTGACCCGGTGTTAAGGTAGCAATCATTCCCATCCCGTGGAAAGTCCCCTTCCCATCCAGGGTGATAATATTATGATCAACATTGTCAGCTGCAAATAACAGTGTACTTTCGAGTAGGTCTATGTTCTCTGGAACAATGGATTCTGACGCTACACAATCAGCTGCATTCTTCTCAAACCTCTGGACTTCTGCGTAAGAAGAACAATATCCCATATTGTGTAAAGTATCAACAAGAAATCTCGACCTGTACAAATGATGTCCTTGAACAGCAAGACCAATTTGCAATGGTGCAATCACCGCTCGTGGTCTGACAGCTTGGACAACAGCTTGGCCAATACTTGCAACCTTTCGCTTTGTGTCTTTTCCTACAAATAAGGAACTCAACTGTGTTCGCAAAGTTTCAGGCAAGTACATTAGAGCAGGACCGAGATTGAGTGCGTCTGTGCTTGGATAGTGATCATTAACAGATGGAACATCATTTTTGATGTCACTTTTGATGAGCCTTGCCGCAGTTTTAATTATTTCTCTCTTTTGTGACTCTTCATCATCCTCATGCCTTGTTTTTAGGTAATGAAATCGGAGGATTTCGGATGTTTTCTCTCTCATAGTGACAATGCCATGAAGGCCCTGACCTTCAGCTATATAAATAGATTCACCGTATCGTTTCTGTAATTGGGTTTTCAGATATTGTGATCCATAAGGAAGGCAATCATCATTTGCTAAAAACTCCTTCATTTTAGATCTGAGGTCTGATATCGTTAACTGTTCTTCATCATTCTGTTCAAGATGGGAACACATCTTTAGAAATGCCTGGTCCTGTTCCTCATCCTTCGGTCGCCCAGATTTTCGACGTTTTGCCTCAGGTACTCTGCCGTATTGCAAGGGTACGTTAAATCCATATCTAAAATTAACACTACAAGAATGATGGTATAAACAGTCTGCAGCATGCAAATCGCCACCGTAATATTCAATACGACCTTTCACGGCGAATGACCAATCGTCAGAATGTCTCTCACAACAGTCTAATATAGTCCTTGCAAAAACATCTGTTTTAACGAAACTAAAGCCAGGTCTGTCCGTGAGAACTCGAGTCCCACAAAACAAACAGTCTTACTGTCGAAATTGCCATCAAGAATTCGAGCACTTCGTTTCCTCGTGACGCAGGACCCACTTTCCTCTCTGTTCTTCTTAAGCTGTATATCGATGGGGTTGGTGTAACGCTTACGACAGTCTATGTGTACTTTTCGACCAGCTGTCACAACAATGTTGTCCCCTCTATTAGCACTGGCAGCATTAATCCCATCAGCACCCTTTTGACGCAGTATACTGGAGGCTTCAGAAGCTTGAATTTCCTTGTCACAGATCGGGCAGAGGTCTTCGTAAGCATTTGTGTCCATACCTGAAAAAAAAAGAATTAGAATGGAATTATAGGTTATGGTTATGCATTCAATATTGATTCTTAAAGTCATAGTCAAGTTGCTCACTACTCAGGCTACGTCAACAAATTCATAAGTAAAACAAAAATATGTGAACAGTAGGCATACATACCGTTTTCTTGTGACGTCGAACGCAAATAAAAATGCAAACGTGAAGTAAAATCCTCAAATGCAGGCCTAACTTTAAAACAGAGAATGCCAAAACTTGCTAAAGTAAATTATTAAATAACAAAATGCTGAAAAACACAAGATTTTTTTTTTTCAATAAAAAATGTCAAAAAAATTTTTTTTTCTCCTAGATTTTTAATATGTTATTCTTGATAATAAATACTACAAAAAACCGTTGAAAAACCTTTTGTAGGAATTTTTTTTGGGTTCAAACCATATATTTAATATATTGACCCTACTATAGGTTTTTGCTGTTAAGCAGACTGGCAGTGGTAGTGATGTTCAATGACATCTCTGTTTGCAGGTTAGGACCTACCGGTACCTGCCTAATGGTATTTGAAAATGACTAAAACTTGTTGCATTTTGTGTTGTAACAATTCCAGTAATTTCTAATCAAAACACAACTTATTTTCTGTTCCTAACAAGAATTTTTAAACAAAAACAAAAAAAATGGGGTGAAGATTTGGAAAGAGTTATTCAATACTTGAAAAGAGATCGTGCGCATGTCAAATTACTACTACACAAAAATTGAGCTTCCATATGTGATATGTTAGATGTGAGGAACATTTTGAAGAGAAATGTATAATAGCAAGTAAGTCAATACATTAAACAGTAAAGCACCGGTAAGCAGTTACTGGTAGGCTATTACTTTTTTTAGTGTTCTTATATTGCTTGTAAGCTAAGCTATACCGGTATATTTTATTAACATAATTAGAGATTACGGTAAGGTACATCATCCCATGAGGAATACTGGTAACTAGTTTAGTAGCTAGAAACTGTTAACAGACATAAGTCTGGATTATTGGCATAACAGTATTGAGCCCATTTCAGTTTGGGATTTTGATTTTCAAGTTAATTTTTCACTTAAAAAGTTGTCTCGTCCAGCGACAGTAAAGTGGCGTTTCAGTCTTATTAGTCAAGCTGGCATCTCAGTTCTTTAGCAAGTTTGGGTGTTTCTGCATGGTCTATTTTTTTACGGCTGAATGACGAGCTTTAAGCAGTGAAGTTCGCATCTGAGTAGTTCAATGAACTACTCAGAATAACTATATCACGAAATTAAAATTGCAACAATAAATTATTGTGTTTGTGGGTAGAATTAAAATTGGAAGTGGCTAGTGTAACGTTACGTCACGCTCATTACAGATAAAGAGAATAAGAGAGCAAAAAGTGAGCTCTCATTTGCGGATTTACTCTTTTTTAATTTTTAAATTATCATTAGAGTTTGGGGTAGATTTTGAGTTTGGGTTAATATTAACGTTTGGGTTAGGGTTGGGGTTAGGGCTAGGATAACGATTTCTTATTCTTACATAGCGTAACAGCAGCCTCTGCCATTAAAATAATTCTTTCATACATTATCTATAAATGGTAAATAAATGAAACATTACTGATGCCATTCGTAATAAATCAAGATTCATTACGATTTTTAGCAAGTTGAAATGGGTGTGAGATTCAATTCAAATAATATTCGAAAATTTTCATAAATTCAAAAGTTAAAATTGGTTTTTGTTTTAGTTGACCTAAGCATACTCTGCTGCTGGCCAATTGCATATGGTTCTTGACAGGGGTGCCGAAACCCGGGGGGGATATATCCCCCCCAATAATTTGAGTATGGTCTTCATTTGCATCCCCTCCAATAATTTGACTCTGGAGTGCATCTGAGCGCAGGTCTCTACTTGAATTCGGGGAAAAAAGTGTTCCTTTTTTTTTTTTTTTTGGTCTTTATCTGTTCCATGTTTGGTGAAGACCTTGTTTTTTGGTCTTCACTTAATTTGCTCACCTAAAAAAATCGTGGTCGAGGTTCATCCCCCCCCGATGTTGAAAATAGGGCAAAATTGGGTAAAATTGCAAATTGTCCCCCCCGATGCTCAACAAAGATTTGCACCCCTGGTTCTTCATATACTGTTATTGTTCAGTTTGCATTGATGTTGGTTGTATAATATACACATGGTGTTTTGTGTTTTTTTTTATCTGCAGTTTAGCTAAAAGTTTAGTTATTTCTGCTAAGCTGTACAATGAATTTGTCTTACATCTGAAAAGTTCAAATGATCAGTTTCAGTATCAATAGTGCATATTTTCTTTTGTAATTGGCCTTGTTTACTATGGATAGGCTGTTGCTAATGCTCATAGTGCTAAGTTGGATCCATGTCCTAGTGATGACATTCTTGAGCGAATTAAAAGTTTGGGTGTTTGCAAGGGATGTGATAATGAATCAAGCCATCAACTCATTCCTCATGTTATCACAAAATCTGCAAAACCATTCAGTGAAGATGAATGTGCTATTCCAACATCTACAAAACTAGCTTACAGGAATCTGCAAAACCATTTAGTGAAGGGGAAAGTGCTGTTTCTTCATCTACAATAAAAGCTTACAGGTAAGGATCATAGGTGGGCAAGTTAATGCAAAACGTTAGCTTCGTTAACCACTAGTCCGTTAACAAACTTCACACCTCCGTTAACGTTAATCCGTTATTTTCAGCTTTAATTCACGGAAGTTAATAAAGTCCGTTAATCCGTTAACATTTTGCGTGTAATTTACATTTCGTTTTATTCACTCGCTTCTGGAACACTGTTGAGCTGATTGTAAGGAAATATTTATTGCTATGGTGGTCTTTTTGTGTTTTGAAAGTTACATTTTACAGTCTAATCTAATAATTTCAAGAAAAAACAAGTTCAAATGCACAACGAAGCTGCAAGATATTAACAATAAAAACCTTAACGGAAGTTAACAGAACTTAACGGAAGTTAATTTAGTCCGTTAACATGAAAAAACTTTTTAACGGATTAACGAGTTAATGAAAAAGTTAGCTTCGTTATTAACGGATTAACGATTAACGGACTTGTGCCCATAGGCGTAGCCAGGATTTTTGATTGGGGGGAGGCCCATACCAGTGGCGGATCTAGAAAATTTTGGTGGGGGGATTTTAAGCACAAACCCTGAAAAATTCGGATGTCTTCACCAAAATTGAGAGTGATTTTTGGGCCGGAATCGGAAATTCGAACGTTTTTTCCGCCCAAAATCAGGTGGTCTCCAAAAAAAAAAAAAAAAAAAAAAAGGTCTTCACCGAAATTGAGAGTGAAGAAACCGTTAGCTTTACTGTTACTTTACTGTTTAATTACTGTTATGTGTGTAATTACTGAAAAAAAACTGCAACTAAACATCGTCAGGCTATGTTGTCATAACTTTTTGTCGTTAGTGGAATTTTGATTGGGGGGGCCCCCCCTGGCTACGCCTATGCTTGTGCCCACTATGGTAAAGATAGTTTATTTTTATAAAGGTATGGGAACCAATTTAGTTTTAAATCGTGCAATGCTACGATGTTTCATTGTGTGCAGCTTTGCTGAGTGGAACTGCATGCTGGTTTTATATTTTAACAATGCTGCATTCAGAGTTCAGTTGTGCTTGCAGACTGTCTGCTTTGATTCATACAATCGTACATGACTGATTGGAGACTTAAAAAGCACAAGCTTACTTTCCAGGTAGTCTTGTCTCTTGGTTGTAATTGTGTTCATTGAGTTGAAAACCCTTTGTTGATCTACAATGTCGTATTGTGGCTGAATGTTTTTGCTGTAAAGTCTACCGTTACTAATAATGTCAGATGTCACTTAAGTAGTAGGCTGGTTGGTAAATGCAATAATTACTGTATTAGACGGCATATAGGACCCATGGGCATGTATGACACTCCCCATTTTAGCAGGTCAGATTCAGGAAAAAAAAAGAGCTTTACCTACGCCATGTAAGACGCAGGGCAATTTTTTGAGCCAAAATTTTGGAAAAAAAGTGCGTCCTGTATGCCGTCAAACACGGTAACTAACTAACAGCAAGCCAAAATTTTTGGTTTAGACAAGTTAAAGACAACAAATAGCATTAATAGTTGACTAAGTGGCTGAGTGGTTAAGATTTTATGATGAACACAATTCTGACCAAAAGGTCAATGGTTCAATTTGCACCCGCGTTTTGTTCTGCATCCTTGTATAAAACACTTCATGGCGCATTATCTCTGCTCAATGGAATTTTTTACTTTTTAGCATTGTAGAATTGGAAGCTGAAGTAAGCCGTTTGTTTGAAGATGAAACAAAACAAATACAGATTGATAAGGAGCTTGCAGAAGCTTTTGAAGATATTTTTGATGCAGGTAGCTTGTTATGTTGTTTGTTGTCGAACTGCAGCAGCTTTTTACTGATAAAGTCAAATTGTTCTTATATGCTTTATTTGTTTGAACATCACATTGATTGTGTCAATAATATTGCTTTCTTCAAATCTCATTCATTCAAGCATAGCTACAATTTTTTATATATAAAGCGGAATAGAAACCACTGGATTAAACATCTAGAAAATGAATTACAATTGATGCTATGTTTAATCAATCATCAAGGCAGAATTTCCTTAGGCATCTTACCACTCGGCTACATAAGACTTGTTCTCCGCAGACACCAATTTGATAACTGATGACTGTCGTTTATCCTAGCCATTTGCAAAGCATCATGTGGTTTACTAGCTTTTTTCGGCAGAATTAAAGCATAACGCTACCATAAAAATACGAAACTTTGCAACAATACATGCTTACACGAAACGTAAATACATTGCTCACAATATAGCTCCGTGGAACTATAGTGAACCAGCAAGAATCTGGTGGTGATTTTTGCTACACCAAAAAGTAAGAAGTAAGCCCCGCATAGATGACCATCGTTACTGGGTCTCTAGTAGCTGCCTGTTATGCTTACTAGATAAGTGCTTCACTATTCTGTTTCCGTGATGCATGGGAAAGGCTTCGAGTTGATTTACTTAGTTACCTTAACTACAATATATATAACGTGACATTTGTTTTAATTTTTTTGTAGATTCTGCCTTAATCTGGCTAGTGAGAGTCAAGCTGCATACAGCGAGTTGAGAGAAAGTGGTATTTTGCGATCACCTAGTAGTGGAACTCTGTACTGCTATAGGTAAATATAATGTTCGTGTACGGTAACCATAATTATGCTGTGTAGTATTGTAATAAACTGCGTCACAGCTTATTGGTATTTACTTCGTGTCGAAGATATATAAGTTGTGATTCGGTTTGTTACAATACTAGAGTTTTAGCATTTTTTTCATCTGTCATGCGAAAGAATTCGAGAAATATGACATCATCAGTTGTGTCGATTTTTACCGACTACCAGATTTTCTTCCGGGTTATTTTTATTCCTGTATTTTGACACAATGCGTAAATCTTTTCATACCACCCCAAACTGGATTTCCCTACTTGCGACTGTGATTTTCTTCCTTCATTCCGAATCACCATAATTCAATGTGAGCATTAAGCGTCTACCTCAGAGACCAAAAGACGTCCATAGCCTATCTTAAAAATTGAACAATAAATCCGGCAATCTTACTATGAGCGATACCGATGCACTTACTAGTGGAGCTATGCTCCTGAAATGACAATGTTGTGTAGCCGTTGTTTATTCACATTGCGATACATAGAGAAAACACTGAAGTGCTTATTTTGACGTGATATTTTGTGTTATTACTAGAAACGTATACAGAACGACACCAGGTCTCGTATCCCTTGTACTGAAAGAAATTGAGAAAGAAGGATTAAACATGGACAAGCACCCGCGATTTTTTGCACTATTTGTTGATGAAATGAAAGGTACAATTACGGTGGGATCGTTTAAATAGTTGGCTTATTGTTATTCTGTTTTCGAGTTTTAAATTATAGTTAAGCGTAGAAGCATCTGTTAAACGTACAGTATGCGTAAGAATTCTAAGCAAACTTGAGTTGCAAGTTCGCTCACTAGATAAACGATAAGGTTTAGATAAACGAAGCAGTTGAAGTTGAGACGTGTGTAACTTGTTAAGTTTATATATTGAAGAATAAGCAAAATTATCGCTTGTTTCATGAGGTGTGTTTTTTGAATGATATTTTTGCCTAAAAGCGGTAGGTTAAAAATCTTTTTATATTACAGTTAAAGAAGACATTGTTTGCAACGCGGGTCAGGACAGAATTGTTGGTTTTGTCGACACTGGTGCTGAAAGGAATTCTCCATCAACTAATTCCGCTGCTACGCACTGCCTTCAATTCTATATTAGATCAATGATGTCCAATTTTTCCCGCCCTCTAGTGTTAGCTACCAACAACATCGCATCTTATGAACTAACAAGCGCAGTATGGGAAGCATTGCAAAAGTGCTGTTTTGCCATATTGTGTGTTATTGCTGACGGCATGAGCACCAACTGAAAAATGCGTAATAAAATGAATAACTTGGCTATACTTATACGATTTGAGTTTACTCTAAAAATATTTCAATAGCCAACTTCGCCCAAAGATCAATGCTGTTTGTGATTGATACCGTTTTCAGTCATTATTCTTTTTACTTTAAGCATAGATTGAATACCCTCCTGGTGAACTCCAGTGCTGCTGTTCGGCTCAAAGATTTGTCAAATAGTGGTGGAATTTGTGGAATTTCATCCATACTGAACTTAGTAATTAGCTCGTGTCAGTTCTTAAGGGTGCGTTTAGACTGGACGCGAATCAACGCGAAGCGAAGATTGGCAACCTTCGCGAGTGGTCGATTACGTCACTCGCGAAGGTTGCCAACCTTCGCGAGTGGTTGCTAATCTTCGCGACTGATCGCTTCATAGGCTAATTTTAATAACTTATTTTTAAAATGTATTCAATGAGCAGAAAGCGTTGTGTACTTTATTATTGAAGCGCTATTATAGTAATCACAGGTTCTGTTTTGTCATAGAGCGCTGGAATTACCGGTAAAACGAAGATTGAGTTTATATTATGTTATCACGCAATAACAGTAAAGAAGAGTCTAGATCAATAGCTCAGGTAACAAAACAATCTCGAGAAAAAAGTTTGTAAAGTATAAGTGAAAAACGAAGTACAGTAGATCGAATTTGGAAATCAAAAGACTCGATCATTTCTTCAAAAACGTAGTAGTACTTAGCCTATTTACTAGCTATCAATGATTTGTTTAGATCCTTCCACTAAAAACTTGCCATAATCTGTTTTGATGACGGATGACAGTTCTGGGTTTTAATGCAGAAACGCAAAAAGCTGGAAGCAGATGTCAATAGTTCTCTTTAGGTGTTTACTCAGTTAACAAATCCTGAAACGCTTTCACTATCCATGTCTCATTATGGTAGTGGTAGATCTACCGGTATCTTGTAGAGTGTAGACCAATCGGCTAGTCTACAGGTACATTTAAAGCATAAACTATGTTGTTTTTTTGATGTGATTTTTCTTTTTCAGGCTAGCATGTAATTGTTATGATACCTGTAGTAAGCTTAAACAGTTGTTTGTATTTCTTATTTAGTGCTGTTTATGAAGACTCCCAATGTTAACGCTATGAGTGAAACTGAAAGCTGGATTTGTCATTAGTTATGTAGTGGATTTTTTGCTTATTGTACAATGGATTGCTGTGTTGATTTGCTGGAGAAAGCAAAAAACCTTGCAGTTTTTGCATGATCTGACACTATCATCGAAGGACAAGAATTTAGCTCAGTAATACCTGCAGTCGCTTTGAGGAAAAGTCAGCTTCTAAAACTAAGTTTGGTGTTTTACTCGCTAGCGGAGCGCTTATCGATGTTTAGTGCGAAGTTAAATGCTTTTGAGAGCATTTTATTAGTTTGCATTTTCTTGCGGTACCAGTAGGCAGGCTCGTAGCCAGGATTTGGAAAAGGGGGGGGCTATTTTGAAAGAGTAAGAAGTGTGCAAACGACCTTGACTCGAATTTTCATTGATCTTGAATCAGTTTCAGACGGTTTGTCCTCTAAACTTGAGACTTGAGAAAACTTTAGACGAAATGTCTCGGAAAGCTCGGAAATTCAAAGCTTTTTTCCGCCCAAAGTTGGGTGATCTCCAAAAAAAAAAAAAAAAAAAAAAAAAAGGTCTTCGCCAAAATTGAGACTAATATTTCGTCCAATTTCGCAAATTCAGACGTTTGAGGGGGGGGCTGTTTTCCATTTTTCACATAAAATCGGCCTCAAAAGCACAAAAAACATGCGATTTTGCATACTTCACAAGTCAATGGGGGGAGCTCGAGCTTCCCCCGCCCCCCCCCCCCCTGGCTACGCTACTGCTAGTAGGCTACGTTGCGACGGTCGTGTTTACCTCAAAGGGCTTCGCTCCAAACCACCATTTGTAAGACACAGACAAATTTATAGCTGTAAGGTCAAGCCCCCTCTTAGCAAGTTTTTGGATATGCCCGTGATAAAAAAAAACATTTAGATTTTTTTATGTGAAAATTGTTACTCAAGCATCTGAATAAAAGTGTTGTTAGTTCTCACATTTTCATGTAACTGATGCTTCCTTCCCCAGTCCAATTATTTTTATTGTAAATGCTGTATCAAGTTTTTTGTTCAGTGGTGACTAATGAGAATAGAACAATATTAATGAACTTGCTTGGCGGGTACTTCTCTACCAATAATAGCATAGGTGGGCACAAGTCCGTTAATCGTAAATCCGTTAATAACGAAGCTAACTTTTTCATTAACTCGTTAATCCGTTAAAAAGTTTTTTCATGTTAACAGACTAAATTAACTTCCGTTAAGTGCTGTTAATTTCCGTTAAGGTTTTTATGGTTAATATCTTGCACCATTCATTCATCGGACCGGTACAAATCAGTTTGCACTGGTAACGCTTGTTGCGTATTAGCACAAGTTTTATAGAAAAAAGCGAAGAAAGGAGTTCTTTTTTTGAGGCAAATAATAACCTGCAGCCTCCTAGGTCTATTAATTATCGCTGTTCACAATTTCCAAACATTTTCCGATTGCAGCTTCGTTGTGCATTTGGACTTGTTTTTATCTTGAAATTAGATTAGACTGTAAAATATAACTTCCAAAACACAAAAAGACCACCTTAACAGTAAATATTTCCTTACAATCAGCTCAACAGCGTCAATACGTGTTCTAGAAGCGAGTGAATAAAACGTAATGTAAATTACACGCAAAATGTTAACGGATTAACGGACTTTATTAACTTCCATTAATTAAAGCTGAAAATAACGGATTAACGTTAATGGAGGTGTGAAGTTTGTTAACGGACTAGCGGTTAACGAAGCTAACGTTTTGCATTAACTTGTCCACTTATGAATAATAGTAACCTCAGCAAAAAAATAGAACTCACTTTAAACTGGTTAGATATACAGGGTGTCCATAAAGTCTTGAACACTTTTCAAAATTGTATTGCTAAATAACTAAAGCAGATAAAATCATAGTTTTTTGCAAAGTAAAGTTTGTTTATTAAAGTTTTACATATAAAAATTTCTAGCAGTTTAAGTACTAGCCATATTTCAAGAATTTAATTTTTCATGCTATTCATAGACTTCAACATGTGCTCCATTTGTTGCTCTCAATATGTCAAGGCGATACTCAATTTCGCGCCAAGTGTTCTCCAGCATTTCTTCGTTTACTGAGGTGAGAACCTCAATTATTCGTGACTGCAATGTTTCGACGTCACGTACTGGCGTTCTGTAAACTCTGTCTTTTACATAACCCCACAAGAAAAAGTCTAAAGGTGTGATATCTGGAGATCTTGGCGGCCATGGTGTTGGGCCATTTCTTCCAATCCATCGGTTTGGAAAAGTTTCATTTAAAAAGTCACGAACTATCAAACCCCAGCGTGGAGGGGCACCGTCTTGCTGAAACACAACCTCGGCTGGAACTCTTCTAATTGAGGAACAACGTAATGTTTTAGCATATCCAGATAAATGTTTGCTGTAATGGTGGATTCAGCAAATATGAACGGACCAATAATCTGGTTGTGCATTAAACCACACCAAACATTGATTTTGGGACTGTCTCTTTCTCTTTCTGAAACCTCGCAAGGATTTTGTGAACCCCATATTCGAATGTTATGCTTATTGACTTTCCCGGATACATGAAAAGTTGCTTCGTCGGAAAAACACACACTGTTAAGGTAGCCATTGTCATCATCAATGTGCTGAAGAATTTCTTCAGCGAAAGCTGCTCGGCGAGGGCGATCATCCGGCTTAAGAGCTTGAACAATTTGTAACTTGTAAGCATGGAGCCGAAGTCGTTTATGTAAAACTTTGTGAACTGTGCTTCGAGGAATAGCAAGTTCATTTGATGCAACACGAATTGATTTCCTTGGGCTGCGATGAAATGCTACACGGACAGCATCAACAGTCTCTTCATCAATGCTTGGCCTACCTGATCGTTTGCGATCCAAAATGCTGCCGGTTTCCATAAAATTTTTAAACCATCTCTTAATGCTGTTAGTGTGTGGAGGGTCTTGTCCAAACTCATTTCTAAATTTACGTTGTACTGCAGTTGGTGATTTCAGTTCATTGTACCAAAGAACACATTGTGCTTTTTGTTGAATGGTCAACATTTTTCATAATTTGTTGCAAACTTACTCCTTACTCCTTTATTAAAAATGACTTATTCGTACTCACTTTAACAATAAAATAACCTGTGAAAAATAACAAAAAAACTTTATGGTGGTATAATTCACTGTCGAAAATCTAAAGTTTCTACCATATGGGGTTTTTGAGATATTAAAATTTTAAATGTGTGCAGGACTTTATGGACACCCTGTACAGTGTATTGGCTTTCTAGTTCATCTAAATACACTGACTGTAATTGTAATGATTGAACTTCAGACTTAAAACTGTTTACTTTGTCACTTTATTCACCATGTAAGCAGTAAAAATTTTAAGAGACAGTAAAAATGTTTTGAAATTCACAAACAACTAAATTCAGATATTACACAAAGACACAGTAAATGAATATTTAACACACTTGACACTTCTATTTTCATCACATAGGACTGGAGTGAAAAATCACTACCAGACTACAATATTCATGATTATAAAACTTGGGGTAGTCCAAAACCATTGCTTCCAGTTCATTTTGATCACTGTCACAAACCTTCAGAAACAAGAAGACTTTTAAGAGGACATTCAGAAGAAAAAATTCCATGTTTGTAGCTATTCAAAGAAGTGACTACTAATTGGCCAATCCAAAAGTTCATAGAAATTTTTCGATTTTTTGTATCTATCTAGCTCTTATATGTAGCAGTGTAGCTTGAAACCAATTCTAAATACAGTTCTTTTCACCAAGTTGGCTTGGTCAAAAAGGCAGTGAAAAAACTTTTGCGAGTTTTCCAATATTCAAGGAATTGTTCAATTGTGGTTACTTTTAAAACAACAAGCTAACAAACAATGGCTAAAAACACTATTAACACATTCAAAACTAGCCTGTTGGTGGGTTATTTTATATTCTGAAAAAAAAACAACACCATGTTAGTTTAAGTTTACTTTAAGACAAAAAAGCAAAACCTGCTCAGCCAAAAGAACCACTGGACTGATACAAAAGCTTCTGCTATGCTGCACAGAATAAAAAGTTTTGTTTTAAAAGCTAGATGTCGTGGGGCTAGGCGTACTGCTTTGGTGTATTCATTGTAATGAAGCTGTGAGATCCAGCATAGCTATGAAAAATCACTCTTGGATTTACAGCCTTAGCTGTCTAGATCCAAACCAACTTGGCTAGCCTAGGGCTATCGCGAATCTAACTTTTCGAACAACCTACTCTTTGGACTGATAAATAGGCGCTAAACCATACAAATATACTATTTACATTATTTTCTAGCAAACTGCGATTGTAAAAATCCAATCAGTGATTTAGTAGGTTATCTTGCTACAGCCTGCAAGCAAGCACTGTTGCGCAACTGCTCGCGAAGGTTGCGAGCGGTTGCAACCTTTCACGAGCTGTCGATGACGTCAAATTTTGGTTGCTTCGCGTCCAGTCTAAACGCACCTTTAGTCGTCGTAAGGGTGTGAACGAAATAATCAACTGCTGGTAATGCCAAATTTTTCACATCAGCGCCAACTTTTTTCGTAGCTCATGAACTCTTACTGCAGTGACGAATTATAAAAGACGTGATGCGTTGACGTTTTCTCACAAGAACTTGCTAAAATATAATTCTTCCAGGGTGGAGGTGTTTACGGTAAACGTCAAACGACATTTTGAGTTTTCGTATTTTGTTCCGGTAATTTGTTTCTGCTTTATCCTCCTGTCACGAAACGATGGTGGCGCTTCATATCGGACTAAACTGCATCTGCTTTGGAGTTTTTCTGTCGTTGAAAAAGAGTATCCGTAAAAAACAGCACCTTAACTACTTAATTTGATTTTTTTGGTTGGTGTATCTTTATCCTCCTATCACGAGAAATCGACGGTGCGCTATGCTTTGGACGAATCCGCACCCGCTTAGTAGTTGACCATTTTCCGGTTGACGTTTTACTTTTTTCCACGTAAATTTGCTGCTTGTTCAAAGCCACCAAGCAGAGATAATTATCGTTAAGCGTCTTATCCAAGGACGCAACAGCGTGACCAGGGTACGGGTTGAACTCATGATCATGCGATCAGAGTTGTCGTAAGAACGACGCCTTTACCCTCTTGGCAACACTGAAGAGGAATGCTAATTGGTAAGGGCGTTTAGTATTTTCTTCATGAACGTAGTCCTACCAGTTAATGATACGTCTATAGATTAAGCTGAAGAAATAATGTCGAAAAGCTCTCTTGTTATGACAGTAGCCCCTAAAAAAGTTGTAGATGCGACGGCGCCCCCTGCACAATCTGTCAGATTTTAAAATATCTATAATATTGTGGATCGTTTTATCGCCGTGTCATTTTACTGGCTTAGCGTAATGTTACGTTTGTGCTGTATTTAAATATTCTTCCAAGCTATCAGTAATAAAACTGCTTTTATTCAATGTTGCTTAAATTTTGTGGAAAGGCAAGACATATGTCAATTTAATATTGTAAAAAGCATCCTAGTCGAAAACATCTGGTGATTTTAGCAGCCACCTTCAATACGGAAATTAAGATTGTTAAAAACAATTAAGCTACTGCTAAGAAAGAGTTGAATAGAATGTTAACGACTTTTCTAAGACGTTATTGAATCAAGCAGCAACCAAAACTGAGCCTGCCCGATACTTTAATAATTTCATTTATACTCTGTTGTTTATCTGGGCTTTTTAGTGTTTGTATGTGTTGCGACTGCACGTGCAGCTTCATTCCTCCGTTTGTTTTAAACTACTTTGAGCAGTGCTGGAGCTGTTCAATAAATATTGTTAACACAGGCGCGATAGTGCTTATTTATCACTTAGTTTTCGTGATTAGAGTGTATGCGTCGATCGTAAACAGGGGGGCCGGATTTACAAAGCGCAGATCCCCAGCCAAACGGAGAAGAATCGACCATTGAGTTACAGTTTTCTTATTCCAGAAAATATGATCTAAAAAAAAAGAAACAGAAGAAAGGTCACTCGAGTAAGCGCGGGGTGTCTGGGATTTACCAGCTTTCCATACGGTAAATCCGGCGCTGGATAAAATAATGCTTATCAAGTGAAATCAAAACGGGATTATCGTTGTGGTCAACAATGGATATTCAAGTGATTCACCTAAACGTAGGAGACAGTCCAGCCTCATCTAGAGCAGAATGAACATGGAGCTCAGCATCGCTTAGAACTTCCACAATATACTCCACACTTAACAAGACTGCGCTGTTTCTAGTCAATAAAAGATTCATAAATAAAATTAAATCACACAACAGCGGACAAATCTGAAACAATGGCAAAAAGTTTCATTTTATTGCTATTGGCGACAAAAAGCGAGAATAAAATTCAAGCAAACCAATGACATAAGAGCCAGTGGCGTTACTGAGAAAGAGGGAAGTCGGCTCAGGGTTTCACCGTTTTTATGTTACACCATATTTTAATCACTCCCAAATTTGAAAATTTTCACTAAAACTTTTTAAAATCGACTGTTTTTCGATTTTTCGTTGAAAAAGGCAAAATTATTTCGAGCGGCGACCCCCCAAAGTAAACTTAGCAGGCGAAATTTCACGCAAAAATATTATAAAGTCAATGTTTTAAAAATCAATAAAACCAAATAAAATTCAAAAAAAAAAAATGATAATGTGGTGACATGGTAACATGACTTCAATTTTTTGGCGCCAAAAACGCCCCAAAGTTTGTCTTAAAAAGCGGTGTTATTCAAAAATAGCTTAAATACGGCAAATATTGAAAAATGTTATATTAAAATTAAAAAAATGAAATATTATATTAAATATGATATTTAAAAATATTATATTAAAAAAATGAAAGCACACAAACTGATCACTAACCAAGCAACCAACCATTAACTGTATGCAGCAAGAAACTGCGAGTTTTTATGACATTATTGGAACGACCGACGGTCGCGTCGCGTGTTCCCCTGTTTTTACTCGGCCATTTTCCAACTAACGAGTGCGATATTTCACACTTTTGCTTATAACTCGAGAACGGTTGAGTCTAGCTACATGAAATTTGGACAGCAGTTTGAAATTAATGAGTTGTATGTTTGCACCAAATTTCGAGGCAATAGGTTACGTGACTTAGGTTTTAGGACCCGAAAACCGCCCCGCAAGTTTGGCGTAAAAAGTGGTTTCAGTCAAAAACGGCTTAAGTATGGCAAAAAATATTTCATAGGGTTGTATGTCTCAAGATACCCTTTCATCCCACCAACCCACTTTGGGCCGCGATGAGGTTTATTTCTTTTTTTTTCCTTTTTTTCCTTTTTTTTCTTTTTTTTTCCTTTTTTTCCTTTTTTTTCCTTTTTTTTCTTCCTAATTTTTGTACGCTCTTCTTCTCCTAAACCACAAAACATCGAAATCTAATTTTTGTGTAAAGTTGTTGAGCTGCAAATGCAATTTTTTCTCCCAAAATTTTTTTGGGCAACTCCACCGGGAACCCCCTCAAAATGGGGCCCCAAAAAATCAATTTTTTGAACGGCTCAAGCTAGTGTGCTAGTTCTTTTTGATATCAGTAGATATTCAACCGACAAATATTTTGACATAGTTTGGGGGTGCCACCCCCCCGGGAACCCCCCCAAATGGACCCCCAAAAATCAATTTTTTGAACGGCTCAAGGTAGAGTTCTACTTTTTTTTTGATATCAGTAGATCTTTAACAGACAATCATTTTGACATAGTTTGGGGGTGCCACCCTCCCAGGGAACCCCCAAATGGACCCCCAAACATCAATTTTTTGAACGAATTAACTTAGAGTGCCAATGTATTATGATATCAGCAGATATTTAACAGACAATTATTTTGACATAGTTTGAGGTGCCACCTCCCCAAATGGACCCCCCAAAAATCAATTTTTTGAATGGCTCAAGGTAGAGTTCTACTTTTTTTTGATATCAGTAGATATTTAACAGACAAATATTTTGACATAGTTTGGGGGTGCCAACCCTCCGGGGACCCCCCAAATGGACCCCCCAAAATCAATTTTTTGAATGGCTCAAGGTAGAGTTCTACTTTTTTTTGATATCAGCAGATATTTAACAGACAAATATTTTGACATAGTTTGGGGATCCACCAGTCTCGGGGACCCCCCAAATGGACCCCCCAAAAATCAATTTTTTGACCGGCTTAACTTAGAGTGTCAGTGTTTTATGATATCAGCAGATATTTAGCAGACAAATATTTTGACATAGTTTGGGGGTGCCACCCCTCCGGGGACCTCCCCAAATGGACCCGCCAACAATCAATTTTTTGAATAGCTCAACTTGGGTGCCAGTCTGTTTTGATATCAGCAGATATTTAACAAACAAATATTTTGACATAGTTTGGGGGTGCCACCCCCCCAGGAATCCCCCAAATAGACCCCCAAAATCAATTTTTGAACGGCTCAAGCTAGGGTGCCAGTGTTTTATGATATCAGGGGATATTTAACTGACAAATATTTTGACTCTACTTTTCTGTAGGTTCCATAATCAGATATTTTTGAATAATTGCTGATTTTACGGTAGACAAAAAGTACTTTTGAGCGTCACAGCATTAGCTATGTGTCGGTCGTTCACTGGGTTTGCTGGCAAACTCCCATCTAGTTCATGTCATTTCCAGCAAAACTTACTCGAAAATTGGATTTTGGATCGTAATTTAGCAGTTGACATAGGTTCTTAAGCAAATTACGCAAAGCTACTACTTTTAGAGACAGCGGTTTTTATTATTATTGCTACTTGCTGGTTGTTGAGCAAGGCTAAGGCTGTGCAGCAGTGGCGGATCCAGAAAATTTTGGTGGGGGAGGAATTTAAGCACAAAACCTCAAAAATTCGAATGTCTTCACCAAAATTGAGAGCGATTTTTCGGCCGAAATCGGAAATTCAAACAATTTTTTCGCCCAAAATCAGGTGGTCTCCAAAAAAAAAAAAAAAAAAAAGAAAAGGTCTTCACCAAAATTGAGAGCAATTTTTCGGCCGCATTCGTTACGTTTAGGCTGGTGGGGGGGATGCATCTCGAAATGGAGCCGAATTATTCGAAATAGAGGCTGTTTTTTCGGCCAAAATCGTTACTTTTAGGCTGGTGGGGGGGGATGCATCCCCCCCATCCTCCCCCTAAATCCGCCACTGCTGTGCAGTACAATCACTGTCACCAGATCAGCGCGGACAAAGACAGAGCAAAAATCCGCATAATAAAGAAACAAAGAGGAGAAAGAGTGGGAAAAAGAGTTGCGTATCATCTAGTTTTACGTCATTGCTCCAATCTTACCTCCACAATAATATTGATAGAAGAATTAATATCTCATGTTCAGGCAATTGCACGCTGGTTTGAACTTAGACTATGCAACCGACTGTTTTGTGTGAACTGAAATATTAAACGTGAAGATATCATGCATTGCAAATGCATAGACTACCAGGCTTATCATAATAGCTATCAGAGGAGGAGTCCTCGAGGACGTCCTTGGCCTCGAGGACGTCCTTGGCCTTGGCCTGGAGGACGTCCTTGGCCTCGAGGGCGTCCTCGAGGACACGTTTTGAAGTCCTTAGCCTTGGCCTTGGCCTCGAATCCTCAAGTCCTTGGCCTTGGCCTCGAAGCTTTAAGTTCTCGAAAATTGCCCTGTCCTCGGCTCGAGGACAGCACTATTTCTTGAACCGTTGAAATTTTGTTGGAAAACGCCAGAAACCTCGCGGAAAATTTGCATATACCTTTTTCGTTTTCTGCAATTGAAATTTCATCAATGATAAAAATGTAACAAAAAAGCCTATTGTTCTTCAGTTTCAGTTTCTATTTTGCATTTTTTGCTTACACCAGTAGCGAACAACAATATTGAAGACCAGGGGCCCCGGGACCCCCTCAAATCAATTTTTGTCAGCCAATTTAAACGTAAACCTGGAAGAAATGGATAGTTTCGTCCTAAAAGTTGCTATCTCAGGATAACATCTAGCCTTTTCATAAACGTAATGCATTAACCAAGACCGGATTTACCACCATACGGCGCAGTACCAGCTAAGGGCCATGCGCTCAAATATTAAGATTTTTGTGGTCTTCACGTACATTTGGCAGAAAGATGTTGCAAAAATCTCCAAAGTGCCAGGGGCCCAGCGCCAGTTGTGCAAATCTTTGTTGATTATTGGGGGGATAATTTGCAATTTTACCCCAATTTTGCCCTATTTTTAACATTGAGGGGGATGAGCCTCGACCAAGACTTCTTTTTCAGATGAGCGAATTAAGTGAAGACCAAAAACAAAAAACAAAAAAAAGGTCTTCACTAGATCATGGAACACTTTTTTCCCCGAATTCAGGTGAAGACCAAAAGCAAAAAAGGTCTTCACCAGAAATGGAACACTTATTTTCCCCGAATTCAAGTACAGACCTGCGCTCAGATGCACACCAGAGTCAAATTATTGGAGGGGATGCAGATGACGACCATACTCAAATGTTGGGGGGATACAGTCAAATTATTGCGGGGGATATATCCCTCTCATCCCCCCCGGGTTTCGGCACCATTGCCCAGCGCGATGTAAATCCGGCCCGGCAATAACATGGTTAGTAAGCGTAACCATCTATTGTACTATTTTTCAATAACAATTCATCAATTCACCTCCACCTCGCCAGTTTTTACACTCAAAACACTTTAAAAAAAAATTAGCCATGGAAAATGCTGATTAAACAAATCGTTGAACTTCAATTGAGGGGGTCTGTGTTCCCTAGCCTAACATGCACTTCTATAACTGGTTATTTTCATGACAAAACAAAAATCTCTAAGGAAAATCTTCGAGTGGGTTTTCATTTACTGGTAAAATGTGGCACGAGACAATACACCTTACTTTCCCCTACCTGGACCAAATCACGTACAATTAAACTTTAACACCAAAATGCAAGATGTTAAACGTTTTTTTGGACTTAAATTGCAACCAGAAGGAGGATTAAACAATTTAATTTTTTTAATTGGCTTTCAAATGTCAAAAATCTAGTGCTTTCAAATGGTTCTAAACATGTGCGAAATGTAATTCAATGGCATTAAAACAGCTTTTTTTTCCAAAAAAATTATAAAAAATCGCCCAACAGCTGGGGGCTTCGCCCCCAGACCCCCAAAGCCTACGGCCGCTGGGGGTCCCGCCCCCAGACCTCCCGTCTGTGATACGTTTAAGTTATACTGGCTTTCTCAAAACGTTTCCAAAGTTACATAGTTGCACTTTTCAACTATATTAGTTAAAGCCCTCTCCCTTTGCGAAATCCTGGTTAAGTGCCAAAGGGCAAATTTTTAATGACGTCATTGCATGTGATTTGTGGTGTAGGTCTCCCCAATCAAAAATTCCAGCTACGCCTATAAATTGGAGATTGCCTGAAAAACTTTTTTGAAGACCTTTTTTTTTTTTGAAGAACACTTGCGGCTGTGTCCTTGGTTCTTGGCCTTGGCCTCGAGCATTCCTGTCCTTGGCCTCGAGCGGGTCTGTCCTCGGAAAGGCTGTCCTTGGCCTTGGCCTCGGATTTTTTTTTGTGTCTTTGGCCTTGGCCTCGGGCCTTGCGTTTTCGACTCCACCTCTGATAGCTATCCTACAAGTGCTGAGAAGTACAATAGAACAGTTGAAGTTGATTAATACTTTAAGTTTTGAATGCAATAAATATTTTGCATTTAAAGGCGGTGAATCGTCTAGCCAATTCCGGTGGTTTACAATAGCTAAAATTGAACTATAATTTTTGATATTTTTTGTTTTGATTTTGGGGCTGCGTTTGCAAAGATATTCAACAAATACAAAAAGATATCCCCCGAAAAAAGATTTAGAAATTCTGAGTTTTGTTCTTCCCGACAAAACCACAGTTCTCTAAACTATTAGGCCTACTGTATTCTTATTAAACTATTAGGCCTAAACTATTTAGAAATAAACTATTTAGAAATAAACTATCTCTAAACTATTTGGCCTACCACAGTTCTTTAAACTATTAGGCCTACTGTGGTTTTGGCGGGAAGAACAAAACTAAGAGTTTCCAAATATTTTTTTGGGGGGGATATCTTTTTGCATTTGTTGAATATTTTTGCAATTGCAGTCCCAAAATTAAAACAAAAAATATCAAAAATTATAGTTCAATTTTAGCTATTGTAAACCACCGTAATTGGCTGGATGATTCACCGTCTTTAAAGTCACAAATCAATGAAAACTTTGAAAAATGCCCAATAATAAACAATCAAATTTCATCGCTAGAGTAAAAACGCAACACATAGGCTTTATCAAAAAATGTATTATAAATTCAAAAATAAGTAGACGGAGGGCTATATAGCGCTAGTTGATTGCCAATCACTTCTTTCAAATATCTTTCCATTAGCCCTCTCCCAATCATTTTTTTATAAAATATAGACGAAATAGATTACTCCATGTGAGTTTTATTGCATAATAGGATTTTATGATTTACCAGCATGTAAACAAGAGAACTACAATGTTATCATAAGCCACCTCCCACATAACCCATTAATGCAATCAGTTAAATCATGTTGCGCTGACAATTTTTTATGCCACGTTTTAAAAGCATTATCTTTTATTAAAATAGTCCTAAAATTAAGTTATTTTTGCAAAAAAATGCAAAATTTTCGAGTACTGGGGGCTCCGCTCCCAGACCCCCAGAATAGCCCCCCTCATTGCGAATTTCTGGCTACGCGCTTGGATGTCAGCAAACAAGTTAAAATTTATTTTATTAAATTTTAAGTTTCTAGAGTTCAGTACAGATCTTTTTAGGATCATTGCTGTCACTACAGCCGCTTACAAGTATCGCATCTTTGACTCATAATTACAGCTCCAGTACCCAAATTGTTTTTCACGTAGCATTGTAACAATACAGTATTAATGGTCCTTGGAATACAATAAAACACTCTCAAACGATAATTTTATTGATTGTACTGGTTTATTTTATATTTTGGATATCATTAATGTAAATTTAACTGTAAATTTTCGAGCTGTTCTACAATCCTGGTTTTGGAATTGTAGTGCGTCTTAGATATGTGAAAGTTTGGTGACTATTTAAGCCGATTGCAAATATGTGCAAGTTTAAGCGTTTCGGAGGGAGCCCCTTCTTGAGTTTTGGGGGGGAGGGGCCCGAACCACGTAGCCACGGCCCTGGGAACAACGGAATATTAAACTATCAGCAGACTTTTTTAACACTTTTTCAATGCTATTGCTGATTTGTCTGAAATGAAGTCGCTGATTTTCAATCCCAAAAAATAGTATAATTTTCAACTAAGCAAGAATAAATTTATATCACTTTCTACTCCAACAAAATTGAGAACAAATGAGGCTGAAAATTGGTGAAAATTTAGGAACAGCCTGCTTCAACTTAAAAGCATTGACGTAATAATTAAGTTGTATCACTTAAAGCACAAAGGCTATTAAATGCTGCATTTATCGTTATAGCTTGACCATGTCATGCAAACAACCAACGATATTTTCGTAAATCCTTCAGCAATTAAAACAAAAATTGCAGGAAAGCTAGTTGACGATACAGAGTAAGTTTCGGGCAAAACAAAACTGTTGGGTGTCAAACACAAACAAAACCCCCCATAATTAAAGTTTCCGAAAGAACGAAAAGTTCCAATTTTAGGTTATATTTACGCTTGTAACTTTGTGACGTCATCCGCAAGTGACGTAACAAAGGAGCGAATCAAAGCCCGAGCTTATACGGATTTATTGGTATCAAATTTATTTTGATGCGAAAAGCACAACGAAAGCTACGTCAAGTTATGTCAAGAGTATGACAGCTGTGAAAAATGGTGCCCTTCAACATTTAGGGCCATAAAAAAAGGGGAAGGACTTAATTTCGTAAGGTGGAGACAAAATTCATAAAACTTCAGAACAATTGGTATCATTCAGTGGCGTACGGTGAGCATTTTTTCAGGGTGTGCGCTGACACTTCAGTTTAAGTAAACCAGTTATTTTCCCAATAAATATCGCAAAAAAGTCATTTTCTGCTCAAACTAATTTCCGATACAAAATTTGACGACAAAGCATATACGTCACGCAGAAGTGACACCCACCGGCGAAGTTAAAATACAAATGTAACAGCTAGATGTCGCCTAGCTTGCCGTTAAAAATTTAGAAGCGTCAAAAACTAAACAATTAAATAAAGAACTAACAAAGTAACAAACCCATTATGGAAATGACGCATATAGTTCACAGATTAGGAGACATTCAGCTTAAGAGTTTATACTTGGCTCATTGTACACTAAGAGCGGGTTGGAGTTCGTCACCGTTTATATTCTGTCAACACTTTTGCGGCCAAAAATATTGATTTAAAAAAACAAAAACAACAAAGCAAAAGTGAAATGGTTTTCGCCTCACGTAGTCCACCAACACGTTCTTGATGTTGACTACACCGAAAGCATGAGCTTAATCGCTTCAAAGCGGAAAATTTTCTTTTAGCAGAAGCTGTGTTACTCGGAATAGTACATATCAATTGACGAAGCTTGTACACTTCTAGGTTGGGGTTCACAGATTTTATGAAAGTGATTAGCTCATGTGCATGTTTTCTAACAAAATCATTGCAGCGGTAAAGCACATAAACTTCGTTTTCTAAGTGAATACAATCAAACAGAGGTCGGCAAATTGTTTGTACTTTGTTTAACAAATCTTTTGGAAATTTGCTTTATATTCACCATATTTAGCAGGCCATTGTAGTTGGAAAAAGTCAAGTTTTGATGGAGACGCATACCTAATTTTTCACTAAAGCTTTCGCTTGGAAACGGCTGTTTGATTATTATGCTGTCTGCACGATTTTCCATCGAGATTTTAGAAATAATTTTGAACTATTTTATTGATTTGAATGTACATTTACATTTAAACCTTACAAACAAAACTATAGCGATTAGCAAAACGGAAGTTGCTGTCAATTTCATGGTCTTGTTCTTTTTGCACGCATTTATTTGGCGTCACATCTTGTATGGGGCGCCGTTTGTGTACCCCAATTTGTGCAGTGCTTTTTTGCGCATTTAATTAAATAGTTATTTTAATTAAATATACAAAAATAAATATACAAAAAAAAACTAGTGCAAAAATAAATAAGCAAAAATTTTTTGTGCGGACTTTTTTTGACTATTTATTTTTGCGATAAGAAAAAACTGCTGCAGAATAAACTGTTGCAAAAATAAATCGTCAAAAAAACTGCGCACAAAATAAAGCGTTGCAAAAATGCGCTGCAGACATTTTTGTATATTTATTAGTGGAGCGTGGCAAAGCGCTCTCGGCTGCTCATAGAGCGCATTAAAGAACAGCCGATAGCGCATCAAAGAGCAGCTTTGCCACGCTCCACTAACAAATATACAAAAATGTCTGCAGCGCATTTTTGCAACGCTTTATTTTGTGCGCAGTTTTTTTGACGATTTATTTTTGCAACGCTTTATTTTGTGCGCAGTTTTTTTGACTATTTACTTTTGCAACCGTATATTCTGCGCAGTTTTTTCTTATTGTAAAATTAAATAGTCAAAAAAAGTCCGCACAAAAAATTTCTGCATATTTATTTTTGCACTAGTTTTTTTTGTATATTTATTTTTGTATGTTTAATTAAAATGACTATTTAATTAAATATGCAAAAAAACATTGCACAAATTCGGGTACACAAACGGCGCTCCATAATCTTGTCTCGTGCTCTTTTCCAAGCGCACGAGCCGATCATTTAAAATGCGTGGATTTTTGACGAAAAAGGCATCGTCACCGTCCGCTATATATCTCCAAGCCAAAATACACGGCAAGGTATAGCGTGGCTCAGGTGCGCAAAATTTCTTGAACAGATCGAACTGTTTCGTTATACTCCAGTAGTTTCGTGAAAGAAAAAAAGCATTGGATTGTGTTGCGCTGGCAGAAATGTTTCTAACATTAAATCGATGTAACAAAAGTTTCAAATAAATAATTTTTTGTGAGTGTAATTTCACAGGGCGTGCGCCGCACACTGCGCACCTATGGAGAATACGCCCCTGGTATCATTTGGCATAATCCGAATCCGCTCACGATGTCACTATTATGACGTCAATTTGACTCCAAAGTTTTGCTTGGCTCTCAAAAAATGCGGACACACGTCACTATGGTTTTTGCTTGGAGTGAACCTACTGTTTGATGTTTATACTATGTCGTGAGCTTACGAGCTTACGAGCGTACCGGCGAAAAAAATTTCCACTTTTAGCAATTTTTTTTCGCTGGCAAGTTTACTCTTGTAAGATGCTACGCCCGTAAGGGGGTACGCCTGGGCTTAGGGGAGATGTGGGATCTATGCACCAGTGGGACCTTTGCACCAGCTCTGCACTGCAGTCCCCTGCAGAAAAAAAATTATCTCGGATTTATTGTAACGAGATTTATGTACAAATTTGGGTTATGGACTTTGGTTGATCTTGTCAAAGCAGATTCAGATTCAGATTTAGTTATTCATACTAAATTTAAGCACTTCACAGATAAATAAAAAAAAAATGGGTGACAACGAAAAGACCATACGATCATCAGTGTCAGCTGCCACCCTACTAAAGCTGAAAGGTTAATATTTTAATAAATACTTTTGATGCCTATTACATTTGTAAATTTGGAGATTTTTCAAATAAAAATATGGAAGGCTCTATTTCTTTTTTTTTTTTTTTATCGTTTTGCGTGCTTCTGGCTTATAGGCTACCAGCTCGGAAGCCTAGGGAAGAGCCACCAGAACGGCGACTACCTTAAAACAAGCAATGCGAAAAATTGTCTTCCCACAGGAATCGAACCTGCAGCCTTTGGATTACCGGTCCACTGCTCTACCACTTGAGCTAGAGAAGACGCCTCCTCGCATGCTTAATTTTGGCTATTTAAACCCAGCAACTTGCTTGTTGTATGATAGTAATAATAAGTCAATTAAGATGTTTTTTGACGTCAAAAAACATCTTAATTGACTTATTATTACTATCAATATCATACAACAGGCTCTATTTCACCGGAAATTTTTATCTAGGCTAGTTTTTTATTAATTCTGACTCAAATCTAATCCAAACTCTAATGCTTACTCTAAAACTATTCCCAAATCAAACCCTAATCCAAACCCTAACCTAAACCCTAATCTTGACCCTTGAAAAAGCAACTGAAAAAAGCGCAGATAAATATTTCTCATTTTCGTTTTCTTCTCTTTAACTTGAAAATTTTTGGTGAAATAGTCACTACCTAAAAATATCATGTTTTAGCAAATACGTTATTAAACAATGACCATTATAAAAAGGCAGTGGCTATTTTGCCTCTAGAGGCAAAATAGCCCCATGTTATTTTGTCATTTGGAGGCAAAATAGTCCTAACGGCTATTTTGCCGCAAGTGCCAAAATAGCCCTAAGCCTAATGCTAACCCCAACCCAAACTCTAACCCTAATCCTAATCCCAACCCTAGCCCTAACCCTAACCTAAACCTTAACCCAAACTGAGGAAAAACACTATTTTGCCTCTAGAGGCAAAATAGCCACTTCCTTATAAAAAACAAACGTAGCACACAGAACCTAATTAACAAAAAAAAAAACACAAGAAAAAACGAGAACAAAAACAAAAAAGAAACATAGCTCACAGAACCTAATTAGCAAAAAAAAATCACAAGAAAAAACGAGAACAAAAACAAAAAATCATTAACAAACAAAACAAAAAAAACAAAAACAAATAAATAAATAACAAAAAAAATTATAATGATAAATAAATAGAAAAGCAAAACAGATTTGAAGAAAAGTGAGGAAACGTGTTTTGGGTTGTTAAAAGTAAGGAAGAGGCTTGGCAAATGTTCCATTTGCGCAGACATTTTGAAATAAAACCTAAAAAAACTAACCCTAAGCCCTAACCCTAACCTAAACCCTAATCTTAGCCCTAACCTAAACCCTAACCCAAACCTGTAAGTGTAATAATCAAAATAAAAATTTCCGAAAACGAGTGACGTCACTGGAATCTTTGTTTATTTAATCGCGCATGTTCCATTCGCCAAGTCTTTTCGGAAAAGTAAACATACGGTAGGCTTTGTGATACTTGAAGGCCTTTTGTAACAGCTGCTGTTAGCTTGGCGTTCGTTTTAGATGTTATGTGTTAAGCAGGATATACTGCAGGAGTTCCCAGGTATTTTAGGAAGAAACTAGCAGTTCTTAAAGTTTTATGCATGAAATTATAAAGATGGTTGTTGAAGGGACCTACCGGTTAGGGTGTTTCAAAAAAACCTTTTTTTTGAAATTCAATGGTCTCAGGGTGTTTTAGGTTTACTTTTGATGCAAAACCATCACTCAAAAATTTTCAGGCAAAAATTTTCATTTTTACCCATGCCTCGATGACGTTTTTTATTTTTACCCCATTTTCGGGCAAAAATTACTCAAAAATGCTATAACTTGGTAACCGCACATGATAGAAAGTTGGTTTATAGCTTAAAAGATGCAGAAACCTCATATTTATATCTGTTGTAAAAGCAATGTTTGCTCTAAACCTATCACAAAACTAGATATTTCAGATATTTGTGTTTTTTACTTGATTTTGAGTCATCGAAGAGAAGCATTATGATTAAAATTCCAACTTTTAGTTGTGAAAATATGGCATATCCATAAAGTATAAGAAAATAATACCGTACTTTTTGGTATCTTTTAAATAATGAAATTGAATATCAGTACACTTACACATAAGCACACTCATAAAACTGAAAAAAGTAGTTCGCAAAGCACAAGATTTAGTCCAACTCTTTATCAAATGATACTCCATCGACGTGTACTTTATCCATTGAAACAAAACGAATGCGATTGTGTTACTGTGTTATGTCTGTGCTAAACAGGGTGGATTTTCTTGTATCCTTTATCATCTTACGAAGTTCTGGAATGGTATGGTATAGAAACGATTTTTGATTTGATTTTTTTGTGAGTTTGTTATGCAGTGTTTTTGCTAATAAAATAGACCGTTCTGCTGCATCATTGGTCACTTGCATACCCTTCAGTGCAGTTTTTAGCGTGATGTAAGATTCCATCATTGACCAATCTTTGGCTGGCATCTGCAGAAAATCCACATTTGCATTTAGCCTTGTAGGGATTAGCCAAGAATCTGGACCAAAGAGTTGACAGAGTTTTGTGTTTTTGGAAATGTTGGCAGGTGTGATTAACTTTCCTAACTTTTGTAAGGAGTTGTTTGAAGCCTTTTGGTGCTGCAGCATTGCCTTACGACACTTCTCTTTCTCGAAGTCCTCTACTTCATCAGAAAATAGGGCCAGAAAAACCAAAGACTCGTTCAAATACCACAAATGAGCTTCCAGTCTTTTTATCATTGCTTGGATAAATTCAACAAACCCACTAGGCATGCTTCGTTTGTTCTTCATGACTGAAAGTTTTTGATATAGCTGCAAATCCAACCGTGATGCCTCAAATGGCAATGGGCATTCAATCCAATTAGGAATGTAATATAAAATTAGAAACAAAGCTAGATTTCGGTGTTTTGTGGCTTCAGTTTCATTGATTACCTCCAATTTCACAAGCTGCGAGCTGAAAAGGGCAATATGAAACTCACATATTACCTTAGCCATCCAACGTGCATGGCTAATAGCTCCTATACTATAAATAGTAGGTGCTTTCATATCACTTGGATATGCTGCCAACAAGAGAAGAGCAAGTTTAACAACTTCATTGTAATCTCCGTCCAATTGGTTGCTGCGCAGTTTTGATGAGGCAAATATGATGAACTCTTCTGCATCAGCCTGAATTGAGCGATGCAATAGCAGAAAAGGTTCTTGATTATCCAAATTTAAGCTGAGCCAATTGTCACGCAATCGTTTGTGCACATCAGTTTCAGGGGATTCCGAATCTCCCAACACAACTTTGCATACATCATTCACTAAACGCTCATATATATGATGTCTGCAATATAAATGCAGAAGCTTAACACCACAATGTCTCTCCAAACGCACCATTATCCCTTTCTTCCAACCACTGTTGGTGTTAGTTGTATCAAACACTCCACTGAGAATATTTTTCACAAGGTCAGGAGAAGCTTCATTTAGCACCCTTACAAGGGTTTCAAAACTTGTTGCTGAGTCACTTTTATCCATAGGCACTATATCAAGAATTTTTTCTTTTAGATCACTTCCTGGAATGTTACCATTAGTTGCAGTAATGCAAACAGCAATGTAGTTTTTTGATTTGTCAACTTGACGCTCGCCTGTCATTTGCTTTTCATCCCAATGAACCAATTTACATGGAAGTTTACTTTCAGTAATAGAACTACTCAGCTTGTCTTTGATATTTTTTGCAGATGTTTTTCGCAGTTCTTCTCTGCATCGATGTAGTGTACTGGTAGAAGCAACTATGTCATCTTGTAGCATTTTTTTTTTGTCCACTTACATCAGGCATGAATGCTGCACTAGATAGAGTCAAAGCTACTCTTGATGATGTTACTGTTTTGTCAGCTAATTTTGCTACGTTTTCAATCCATTTCTTTTTATGTATTGGCACCACAATCACATCATCTTTTTTAACCTTTTTCGCACAGGTGAATTCTTCTTCACTCTCTTCACTTGTTGTTGAATCTTCATCTGAAATCATATTTTCACCGTTTCCTTTGTTTTCCTTTGACCGTTCTTTAACTCTCATGGTGTCTTCTCTTGTTTTTCTCTTCATACTTCTGATGTTCTTCTGCTTGTTCTTCTCATTCAAACCTCCCATCATCATTTCTCTGGGACCTCTTTGGTCTTCTAAAAAAGCAATATTTTCTTCATTGCCTCTTTTGCTTTTCATAATTTTTATGGCATCCTGATGAGCAATATCAATTAGTTTGCTGATTTTTTCTGTAAACAGCTGTTCACGTTTCTTTTGGGACTCTGTTTGTCGACTGGAGTTTCGTGCTGTTTGTCGACTGGAGTTTCGTGCAATGTTTCGGTATTCATCTACTATTTTCTCAATTTGTTTTTTGACATGCTGGATTTGGCGAGCCGGTATACCTTCATTGATCCAAATTCCAAAAACTTCAGAAGAAACCGTATTTATAGAAAGTTTCTTTGTGCTACCTTTTATCTTCACTTCATAACTGTAACGTTGTAGTACATCTTTTGCTGTTGGCAGATCAGATTTTAAAAATTCGTTCATGGTTGACCCAAATCAAACTTCAGTTCAGTATTAGCCCGTGTTGATGTCATTTTTACAAGCTTATCAAATATAACATTTTACACTATTGACTTTTCTGAGACATAGAAATTAAATTCAGAACAAATTTAAATCATTCTAATACAGGCTAAACATAATTATTTGTGTTTTGTTTGCAAATCATGATGTATGGTAATCTGTTTTGTAATCACAAACTGCTAAATTCACTCTCATTTTAGGAAGATTTCAAGATACTTAGGAAGAAGTTCCAACTTCTACTGTCGCTGTTTCTTCAGCAGGTCAAACATAGGCATTGCAGAAATGCAGACTTGTCATGGCAACAGGAAAGAACTTTCACTAAAATTTGCCTTTTTTGTTAAATCTGAATACTGTATATTTATGTTACAATGTCAAAATGGAATAGAAATTAACCAAATGCAGGTTTGAGAAATAAAAATTATCTTAATGATGGCTACGAACTATGCAACATTCATTGTTATTTTGAATTTATATGATGTTTTGAAACATTTTTCTTCACCGTGCGAGTGAAAATGGGATAAAAAGTGAAATATTTGAAATATCTAGTTTTGTGACAGTTTTAGAGCAAACATTGCTTTTACAACAGATATAAATATGAGGTTTCTGCATCTTTTAAGCTATAAACCAACTTTCTATCATGTGCGGATACCAAGTTATAGCATTTTTGAGTAATTTTTGCCCGAAAATGGGGTAAAAATAAAAAACGTCATCGAGGCATGGGTAAAAATGAAAATTTTTGCCTGAAAATTTTTGAGTGATGGTTTTGCATCAAAAGTAAACCCAAAACACCCTGAGACCATTGAATTTCAAAAAAAAGGTTTTTTTGAAATACCCTAACCGGTATGCACCAGTTAGTCAACCAGTGGTGCATAGGTCCCTTTTTGGACGATTTAAGCGATTTTACAGCAGCTTTTGTGATGGATGGATGAGGTCACATCCTGGTCGCTCAATTGATATCTACGAAGTCACTGAACTTGCCGGATCAGCTATTATAAAAGCATTTAATCCAAGCAACATCATTTCTGCTTTTAGGAACACTGGCATCTTTCCTTATAATGAAGAAATTTTCACAGATGACATGTTTCTTCCTGCATCTGTGACAGACATCTCACCTCCAGTTCCAGCAGATGAAGCAGTAAATGATGGAGTTTCTAGTGAGTCAAGTTCCAGCTCCATCCAATCATCTTCTAGTAATGAAACAGTACTGACTACAATTATGCTGCACACCAAGTCATCAGCAACAGCCAGATGCAATTCTCGCCAACAAAAGTCGAGCATTATTACAGATGAAGGGGAAAAGCGAAAATGATTTCCACATCTTTATGAATCTTCATCTTCTAAAAGTGAGGCAGAAATGCAGATTCAGACTGATTCAGACTCTTGTCTATGACGAGTCATCGGACAGCGATATTCAATTTCAAGCTGAAGATTCATCTACCAACAATATTCTTCCTGTTGTTTCTGTTGGTAGTTTTGTAATTGTAAAAGTGTATTCGAAGCCCTTGATTTGTAAAAGCTTTGTGGCTCAAATCATTTGTGGTCCAGATGAAGATATGACTATGAAGTGAAATTTTTAAAAAGGTCCTACAAGGTTAAAAATGGATTCATTTTCCCTGATGTTGATGATCTTGCTTCCACTTGTTATAGCAATTTTGTGTGTGTTTTGCCAACCCCTGCGCCTATTGCCCAAACTGCATGACTTGCTAACATCTTTAGATTCGACAAAGACTTGGCATGTTATAATGTGTAGCCCAAAAGGGTGTAATATTTCTCATTGTGATTTTTTTTATGCTTTGCTGCTTGTGTTTTTAAGCTTTTGTAGTGTTCTGTTTGTGTTACTGTTAGGATAGCCAACATTTTAGAGTTACTTATGGTCTTGCATGATGCTTTTGTGTTCAGATATGTTCATTCTTTAAACCAACTAAATAATCTTTCCATTATTTTAGTGCTTGATTGAGTTCTTTTAGATGGTGCAAAGATTTCAGATTTATTTATTCATACTAAATTTAAGCACTTCACAGATCAATGCAAAAAAAAAAAAAATGGGAGACAACGAAAAGACCATATGGTCATCAGTGTCAGCTGCCACCCTACTAAAGGTTAATATTTTAATCAATACTTTTGATGCCAATTACATTTGTAAATTGGAGATTTTTCAAATAAAACTATCATGTTTTAGCAAATATTGAACAATGAACATTATAAAAAACAAACATAGCACACAGAAAGGTCCCATATAGGAGGTGCAAAGGTCCCACCTTGGGGGGACCAATGCACCAGTTTTGAAGTAAAATTAATTTTGCTGTGAACTACTAAATAAATAAGTTTGAGAGTCAATGACATTAGCAATGGTAATAGTTAAGGTGGTGATGATTCAGTGCAATTTTAATCCAATTTCAAGTTAATTTGAAGCTTTTACTGCGTTGAACAGAATTTTGGTGCATAGGTCCCATATCTCCCCTACAGAATTTTCCTTTAAAACAAACTAAGGTTATGCTCGTAAGCTGATGATTTTACGCACAGTGTAGACCGGCCCTTACTGTGTAAAACACGTCCCATGCCTATCGAATTAGCTTGCTGAAGGCTAATCAGTTTTTCAAAGTCAGAAAAGATTTGCTATTTTTTGCCTTACAATCAACTGTCCTAAACCCTCAAGCTGTGGATTCAAACGCAGTTTGCTCACTCTGTGCATTTAAATTACAGAGCACATCTTTCTTTGCCATCTCAAGAATATTAATAGCTTCTTGGTGCGCTTTTGAGTTTCTGTGCTCACGGATCTTTTTTTGAAGTGATGAAAGTTGAACCGTTCTTGTGCTACCATAAGAAGTAACATTGCCATCTGCCCATTCAGTGGAAATATTAACACCACGAGATGCTCTTGCTCCCAAATTATTTACTTCACGACACGGAGTACATCCTACTTTACCATCGCTAGCGTACATCCAACTGTTTTTTTGCTTAAATTCCTCATATTGTTGTTCACTTTATATTAACGGATAAACAGTGGAACATTTTTCCTCAACTTGATCTTGATTCACAGGTAGAGGATTGCTGATTGCAATACTTTGAGCTGTAACATTGCTTTCCGTTCTTTGAACTTTAGTTGCTACGGAACTCAAAGTCTCATCACTGGTCTCTTTTGTCTTCCAATATTGATTAATTTTTCTTTGCATTTTATAAACATATATTATTTAATATTTAGGCTAGAAGTATTCTTAAAAATCAAACTTTTAACTTGTAATGCTCGCTACTTTTTATCGGTTATTTTATATTCGTTTAACAAGAATCGATACCTTGAAATCCAAAAAATCTAAAACAACCTCTGTCAGAAGACTCACTACTAAACTGTTGTCTCCACAACACTGCGTTCTATTTAGTCTAGTCTGAGCTGGTCTAAGTAGTGTGTATGCATTGAAACTTGTCTTTTGGCTTTCGCTTTTCACTGTCGAAATATGTTGCATGGCAGACAGACAGTCTCCTTAGACTACTCCTTTTAGACAGGCTAGAAGGCTACTGGTTACGTCGTCATTAAAATGAAGCTATCATTTGCTCGAGAGAAAATTTTAGATTGTAATGTTGTAGTCTGTGCTGCTTTGCTCTAACAACTAAGTACATTTTGCCTTCTCTGCTGCCATAATCCAAATAAGCCTAATTCCTCTCATAAAAATACCAATTTCCATGTCAGTGTGGCCAAACTTCTATAAAAAAAATGCGGAGGCTAGGCGGTCCTACAAAACTTTGGACATTTTTAGGCTGCATGCGAGACCTTCAAACAAGCCCGGTGCTCCGTACCCCCATTCTCCCTCTCACAGCCTTGATTTAGCTTACGAGCTCTTTGAGTGAAAGGCTGTTCGCATTAAAGAATTTTAATTTTGATGAAAAGTTTTGAAATTAATTTTATGCGAAAATAAAATTTATTTAATAAAAGTGAGCCCATTCTTGATTTTTTTTTGATGATTTGACTTGCGGAATGTCGTACAGGCTAGATTTAGATTTAAAATCTTTTACCGGTACAACGTTCCGGCAGCAAATCTTTTACCGGAACGGCATACTTTCACCACTGGGTGCCACCCTCCAGGAACCCCCCAAATGGACCCCCAAAAATCAATTTTTTGAAAGGCCCAGGCTAGGTTGCTAGTGTTTTATGATATCAGGGGATATTTAACCAGGGATAACTGACAAATATTTTTACTTTTCTGGAGGTTCCATAAACAAATATTTTTGAATAATTGCTGATTTTACGGTAGACAAAAAGTACTTTTAAGCGTCACAGCATTAGCTATGCGTCAGTCATTCACTGGGTTTGCTGGCAAACTCCCATCTACCGGTAGTTAGGGTTAGGGCTAGATCTGGGGAATAGCTTAGATCGGAAAGAAGGAGAGAATGCACGCGCGCTCGTGCACAAATCGTAGAGCTGCTGAAAATAACACGACGGCTCATACTTAACGACACCCGTATCGGTGGTGTTACACCAATGACATCATTGGTTACACTGTAGAAAGCCATAGGTTTCTGATATACTAGTGGCAAATACTGAAATAGGCAATTATTTTTTCAGTCAAGAAACAAATCTATGAACTGTGTGACTTACCGTCGGTTTGTGACTTTCGGTATGTGTGTTCACTAAGGCTATTATTATTATTACAGATTAGGAGCTGATTAATATTATGGTTAGAACAATCTTTGATACCAGTAGGCTATAGCACTCAAAATCTAAGCCTAGCAAACCACAGACCAGTACTGGTCTAGGGTAACCAACACTTACCATACTAACGTCAAGACTTCTAGCACAGCCTATACAGTACGATAAGCAATGCCTAAAAAAGGAGGAGGTGGTGGTAGTAAAACCAAGGCTGGAAATAAGAAAGGTAGGCTGGGTTTCTGTTACTACAATACTAACAATTGTTGCCTACTGAAATACCAGTTCCCTCTAACTTTATGGCTAATCAGCAAGTGCCCAAATTTTCTTTAAACAATTGTGCCCAAAGCTCTAAAAAGACGTTTATGTGCTTTAAATTTCAAACCAATCCCATAATAAAGCATACCAAATGTCATATTTCCACAAATTGGTACCTGCCAGTACTTGATCAATATGATCTGGGCTTGTAATACTTGATCAATACTGGTATGGTGAGGAATGTTGGTTTGTTTTTTGTGCTCGAGTACCGGTATTCATTGGCTTTTCAAGTATGAAATTTAATCTTTATCAGCATCAATTATTGCTTGTGTTGTTTGCATCCACTTACATTTGTAAGCAAACTTAACTAACTTAACTTACAGTTGTAAAAAAATTAATAAGTCAAAGAACAGATCAATTCTCTCTCATTATAGACTCAAATTTTCTATCGGTCTTAAGGATTAGATACTGTATAAAAGCAATCTGGCTGTTAATTTTTAACAAATTAGTGAATAACAGACAACAGTCAGTAGTGCAACCAAGAGGGCTAAGGACTCAAGGAGGCTTCGGCCACCCCCTAGCCAAGTCACTTAGAAAATTCAACCCAAAAGTGCAAGTGCTCAATTGTGTATTAAACTTGACCCATGACCTACAAGCATTAACAGTTTAGCAGGGCAGAGGGTATGGTATGGAATGGAAATTTTAGTACTGAGTGTGAAAGATGCTAAAATGGAATGGAAGATTTCAAGAATGGAATGGAAGACAATCTTCCATACTAGATTTTGCACTGTGTATTTAATGTACAGAAAAATATATGTGAATAGTGAAAATATAAAAGTGTTTTTATGGAAGTGTTTAGCAGCTTATCTTCTGTTGACAAATAGGAATTTGGTCTTGTGCATTGAGCAAACAGTGTAGGTATTTCATCATAGCATATGTTCATAGCAATTTACAGCATTATTGATGATATCTGACTGGATTAATTTTAGATTGATTTAAGATTGACAATTTGCCAATTGATAAGTCTTGCCTCAAAAACATTAAAAACAAAGATTTGTTTTTTTTTATCCCTAATTCAGCTTAATTTTTTTGGGTTTAAGTTTAATTTTTTGAGTGCTAAAAGCTTGGTATTTTTGTAGAATGTTTTGTTGGCAGTTTGGCAATGCCAAATTTTATAGTTGGAGTGGTTACAATTGTACAATCATTAAATCCGGTGCATATTATACCAATCCACCTATCATATTGATTATGGTAACTAACTGGTTGATATTTTCATGCTGAATGCATTTTTATGGTAGCTCATTGTGGTAGTGCTGCGAATATGGCATGAGATGTGGTATTGCACAAAACATATACTAATATAGCTATCATTGGCTTGTTGTTATCATTAATCTAGGTGCCGTGTATCAAGAACAATGGTTTAGGTATAATCTATACTGTATACATAGAAAAAAGTTTTAGTTGTATTTCCTTTTTAATTCACTCAAGTTTTCTGCAATGTTTCAACCTTGCAGGATTCGAAATTAATGCTTGTCTGAGGCAAGGTGAAATTGCCTCGGGCA
Source organism: Trididemnum nubilum (assembly GCA_963965965.1). Classification (NCBI taxonomy): domain Eukaryota; kingdom Metazoa; phylum Chordata; class Ascidiacea; order Aplousobranchia; family Didemnidae; genus Trididemnum; species Trididemnum nubilum. Next base: position 24,962,893 of record OZ014470.1, read on the forward strand.
AGTTGTTTTCTTGCTTCACTTGGCTGTTGGGCAAGCCAATAAACTGTAGCGTGTGGAATAAGCAACTTAAAATAAAATTATTTACAGTAAAAGTTACCACTTTTGCTTCACTAAAATAACTGCAAGTAAAGAAAGCTTTTATTTGCTTTATTTTAGCGCAATCATGGCACTTAATACTTAGTTTAGTCGCAAGCACATCATTAATCGCAATTAAAACTTTTTAATCACACACAGATTCGTTCGATACTCAGACACGCTTTGCAATTCTTTTGTCATAAAAGTTTTGTTAATATTCTTTCCATGCTTGCCGCTCAGGTATCACAAGTACTACCCTGTGGTGTAAAAAAGCAAGGTCAAAAATTAAGCAATTTTTTATTTTAGTTTTTTAAAGATCTTTGTTCCTTTATCTTTTACAAAAAAGTTCAGGTTTTTCACTGCTGCAGTTTCCAAGATATTCGCGATTGAAAAATAATACATTTGCAGCAAGAAAGCCAGGTGAATTATTGTTAACGTAATAATTGAAATGATTACAATTCCAAAATCAATTTTTTAGAACTGAATGATTGCAAAAGCAGTGATGGTGATTGCATGAATGACTTTTGCGATATTTGTTACCACTGAAAACTGTGATGCAATGAAGAGTATCTAGAACAATGTCAGTAGATGTGATTTTTTCTGCGATAATTTAAAATTTTCTTGATGTGATAAGATTGTCACTAGTTAGTGATTATTTTTACGATTATCGATTTTATTCATTTTGAAACAAAAGTTTGTTGATTGTTATCTAAAATAATGTAAACTAAAGCTCTGTCAACACAAGACTTAGTTTAGTTACATAATGTGATTATGACGCAACAAATTTTAAAACATTCTCAAATTTCTGCCTAAAATGTGACTTACGATGAAACAGAAGCAAGCACTAAAAATAGCGACAAAAATTGTAGATTTTTAGACGAATTTTCTTATGCGATAATGGATGTGGATTTTTTTGCATGTTTCGAAGCAATAAGTTGATGGGATCTTTTTGGAAAAAAAGCAGCAATGTAATTTTTGGTGTGATTGCCGTCACAGAAAAAAAAGGCAACTATTCTGTCACTCCAATAAAAAAAACTGCACATGAAGAACTGGAGTTTTTTTAAATACAATATTATGCAAATTCGGTACTTATTGGAATGACCGACGCTCGCGTCGCGTGTTGCTTTGTTTTTACTCAGCCATTTTCCAACTAACAAGTGCGAAATTTCAGACTTTTGCTTATAACTCGAGAACGGTTAGGTCTAGGTACATGAAATTTTGACAGCAGCTTGAGATTAATGAGTTATATGTTTGTACCAAATTTCGAGGCAATAGGTCACATGACTTAGGTTTTAGGACCCGAAAACCGTCCTGAAAGTTTTGTGTAAAAAGCGATCTCAGTCAAAAACGGCTTAAGTACGGCAAAAAACATTTCATAGGGTTATATGTCTTAAGATACCCTTTCATCCCAACCAACCATTTTTGGCCGCGATGAGGTTTTCTTTTTTTATTCCTTTTTTTTCTTCCTAAATTTTGTACAATCTTCTCCTAAACCACAAAACATGGAAATTTAATTTTCATGTAAAATTGTTGAGCTGCAAATGCAATTTTTTTCTCCCGAAATTTTTTGGGGCAACTCCCCTGGGAACACCCCAAAAGCTCAATATTTTGTACGGCTCAAGCTAGAGTGCTAGTTTTTTTTGATATCAGTAGCTTTTTAACAGACAAATATTTTGACATAGTTAGGGGGTGCCACCCCCCCCCCGGGGACCCCCCAAAAATCAATATTTTGATCGGCTCAAACTAGGGTGCCAGTTTGTTTTGATATCAGCAGATATCTAACAGACAAATACTTTGACATAGTTTGGGGGTGCCACCCCCCTGGTACCCCCCCAAATACACCCCCCAAAAATCAATTTTTTGAACGGCTCAAGCTAGGGTGCCAGTGTTTTATGATATCAGCAGATATTTAACAGACAAATGTTTTGACATAGTTTGGGGGTACCACCCTCTCGGGGATCCCCCAAATGGACCCCCAAAAAAATCAATTTTATGAACAGCTGAACTTAGGGTGCCAGTTTTTTATGATATCAGCAGATATTTAACAAACAAATATTTTGACATAGTTTGGGGTGCCACCCCCCGGGGACCCCCCAAAATAAATTATTTGAACAGCTGAAGCTAGGGTGCCAGTGTTTTATGATATCGGCAGATATTTAACAGACAAATGTTTTGACATAGTTTGGGGGTGCCAACTCCCCAAATGGACCCCCCAAAATCAATTTTTTGAATGGCTTAACTTAGGGTGTCAGTTTGTTTTGATATCAGGAGATATTTAACAGACAAATATTTTGACATAGTTTGGGGGTGCCAGCCCCTGGGGACCCCCCAAACACACACCCCAAAAGTCAATTTTTTGAACATCTCAAGCTAGGGTGCCAGTTTGTTTTGATATCAGGGGATATTTAACAGACAAGTATTTTGACATAGTTTGGGGGTACCACCCCCCAGGGACCCACCCAAAATAAATTATTTGAACAGCTCAAGCTAGGGTGCCAGTGTTTTATGATATCAGCAGATGTTTTACAGACAAATATTTTGACATAGTTTGGGGGTACCTTTCCAAAAACTCCCCTCCTCCAAATAAACCCCCCCAAAATCAATTTTTCGAATGTCTAAAGCTGGTAAGCTAACTGTTTTTAATATTATTAAACAAATATTTTGACATAGTTTAAGGGTACCACTTTCTCGGGAAATCGAAAATTGGACCACTCCTAAATCAATTTCTTTAAATCACGTGTTAGAGAGCTAATTATTTTGGCATGGTTAAGAAGTGACACCCTTCCCCGGGAACCCCCCAAATACATAGATTCCCCAAATCTTTACTTTTCATTTAATCTAAAACAGTTTTTTAGTAGATATTTCTAAGACAAAGAATTAACAATACAAATAGTCATCTGTTCAAGAGAGAAGTTTAGAATTGTTGTTAAAGGCAAAAACATAGATCTGGGATCAATACAATGCAGAGTGTCTATGTAAATAAATAATATGTACTAGACATTACATGATAGCTTTGTTCGCATTTTGAATTTATGCTTGAGCTACGATATATGTATTTATAGTACTAATGGTGGAAGCTTTAACAGACAAATTGTTGTTAATCACTTAAGATGTTGGTTTTGCATGTAATTTGATATGATAGGAATTTCACTACGCTATTAAGATTTTTCTATTTGTTCCAACCTACAATACTGCGTACAGAAACGTGTTTAACTATGTGTACCTTACAATTGGATAATCAAATATTTTTGAATAATTGCTGATTTTACGGTAGACAAAAAGTACTTTTGAGCATCACAGCATTAGCTATGCGTCGGTTGTTCACTGGGTTTGTGGGAAAACTCCCATCTAGTTGTGCAGTTTTTTCAAAGTAAAACATCGAAATGCACTGTGCCTCTTTGCTTCAGACAAGTTGAAATTTTCCTGAGCAAGTAAACATTTGGTGTCACTTGCCGGTCGGGCAAGTTGTTAAAAAACTTAATTTCGACCATTGCGATTGTGCAGTATGGTACAGTATATTGGTATGCAATATATGTAATAGCCAGGGGCGCACTCAGAAATTTTTAAAGGAGGTTGGTATCAATTTATCAAAAAGCAACCAGTTCCCAATTGTACCTAGTTAATTTATTTTTACAATTAATGGAAATGCATGCTATTAGGGTCAAACAGGATTTCACGTTAATAGTAGCATTTTGTTACAACATTTGTTTATTCAGAAACCCTAAATAATAACAATTTTGAAAGTTGTTGGTTGCAAAGATTGTGTGCAAGAGAACAAGTAACTACTATGAAGGCCTGGGGGCTTTTGCCCCCAGCTGCTGGGCAATTCTTGCAATTTTTTGGAATAAATAGCCATGCCATTTGGATGACATTTTGCACGTTTTTGAGCAATTAGAAAAGGCTAAATTGCTAAGGTTTAGAAAATTTTGAAAGAATTTATTTTTTTCGATGCAATCAGCCTCCTCACACTTACTGGTCAAGTCCCAAATACATTTAAATGGTGAAAGGTCGCATATTTGGCTTGGATCTTGTACGTGAATGCGTTTTTAGTTCAAAAAGCTTGTTAGTTGTACAGAATTTCAAAAAATCTTTTAGTAACGTTGTAGCTATTATTTCTACTGTTTAGAGAAATGGGTAGACTTGAAAAAGGCTGTTTTAGATTGAACGTTTTTGTCCAGCTCATATTATGAATCTACTCTGGAATGAAGAAAAACTAAAATGCAGTGGTATATATAGAGGTTGATTACATCGAAATGTACAATGGGTTGTTATTATAATGTATGATGTTGCAAAAATCTTCTAAAGCACGATAAACTTAAAGCAAAAGCATAGAAAAAAATATTTGGAAATAATAGCTGTGATGCTATGAAAAGCTGTTTTTAAATTCCCGAATTTGTTTGCAGAATAAAATCTTGACGTTTGAATGTAATTTTGTTGTGGCTTTGATGTTCAAACCGAGGATTTGTTTGCTTTTTTTTTCAAAAGTGCATTTTGCTTAGTAGTTTTTTTTGCACAAGGGCAACTTTTTTCACTAAATGGCTGTCTGTCCCTTTTTAGTGTCAAACTTTGTTCTGCTCAGAAGTTTAGCATCCGGTATAATATGTTCAATAATCAATATCCATGGATATATCAAATACACATAGTTATACAATGTTTCTGTCAGCAATATTGTTGTGAAACAAATGCAAAATTCTCAGTTGCTTGGTAAATATGGTGCAGGATCAAATTACAGCCCTAAAACCACATCCTAAGTGATAAACAACAACATAAGTGCTAATTCAGTAAATAGTAAATTTAGCAAAGTGCTGCAAACTGCGTTATATCAACTAAATTATGCTGTTTTTTGAGTTCCATAAGGGAGGTTCGACCCCTGAAACCCTTCCGGGTGTGCCACTGGTAGTAGCGTAAATAGTTAGTTAAAATGACTGCTCAATTAAAAAAAGGCTCTGAAACACATTATGCTAACTGATTAATTACTTTCTTAAGGTAAGTTTAGGCTGGAAGCAGTCCAGCACATCTTACCTTAAAGAGCGACTACTCACAAAGGTATGCTTAAAGGGGTGTTAAGGTCAAATTTTAACTCATTTATTGCCACACAAAACAAAATTGTATTATTTTTAAGACTAATTTCAGAATTCTTCGACTTTTACATTGAAAGATATTTGAATTTCTTTTTTCCTCTATTTGTGGCAATCCTGCCAATTTTTTTGTATAATTTCTGAATAAACCATTACGTGTCGCTCTGGTGGATGCAGCGATAATGTTAGGAAAGCAACATTACAATGTTAGGAAGGCAACATGTTAGGAAAGCAAAATTACAATGATTACAAATCATAGTCTGTAGGGTTATAACTCCATAGATCGATATATTTTCTTATTTGTGATACAATCCTTAATTGATTGTAGCAGATGGTGGTACAAATGTGGGAATGAATATTCTTTGTTTTTGTTTTATTTTCTTTCACTTAAAAGTTTTTGGTGAAATAAGATGATCATCATTCACTACTAATCTGCTAAACGTCTGACAGAAAGTCTAGCTCTTCACCCTACTAGCCTGCCATTAGTTAAATAGCTTACCGGTAGATTTTTAGTTGCTGTAAAGTTTGAGCATGTAACTATCCCACAACGTTTTTATACCAGGCTTAATCTACTTGAATAATTTCAAAAAGCTGTTTGGTCGGCCTATATGACATTTGCCAAAATTCTGATCGGCCTAGGGCAAGGTTTATTTTTTAGGTTCCTTTCTATGTGCACCAAACCGAATATGGTTGTGTTAAAAGAAGAAAATTCAAATCTATAAGCCTAATTTTTCTTCTGAAAACTCCCTTTTTTTGCCAAACCCAAAAGCAGAAGCCTGGCAAAAACACATCCTAGCCCTGCAACCTACCAGATGTCTAACTTGGTTGGAAACCACATATGCAAGTGTGATGCTGCCATGTTGCCTCTGCCGAATTTTTTCCGTAAGTCAAAATTTTTTTTAGAGCTATTTAATGTCAAACAATGAAAAAACAGGACAAAAACATTGGTATTCAATTAGGGATGTTTATTCTAGTATTTCGATTCGATTCCGATTCCCAAATGATCCGAAATCTTTTTTTGATTCTACCGAATCGAAATACTCGCGCTAAGTTTTTAGGCAGCACTGCTTTGTACAGAAAATAAACACGCATCACGAGCATTGTTACGTAACAGTGTCATTTAATTGCCTCGCATGATGATTAGAGAGATGGTTAGTACAGACGGCGCCGCTTTCACGCACACTCGCATGCTCGGCCGTGTGTATTGTCGCAAATGCAGGAGCGCATGTGTTTGCAAATGCGCTTAAAAAAAAGCCACCCGTTCGCCTCACTGCTTTTTTGCAAGTCCCACGTGCAAATAAACAATAACGTCACAATTACTTTTGTGATTGCGGAGATGTGGTTACTTTTTAGCAGTTTGCCGGGCGCCGATCATGTAAATGTCGGATCTTGAATTAGCAAAAGTCTTTCTGCGGAGATCGTTACCATAACTTTACTGTTATTAAATCTTCAGTTACAAAAGGACAGGTATAACATAATACTAGTCATAACAAAAGTTTTTACAGATAGAGAATTAAGACTTCAATTTATACGCGATTGCAATAGTCTGGGTAATTATGAAGCGTTCAGTGGCAGGAAAAAAAAGAACATCAGATGTATGGGACCATTTTGAACTTCCCGTCTTGGACAAAGACGGAAATAAACGTGTTCGTTGCACGCACTGCAGAGAGAGTTTAACTTACTGTGCAGAGAGAGTTTAACTTACTGTGTTTTCTGCAAGCTTTTGATTTTGATAAAATTTTTCGTTACCAGCACCAACATCTTGTCATATGTAAATAGTGAATCAAAATTAGGAATCGAAATACTGGAATCGAAACATTTGATTCGGAATCGATTCGAAATTAGCAAAGAATCGGTAATGAACATCCCTATATTCAATTATTTAATTATATATTTGGTGTTAAAATTCAAAAAGTAGTGTTCAGTGTCCCTTTAATGCTGCCAAAACACAATACAGGTTACGCTTACTTGCTTCTGATCTAAACGCATCTTTAGTGTAGAAGTATGGAATGGAATATGGAAGAAAATTTTAGTATGGAATCGAAGAAAATTGCCAGTATGGAATGTGGAAAAATCGTCTTCCATATAATACCATGTCCTGCCTATTAGTTAATGGGGAGCTGAATAGGCTGGGCAATATAATTCTTCAACTGGTTTCCAAATCTTAGCAATAAAGTTTTTTCAAATTGCTTTAGAAACGTTTGAAAGTGTTCTAAATAGTGTTGAAATGGCCACTTTTTTGCCAAGAAATCATAAAAAATTGCCAGCGAGCGGAGGTAAAGCCCCCAGAACCTGTTTGTATGACTTATGAATTGCATTAGTTTGTTCAGCACGCTGCCCAATTGTGACATTTTTTAAACTAAAAAATTTTAACTTTTGTCAAGCCCCATCCAGGGGCGCACCCAGAAATTTTTAAAGGGGAGGGGTTGACTTTTTCAAAAAGTAACCACTATATAATTGTAGTTAATTTAGTAAGTTATCGTCAAACAGGGTTTCGCGGTAAAAGTTGCATGATTGCATCGTTACAACATTTGTTTATTACAAAACCTTGCAATAATGATATTGAAAGTTGTTGGTAGGGAAGATTGCGTGCAAGATAACAATTTAGCCGCTAGGCAATTCTTACTATTTTTCAGAAAAAAGTAGCCATTTTAGTGGCATTTGGATGACGTTTTGCACATTGTTAGAGCAATAAGAAAAAGCTAAATTACTAAGATAGGGGCCTGGGGGCAAAGCCCCCAGCTGCTGCGCAATTCTTGCAATTTTTCAGAAACGAATAGCCATTTGGATACGTTTTGAACATTTTTAGAGCAATTAGAAAAAGCTAAATTACTGAGATAGGGGCCTGGAGGTGAAGCCCCTAGTAGCCTTTAAAAATTCTTGCAATTTTTCAGAAAAAAAAGCCATTTAAACGCCATTTGGATGACGTTTTGAACGTTTTTAGAGCAATTAGAAAACGCTTAATTACTAAGATTTGGAAGAGTTTGAAAAAATTTATTTTGCTCAGTCCAGTCAGCCTCGCACACTTACTTGTCAAGTCCAAAATATATTTAAATGCTGAAAGATTGCAAATTTGGCTTAATTTTTTGAATCAATACGTTTTTTAATTCAAAAAGCTTGTTAGTGGCACAGAATTTCAAAATAGCTTTCACTAGCATCGAAGCTGCTGAGCAATGAGTGGTCTTGAAAAAGGCTGTTTTAGATTAAACGTTTTCATCAAGCTTAATGAATTTATGCTGAAATGAAGAAAAACTAAAATGCGATAGTATGCATAGTGGTTGATTACCCTGAAACAGACAATGGATTGTTATTATGACGAATGATGCTGCAAAATCACCTAAAATACTATAAGGTTAATGCAAAAATATAAAAAAATAATTGGAAATGATAGCTCTGACGCCATTAAAACCTGCTTTTAAATTCCTTAATATGTTTGCAGAATAAAAATCTTGATGTTTGAATGTAATTTTGTTGTGGTTTTTGTCTTCAAGCAGTGGATTTGTTTGCTTTTTTTTGTGAAAGTGCATTTGGCTTCGTAGGTTTTTTTTGCATTAGGAAAACTTTTTTCACTAAATGGCGACTGTCTCGTTTTGGTGTCAAGCTCTGTTCTGCTCAGAAGTTTGTGATTGGGGACAGTATTATCCATTATTCAATGGATATAACAAATACACATAGTTACACAATATATCCATCTTGCAGTTGAAACACTGTAGAAGCAATATTGTAGTTGAAACAAATGCAAAAACCTCGATTGCTTGGTAAATATCTTGCTGGATCAAATTACAGCCCTAAAACAACATCTCATCTTGCAGGATCAGATTACAGCCCTAAAACATCTTAAGTGATTAACAACAACTTAAGTGATTATTTAGTGAAAAGTAAATATGGCAAAGTGTTACAAACTGTGTTATATCAACAAAATTATGTTGTTTTTTGAGTTCCAAAAAAGGGGGGGTTCAACCTCCGAACCCCCCCCAAGTGTGCCACTGCCCCCCCCCCCTTGCAAAATCATGGTTGTGTGCCTGTGTCAGATGTAGCATTCTCGTTGACGTTGTTTTGATATTAAATAGTTACTCGGTTTTGGATTTACTTTGTTTTCTTTAAATAAATATGATTCAAGTGAAGTTTTTACTTTCATTTATTAATTAATGAATTGCTCTGCTCCTTGAAAACCTTTTATTTTAGTTGTTTTGTATAGATATTGATAAAAGATTGTGTGGCCATTTGAATAATGTGATTTTGGAAATGTGGCCCTTGCACTAAAAAGTTTACTCACCCCTGGCCAACAATATATTGTCTCATGCAGTACCTGTAATAGCCTAGTAGGCTAGCTTCTTTAACAAAGAGGCTGGAGGCTAGACACTTATTTGTAATTAGCTACCGTTAAAATAGGGTCTGGCTGCCTGGGATCACAGACAAGATAAAAAAAACTTCTAACCAAGTGGTTGCTTGTGATCTCATCACAAACTGACAAAGGGATTTTGTGACAGACGGTATTCTGCTTAGCAGTTCTGCGTTAGAGAACTGAGAAAGACAGAATGCTTCTCAATGGTTACTATACTAATACACTATTAAATCATTAGCTTAAAAAGGCAGTCATATGTTCAATTGTTCATTGAAATATTCTAGTGTTTCCAAAGCTGTCAGGGCTGTCTTGTCTTCACACCTTCACTGTGGCAAAATCACCACGACGAATTCATTTTGTGCTGAGATCGCTTACAACGTTACTGATAGTGAAATCTAGCCTGCTCTTCCGAAACAAGAAGCTTTCCTCAGCTTTCTCCCCTTGCTGTAATTATAATGATAGAAGAGGCCTGCCAGTATACAGTATATATTTTACAGTTTCAGATTTGTATTTTGCAATAATCCAGTATGATTATTTCTATTTAACCATTAGGCTGAGCTAATTTTAATCAGCAGATCAGCATTTTTATTTATTTGAGTGCAGCTTGATTCATTGATATTTTTTTTCAATATTATTATTGTTATATAGAAATAATTAATTTTTTTTGTGCTGTCAAAACATATAAAATGCACGAGCGGTTTCGCATTTGTCTCTGGAGCGGGAGGTCTAACGTTCAAATCTTGGATCAGTCAAATGGGACACAACTCGGCACCGCTGAGACATTTCTTTGAAAGGAGCTGTGTTGCTTGGACGCAATGACGTAGAGATGGGCCCTGCAAACTCATTACACGCTTTGGCATAATACTGCATGTATAATGATAGATTTGATTTGAAGTAGGCCTAGCTATTTTCTGCAAATAGGGCTCTTTGGTAGGTCTGCTCAGTAACTAGAATGTGACATCGCAAACGATATCTGGGGACTTCTTGCATTATCCAACTTATACTGAACTTGATTAAGCTATAAAATAGTGATCTGATTGCTTTGAATGAATTTGTAAAAAATGTAGTCGTTTATAGTCAGATCAATAATTTAAATGCGCCCCTTTCAGATTTTGTTTCACTGACTTAAATCGTTTTGTGGTTATTTGTGTTCAAAATTTAAGCATCTCGAAGCTATCAAAAATAATTGAGTAACGTCATTCAAAAAACTGGCATTACAGTTTACAGTACAAAGTCAAATCTCAGCACTTTTTACAAGTTCTTGAAGCAGTTTCTCACTCCATTTGAACTAACATAAAGCGGGCTTTAAAATTCCAGTGATTCACAATCAAATTTCGTTACATCAATGAAACTTACAGTCATGTATGATTTTGAAAACGCTCTTTCGCATCACAATTCAACATATTATAATATTGTATTGGTATACTGTTTGTTTCAAAATTAAAGCTCCTTCTTCAACAGCATAAACTAAAATAAAAAAGAGCTAAAATTATGCAAATTTAAAACAAGCATTGATTTAAGTTTTTATTAGATTGTTTATGATTTGCCACTCAGACTTCATTTTCGAATGATATAATTTGACAAATTGCAAAAGAAGGAGAAGATTCAAAATTTATTTTCCCTAGTTAATGCTTCACTCACAAGTCGTCACAGGTCAATGAAAATAACTTCGTAAACTTTTGTATGTTTCTCTATGCCCTATATTTAACACGATCTTTCAGGTTAATTGTTGTCCAACATGGCATTACCAAGTTTGGCATGTTTTATTTTTTTCTAATATTAGCATACCATAACTCTTAAAATTTGATATGTCGAGCTGGATTACTTCGTATCAACATTTAAAAAATTTAAAGAGCCTATTTGGCGTTGTCTCCTCAATGTGACCCACCAAATTTTGTTATCTATCTTTGATTTATGTTAACCTATCCAATAGGTTTAATTCGTTTAGATTTTGTAGTTAATGGGGGAGGTGTCAACATAACTGGAGGACCCCTATAGTATGAGACCCGCAATATTTTTTTATATGAAATTTTTACCTATCTTGAAAATTTTGTCTAGCTTGAGTAGTTAATAATTTTGAAGGGCCCGTTGAAAGAAGACTTTCCAACTGTGGCATCTAGTCATATTTCATTTACCTATTCTGATTTTCTTTTTCTTTTATATTTACCTATTCTGAAAGTTTCATATGTCTAGCTTGAATGGTTAAAAAGGTTTGAATTTTGAAGGACCAAACTGAGGGACCCTCGATTTTGGTGCCTCAAATTTTGTCAAATTTTATCTTTTGATATTTGCCTATCCTGAAAATTTGATGTGTCTAGCTTAAACAATTAAAAAGTTTGAATTTTGGCATCCTCATTTGAGGGGTACCTCCATTGTGTTCCCCCCAAATTTTATCATTTCTTCATTTTGAATTTTAGCGTTCTTGTTTGAGAAGAATCTTTTCATTTTGGTGCCCCCAAATTTTGTCAAATTTGATCTTTTCTTCGCACTTGCCTATCCTGAAAATTTTATGCATCTAGTGTGGGTGGATAAAATGTTCGAGTTTTGTGGCCCTGTTTGAGAGGGACATCCTCATTTTGGTATCTCTGAATTTTGTCATATTTCATCTTTGGAATATATTTACTAAAAATTTCAGCTGTTTAGCGTGAGTGGTTAAAAATTTTGAATTTTGGCAGCCCTGTTCTAGGGAGATTCCCTTATTTTGGAACCCCCAAATTTTGTCAAATATTATCAAATCTTCGTAATTGTTAATCCTGAAAATTTCATTTGTGTAACATGTATGGTTAAAAAGTTTTGATTTTTGGTGACCTCGTTTGAGGGGGACCTCCCATTTTGGTACCCGAAATTCGGTCAAATTTTGTCTTTAGTGGTAATTTTTTTATTAGGGAATCCCCAATTTTTGTTAGGTTTAGTTTTATTTTGATATCTACCTATTCCAAAAATTTGATCCATCAAGCTTCAATGGTTTAAATGTTAAAAATTTTGGTGACCTCGTTTGAGGGGGATCCGCAATTTTGGTACACCCAAATTTTATCTTTCCTTTATGTTTAGTTACCTTAAAAATTCCGTGTGTGCGGCTTTAAAGGTTAAAAAGTTTGAATTTTATAGGGCCTCATTTGGGGAGAACCCCCATTTTGGAACCCCCAATTTTTGTTGTGTTAAATTTATTTTTAATATCTACCCATTCTGAAAGTTTGATCAATCCTGCTCTATTCGTTTAAAAGTTCAAAATTTTGGCGACCTTGTTTCAGGGAGATCCCCGATTTTGGTACCCCCAAATTTTATCTTTTTTTCATATTTTTCTACTTTGAAAATTTGATGTATCTAAAGTGAGTGGTGAAAAAGTTACAATTTTGGCAGCCCCGTTTTGGGGGGACCCCCAGTTTGGTAGGCTACCCACAAATTATGTCAAGTTTTATCTTTCCTTTGTGTTTACTTACCTTAAAAAGCCTGTGGGTCTAGCTTAAAAGGTTAAAAGATTTGTACTTTAAAGGGCCCGTTTGGGGAAGGAACCTCCATCACAGCACCCCCAGTTTTTGTTAGGCTTAGTTTATTTTTAACATATACCTATTCCGAAATTTTGACCTACCCAGCTCTAACAGTTTAAAAGTTCAAAATTTTGAAGGACCTGATTGAGAGGGATCCCCCCAACCTGGCACTCTCGATTTCATTCCCGCACTAGTCTTCCCTGATATCTTCAATCGCTCAAACTTTGAATACAGTGCTTTTAGTGGTTTAAAAGTAGATAGCCGGAGAAGAAAAAGAAAAAAAGAAAAGTAAGAAGACAAAAAAGAAGAAAAATAGTATTCAGGTTGAGGTAAACGAATCTGACCAAAAGAAAGGCGGTTGATAGTGTGCAAAAAAAGCACAAATCATTTCCACCAAAATTGGTACCTGTATTTATCGAGATATATCAGTTTAAAATCGTTCATTTTCTACCCATTTTCGGCCTGTAACGTTTTGGTCACATGACCAGGTGCCCCCAAACTCGGTTTGCATGAAGCATTTATAATCACTTACATTGTGTACAAATTTCAGTTGTGTATGCCAAGTGGTTTTCGAGTTATAAGCAAGTTAATAAATTTTCAAGCCAAAAATTGATCACGTGAGTTAGGATCCCCAAAGTTGGCACATATGACGCATTTATTAATTTCCATGTTGAATCCAAATTTCAACTTTCTAAGTTTTACCGTTTGCTAGTTATGAGCAAGTAAATCCTCATCTGCCAAAATTCGCGAACAAAAACAAAGGTACTATGCGCTCACGCGAAGTCCCAATTAGACACTTAGGTTGTTTATTTACGAGGTTATCTGGAGATTTCCAACAAAAAGACCTCTAAGTTTGGTTTGTCATTGAGTCAGGTTATGTGTTTTCTGGTTATGTCCACCATACAGCCATACATAGCAAAGTTTCACATGGTTGCCACTAAAACATACAGGAGCATAAGGACCCAAACCCTAATCTTTAAGGTTCTTGTGATCCTGTATATTTTAGTAGAACTGCTTCACACTGTTCCTTTTAACGAGTAAATGCCTTACTGCCTTAGAATAGTAAAATCGTAAGAAAAGCATTGGCTATTAATATTAATAGCTACCATATTTTAGTTATTATCAGATTATTTTGCAAACACAAAAGTTGAACTGCAACCAAATAGCTAAATTCTGACAGTATTATGTGAATACATCCTTTACTGGTGATCAAACCCACCAAATTCGAAGCTGGTAATGAAACTTGATTAATCCTAGTTCTCTTTTTTTAATACAGTCAATGTTTTGCAGATTCTGAAGCTAGTGCTCCAAAGGAAAAAAAAGGTGGAAATGCAGTAAAAGTAAGTGAAGCTTTTTGCATGTTGCAAATTGTTACAGGATATTTGGATCAAGTTTGCATAACCTGTTATGGACCTACTGTAGAGACCACTTATTTGTGTTAATATTGGCATTTGGCAAGCTTTAAGTCATGAAAAAATTATCTAGTCTTTCCTCCAGCTCATGGCAACTTTGTAATTTAAATGCAATTAATATTAATGCGTGAACTGTACTCATTACATGCAAATATTGAAAGCTGATTTAAGGCAATACATTTAAGTAGACATTCCAGATAGTAGTAAAATACTATGAGATTTGCTTTATTCAAATTTTTATGCCCAAGTCTTAGATATGCCCTTTTTGGGATGCTTTCTTAAGATGAGAAAATTATTTGTGAAAGTATTGTAGATAAGAATTTGCTTAAATCATATTCTATTTGGTTTTATCAATTTTGGTGGGAAGGCACGTTGCATAGAAGTGACCTTTTGGAAATGGGCTAGACTTTTGGTTAATCTGGCAAATACCTACTTTATGTTATTGCCCATTTGTTTTTGCAAGTATGAGTTATTTCAGGTTCGACACATTCTATGCGAAAAGCATTCGAAATCAATGGAAGCTATGGAAAAATTAAAATCTGGAACTAGGTTTAATGAAGTTGCTCAACAGTTTAGTGAAGATAAAGCAAGATCAGGGGTGAGTTTTGAAACTTTTCATAGTCAAACCTAGATTTTTGCATTTCGAAAAAGCTATACTTTTCATGTTTTTAGCTATAGCAGGTAATATGCATAATATGGGATCTGATTGATTGAATTTTCCATTATACTTGGGATGTCAAATTGTGCGCCCAAATGTTACATGGTTCAAGGTTTTATCTTCGCTGGTAAAGAAGTAATACCTGTTGTTTATTTCAGTGTTCCCACTAAGCTGATTTTTTTCAGCGAATCAGCGACTTGTTGGAACAAGACAAAAAGTTTTTGGCAACATGGTAAACATAGCTTCAGAAAGTTTGAGAAGTTTGTGAAAATGGCACATTTGGTATACTTTAATACCGGATTGGTACAAAATTTAGGGCACATAATCGTCTTTTTAGAGCTTTGGGCACAATTGTTTCAAGAAAATTTGGGCACTCGCTGATTTGCCGTAAAGTTAGATGGAACACTGGTTTTCACTAAGCCGATTTTTGTCAGTGAATCGGCAGTTTGTTGGCTCAAGAACAAATAATTTTTGTCAATATGATAAATATCTTTAGAAAAGTCGACAAATTTTGAAAAATATCTTTTAGTATGCTTTATTAGTTGATCGGTGGAAAATTTAAGGCCCATAAACAGATTTTTCAGCTTTTGGCACAATTGTTTTGAGATAATTTGAGCACTCGCCGGTTAACCAAAAGTTAGAGAAGGCACTGGTTTATTAATCTATTGAATACCTTGCTTTTGAGAATGAATAATTGTGGTTTGTTGATTGTTAGGGAAACAAAGATATTAATACTGCAAATTATTTAAAGTATAGTCGGACGAGGTAATTGTTGAACAGTTAGAGGTAGGGTAATTCTTGGACAGATAAAAAGCATGAAATTGAGTAGGTCTCTGAACTTAACCTTTGGTATTATGAAAGCTTAAAGAGATACTGTTGAAGAAATGAGAACTACTCGAGGTAATAAAGAGGTTCCAAATAATTCCCCTTATTTGAGAAAATACTTTTTACTCTGTTTGACTCTGTACCAATTTGTGACGTCACAACAGGCATGAGTGTGCAAAAATTTTTCGCTGACTAAGGAATGCTATTTTCGGTGAAGAAGATGAATGGATTCTGCTTTAGACAGGGATTCTAATTCAAACTAAATTCATCGGTGACATTATACAAGTGATATAATCTGTTGTATCAAAGTTAGACCAGCTTTGGTGATGTTTTTAGCCTATGAATGATATAAAATTTGAAACCAAAAGCGATCATATTGGAGATCAGGTCAGTTAGCCTATGTCTGTAAGAGGTCCAAATTAAATAGGCTTATTGTCAGCTATTGCCTACTATAACAGCCCTAAAACAACACCATTCTGGTCTATCAGTCCTATTCTTGCCAACTCTTTTTCACTAAGCTATGGGAAGTTCCGTTACCGGTATTATACGGCCAGCAACAAAGCAATTTTATAAAATAACAGAATAGGTACCAGTACATTATATTGGTACTCAGGGTCGGCTATTCTTCAGAACTGTAATAAAAAACTAGCACAATATACAATAGGCGTGATCTAATAATACCTACAACTGACTAACCAGTAGCAGTAAGTAGCCTAACCAAATCTGAAAACTTGGCTACTGCTATTGGTACCTGCAGACATAGGCTACCAGAACTGATGTACAGTATGATCATCTTTGGCTTTGAATTTGATATCATTCATAGGCTAAAAACATCACCAAAGCTGGTCTAACTTTGATACAACTGATTATATCACTCATTTAACGTCACTGATGAATTTAGTTTGAATTAGAATTCCTGTCTAAAGCAAAATCTTTTTACCTTCTTGATCGAATATCGCATTCCTTAGTCAGCGAAAATTTTTTGGTAACTCATATGCCTGTTGTGACACCGCAAATTGGTATGGAGTCAAACAGAGAAAAAAGTATTATCTCGAATAAGGGTAATTAGGGAGAAATATTTGGGGCACCTCTTTGTTACCTCAAGTAGTTCTCATTGCTTCAATAAAACCGATTTTGAGCAGTATCTCTTTAAGTTCTATTACTTATATTAATCATTAGAAGTAAGAATTTTTCTTCTTTGTTCTATGAGAAAATGTTCTGGCAAGCAAGGTTGTTAAAATTGCATGAAAAAGGAAACCAAGTAAAAAAGTAGTTCAGTAACATTAATAACATTTTTTATAATTTTAAAAAAAATTTGGCAACCCTGTCGGGAGTTGATCTGAATCACATGATAATGGTTGAATCATTATCGTAGCTTTGTCAGGTTGCCTTTAAAACGTGTCCAATAATTCCCCCTGTCATAAATTGAAAAATTGGGAAATTATTGGACATCTAGTCACCTACTGAACAAATTTAGCATCTAGCTACTGTTGTATTTAGAGATTATTTTCCATAAACAGTATAGCAGTGGTTTTTATTATGTAGTTAGCTGCAGTGGCACGAAAGTACAAGCCTAGACCAAAAAAAGTACGAGCCAAGTCAACTGACCGCTACAAACTGACCGCGAAGCAACGATTTCGTTACAGTGGTTTCGTCACTGATTTCGTCGCAGTGATTTCGTCACAAAGTGAGGGTTTGGGCAAGATGGCTCTGATTTAGGATCACCCTTTTCAGTCGATCGGCGTTGTCCGCGGTCAGTTTGCTCGCGGTCAGTTGTCGTGGACCC
This sequence comes from Trididemnum nubilum, assembly GCA_963965965.1. NCBI lineage: Eukaryota > Metazoa > Chordata > Ascidiacea > Aplousobranchia > Didemnidae > Trididemnum > Trididemnum nubilum. Next base: position 24,980,560 of record OZ014470.1, read on the forward strand.
AAAAAAGTATGGACTAAAACTGCTTTGAAACATACAATAGCAGAAAGGGAAAAAAACAATGTCTTAGATTGTAAAAATTCACTATTTTTGCCGTCTGATTTGTTTCTTAAAAAGTTTTATTCATTCTGTAATTGGTGGGGTTATGTTATACTGCATGCTAAAACTGTATATTGAACTGTGAACATCACCACATAATAATTTATCAAAGTTGCTCAAGGTTAAAACTAGAAGATTTTGTAAAATTCTGCTTACAATTCAACTTATCACATGACCAAAACAGTGCTATTCTAACTGGGATGTTACTACAAAACTAGGTGGGTTATAATTTCTGAAATTAAACAATGAAACATTTTGTGGAGGTAGTGGACTGCTCAATTAATGTGTTAATATCAGGGATGCGGAAGTTTGAAGTGGAAGCAGTTAATTTTTTGTGGAAGCAGAAGCACTTTAATGAAAGAGGTTGGAAGCTGGAAGTGAACTCGGAAGCGAAAGTGTTGAAAAGGAGCTGGAAGCGGAAGCAATTTTCTCAAAATCAGGCGTTTCCAGATTTTGAAACTGGCTATAACCGTTGGGGTAAAATGTAACAATAATAGTATTATTTTTAGGTACATAACTATGTGTGCATAATTTCCACTTTAATCGCTGTCATAATTTTTAACAATTATGCTGCCTTAAATTATCGCAATTAATAAAGAGCCATAAGCACAAGGTCTTTGCAAGAGATCACGGGTGTGATATACGTGATATACCACCAGTGCCGTCGCCAAAGCAAACGTAGTGAGGGGCACTAGCTGAAAGTGGGGGGCACTAAAATAGACTGAGTTTTTGCATATAATTTCCACTTTAATCACTGTCATAATTTTTAACGTTTATGCTGCCTTAAATTATCGCAATTAATGAAGAGCCATAAGCACAAGGTCTTTGCGAGAGATCACGGGTGTGATATATGTGATATACCACCAGAGCCGTCGCCAAACCAAACGTAGTGAGGGGCACTAGCTGAAAGTGGTGGGCACTAAAATAGACTGAGTTTTTGCATATAAAAACTGATCTTCTGATCTTGTACGGCTACCAGTATACCCAATTTTAGCAATTCTTATTCATGTTTAACAAAAAAGAGACTTATGAGGCTCGCAGTGTTTCTTAACTTATTTCGTCTGCGACCCACAACCGCCTGAAAAATCTATCTCCAGCAGTAAATGCTGGTAGCATTTGATGATGAAGATAAACGTAGCATTTGATGATGAAAATTTACTATCAGGGGTTGTGAACTCAATCAATTTTTATTCAAGTTCGAGTTTAGCCTATTTTAATGAGTCCGAGTTGAAGTTCGAGTTCTCTAATTTAGTTTTTTTGAGGTTAAGTTAGGCAAAAATGTTTAAGTTTTTCGAGTTTGAGTTCAGGCTGACTAAAATACTAAGTCTACTTTTCAACTTAATCACTCTCTTTTTGTTTACATGCTGTTTTTCTATGTCGCCACAGCGTAAACAAGGGAACGGCAATCTTAATTTACATGGCAGGATCAACAAAAATATTTTCCTACAACTTTTTAATTTTTACACTTCATTTTGATGAACTCTAACAGGTTTATTCGAATTCACGTTGAGTTCAGAAAAAATATTTTTTCGAGTTCGAGGTCGGCAAAACAACTGAGTTTTTTCCAGTTTGCAGCCCTGCTTACTACTGACATAACTGACTTATGAAAAATAACTAGCCTATTCAGTATTCACTGACTCAAATTCCACATGGACAAATAAAATTCACCAAAATATTAGCAGAAAAAACTGAACCATCAAACGCTGTTCCCTCATAAAATTACTTAAAAGTCATGTTGACATTAAAGTAGATAATCATAATATTTTTAGGGTGACTTGGGTTGGATGACACGAGGTTCAATGGTTGGTCCTTTCCAGGATGCTGCTTTTGCTTTACCTATCAGTACTCTAGCTTCACCTAAATATACAGACCCTCCTGTAAAAACAAAGTTTGGTTATCATATTATAATGGTGGAAGGAAAAAAATAATTTCATTACATAACTTGTATAATGTAAACTGCAAAATTTTGAACTTTAATCTCTTTGCTTTTTGAATATGTGCAATGATTAAGTTTAAATGATATAAAATCTGATGCCACTACTACAAAAGTAGATTATTCAGGAATTATGGGATGCTTTTGCAACATTGTTTCCAAAACTAAAACTGTGACAATGGACTTGTACCAAATCATCAACTGGTCAAGCTTTTATCACTGTCTGCTTGGTATATTGCTTATGTTTGTACCACTTGACAGTACAGACGGACATGCCAATACCTTGAAGCAATGCATTTTTGCAATTAATTTTTAATGCTTTATTTTCTAAATTTGTAATTTCAGTAGTATAATTAGTTGATTCTTAATGCTAGTGAATTGTTTTGATTTCATCTAGCAATACTATAACAGGCAAAAAATGCAACTAAAGTTGGTGTTTATTAGGACCAATGTGCTGAGAAAATATCCATTTGTATGTCCTTGCTGTAATTTGCACACTCATTTGTAGTTGGAAAACACCTGCAGTGTGACGTTAAGACCCATATTTGCGCACCATAGGCCATAGCGGGGTAAAAGGCACATTATCAGTAAAGTGCTTCAATTGCTTTTTGTTTTCATACATGTAAATCATGTAAAACTTGAAAATCTCTAAACATCTCCAAAATAAATTACGAAGAGAAAGAGAGTTTAACCTGATCTTTATGTTGGACACACCTGTCCTGGGTACTTGGCACTCGCTCGATTTTCAACAAATTTGAAGTATTTAAATGTTCATTAAGGTCCAAAAACTTTCGAAGTAAAATTGTAATGTCCTATTGATATTTGTTTGTGCAGCTTTACAAAAGTTTGTGTGGTATAGGTCATTAACTTTGTCGTGCACTGTCAGTATCTTAGATATAATTCAGTAGTGTACTGCTTTTTGTGCAATTATTTTGGTCATGTTTATTTAGGAATATAGAACAAGTTTTCATTTACTGTAGTACCAAATATCGACTAAACTATTTGACTGCTTAAAATGCATTTTTTATTTAGCTGACAGTGTTGTATTTTCTGGCTTATGTTTTTCAGAGTAGCAACCTGAGAAAAAAGAGCATTCAAAAACTAATTTTAAAAACAATCTTACAAAAATTGATTTGTGCTGGTTGTGTTTACTATTTAATGGTCAGCGTTTAGGTTTTTGTTTTGTTGTTTTAACATTGACATATTTGAACAAAGGTTTTTTATCATTCAGCATTTGATTGTTGTTGCTTTAGTGCTTTAAATTAATGCTGCAACTTACATTGAACATTTGTTGTGTAGGGCCATATGACTTGTGCCAAGCTCTTTCATGTTTGAAAAAGCCTGCAGTTTAAGTTTGCTCAAAGCTTTAGAGCTGCGTAAGAATAATGCCAGCGTCAACATTAAAAGATTATTAAAAAGCAAATTCTGAAATTAAAATGAATTGAATTGTGCACCGTGCCAAATGACAAATTTTCTCTGCAATTACAAGCAGTGTTTTGCGCAAAGTAAGCTAACTGTGTAACACTATCATCATAACTTTAAATGCAAGATTTGTTTTCCTGACAGTTTTTTTTTGCAATCCATGATTTACCGGTAGGTTCTGGACTTCCAGTTATTGTTTAATTTAACATAAATTAACTTAAAGCATTTGCCTAAAAATTTGTGGTTTTACAGATAAAAGTATAGTGTGACTGTGGATAATCTGTTCTTAAATTCACATTGCTTACTGTTTAGAATAATACATACTATGAAAAATCTGTCACATAATGCATTACTTTTTAATCATATTTGTCTTTAACTCTTGAAAGAATATCAAACAATGTCTCGAACCTATGCCTTTTCCACTCCTACTCGACGCAGTCGAAGGTTGCTTAAAAATGGTTACTATCGGGTTGAACATGGAGAGCATGATAGCTTGCTGGATTTGCCTGCTAGCGAAGATGATGATACAGCATCGTTTGACTCAAATGTGAGCAAAGCATCTGATCAACGTAATATCAGCTACAAGGAATCTCCTCAACCGCATGTGTTTTCTAGACGAAGGCACTGGCACTCGCCTAAACAAATTAGCAACAGTTTGCTGGAAATACCTCTACAGAGAGTAGCATATAATACTGTTAGTTATAGTGAAAGCCAACTGCATGATCTCACACACTCGAAATATTCTGTACGTTTGCATTCTAATCAAGAAACAGCAGAAATTAGTAGCGAGTCGAATAACTTCAATTCAAGTGATTTGCCTAAAGCTAGTGTTTCTTCTTCATCATCACATACAAAAAGAGGGAGGGGAAGACCACGAGACAGAGTTTTACCAGAAGTTCAAAAGGGTGCTGATGGTGATGCAAGCTTTAAGGTGCCGATGCAAAAAACGTCGGTTAATCTGTCAAAGTCTCGATTGAAAGTAAGAACTGGTCATATTTAGTAAATATGTTGCATTATTTTAAAGTTCTGGTGGCTTAATGAAAATAATATCAATACTATCTGGCAAAGAAAGCCATTAAGTTTATAATGGATTCTCATTGAGTTTTATATCTCTGATTAAAAAGTTGAATTTTCTTTTTGATATACAAATGAAAGATTGATGGATTCCATCTCAACGAGTATAGCTGGTAATATGTTAAAACATTGCTAACTTTTGAATATCCCTTTGATATAAGGTAGTCGAAGTTTTTTTTTGCATTCTTGTATGTTTGCAAAAGTGATTATTTTTTCATTAATTTTTCTTTAACTTGTAATTTAAAAAAGTTATCGTTTGTTTATATGAATATATTCCTTTTTTTTCGCCACATAAACTGAACTGAGCAAATGAAATACCGTTAACTCTTCGAAATTTTCTTTCAGATGCAAGATGATCAGTCACACGATTATACACTGTCTGATGAAGATTTTGCTGCATCGGAAACAAAAGCTAATGCAGGTTTGTTTCTGTTGCTTCCAGCCATATACAAGGTTGTTTTTTGTTGTTGTTTTTTTCGATTGATGGTCGTTTGATCTAAATTTGGATGAATTGGCTGTAAAAAGTTCGGCTGTTTGGGTCATTGTCAAAATAAGCAATAAAAAATTCAAAGAAATTTGCCTTTTTTACTTGTAATACCGTACTTAAAATCATAAAAATTACTTTGCCGTTAATTGCCAGTAAAACGGTTAAAAGTCCAAACAAATATTTCCAAATTTGGGCATTCTGAGTCAAAGAATAAACCTAGAATTTGTACAGTGTTGATAGTTGTTAGTTTGTAAACGTATATACTAAATATGGAAAAAATCAAGCCTTATTTGTATGGCCAAGTTGTATACTAAACGCTTAAGCAAGCGATGGTAAATATGGAAATTATAAGATCAATTTTTTATAAACAATACAATGTATTGGTTTAGATCAAGCAGAGAATGAAAATGCAAACGAAAAGTGGTATTTGTTCTTGCAATCTCTGACTCTAATCTATAAATCCTATTTTGTGGGACTAATATGGCATTCTGGAAGAACTTTTTATCAAGTAAGAGTATTATCTTTAGCCGTGTAAAAAATAAATGACATTTCCCTCACATTGGGATTCTTGTTTTGGTGGGCAGATGAAACTCCTAAAGGACTTGTATCTTTCAGGGCGTTGGGGTTAAAGCATAAAAAAATTGACTTCTTTCCAAGTTGCCTTGGGTAAGACTTTCGAGTTGGTGAGCCATTAAGAGATTTTTTGATCTTTTTAGTCCATCTCCCAAATGTCCGCGACTTGCTCTAAGTTGTTAATTCTGAACAAAGTCTCTTCAGTGCGATACAGTGCGCCAATAAGGAAAACTCTGAATCACTTGAATGAGCTTAGAATCAAACTCAAGTTTGGTATTTCAGTGCTACTATAATTCCACTTTTTCCAGTAGTAAACAAAAGATAAAGAAATTGCACAAGAGACATCAAAGTAGAATACTAGTTCTTCAGTTTGTTGATGTAGTGCGGTAGTAACAAGTAATACTGTTGCAGCAAAGTTTGTTGTTTTTCAACGTACTTGAAAGATAATAAGTGGGGCAAAAAAAGTTTTCGTTAAAAGTTGCAATTTTGCTCAGTGCTCAACTGTTTAGATAAAAAAAGCGGTATTGCAGTTTTATGTTCCGAAAAAAAATTGGTAAAATTATGTCAGCCACTACTTAACTGTAACGATAAACTAACGTTTTATTAGATAGCTTGGCAAATACTTTTAATGGGAATAAGATACAAAGGTAACTCTATAATTTCACTGTGACAGTTGGGTAATTAAGGTACTGCCATGTATAGAAATATGAGACGTGGTTTCATGGCTTTTAGGAAGCTTGAGAAAAACCAGAGAATAGCAAATGTGATCAAATTATATTCTATTTTTCAGACTTTTACCAAGACTGAAAATTTTCAATACATAGTTCTTGACAGGTTCTGTAAACTTGCTTCAGTATTTGAAAGATCTGTTAGCCCTGTACTTGCATCAATTGTATGATTGTGTTTTCAAACTGGTTAGCGGAATGCTTTTCTATTACGTGGATATATAGTAGGCCATAAATTAACAAGACTTGCAAACAATTATGCCAAAATAATGTTTCGACTAAAGCTATAACAATGCACGAGATGTAGACTGATGTTGAAATTGTTGGCGTTATGAAACAATTGAGTTGAGAACTTCTTCAATGCTTTTTTGAAAGTCTCTTTAAACTTAAGTCGGGTATTGGAAGTATACAAATTGTGAGTTGAGTCAATTTTTGAGAAGGTTTAAATTTTTACTAATAAGTTATACGTGGTTTTCAGTGGTTGTTGTACGAGATATAATCAAGCCTTAAATACAGCAAAATCTTTCGTTTAGGTTTTAGAATTGGCAAGCTTTGCAAAAAAAGTTATCGAATTAGTTGCACATCACCTATCTTAGGCCGATTTACACTGTGCGTAAAATCGTGAGCGCATGAGCTTTTTTTTTAGTTTATTTGAAACAAAAATTCGGTACGCTCGGCGTACCGCCTTTCCAGCGAAGAAGGTTCCAGTTGGTTGAAGCAAACTAAGGTTACGCTCGTATGCTCACGATTTTTCCACAGTGTAGGCCAGGCCGTAATGTTTAGTAATGAGATTCAGCCCTCAAACAGCGATCAACAACATCAAGAGAGTAAAAAGTAATGGAAACGTCATGAAAACGATGAGAATAAGAGTTTCAAGCTTACACGAAGAAAGTCGATTTATTTTTTTGAGTTAGAAGAAGAGACCCGAATTGGAGGACAACTTATTATTTTGAACATTGCAATGCAGACTAGAGAGACCAGCATTCGAAACAAGTGTACTTAATTTACACTCTGCTTTTTTCATGTTAAGAATTTTATGCACCACTTTTGCTTGTATCTGGTAAATATATTTCAACCACATCCAATGATTTCAGTAATTCTTCTTCGTGCTTTTTAACCAGAGCAACCACTGCGGCCAGCCCTGAAAGAGGTACTAAAATGGTTACTGCATGAAAGGAGGATTCCAAAAAACTTGTCCTCATATCGAATTCGAACCTGTAGCCTATGGATTTCTCTACCGACAACCCACAGGAACTCTGGTTGCCTTTAGGCCAGAACGTGCGAAAACGATTATTTAAAAACAATACTTATTTAAAACATGTCAGCATTCAGTCATTTTTTTTTTCCAGATTATTACTAAGATTCTTGTTTTCGACACCTGGTTCCTTAGTGCTTCTATAAAGTTTGGTTCATTTCTAAGAAGATACCTGAAATTTGCTATTGCGTTCTTGTTTATTTGTATTTGTATTTTCCTATTGCTCAGTGGAATGCCTCTGTTACTTGCCAGCCTTAAAGAAACTCGACAAGAAATAACACACAAACGTAAGTTTTGTTTTTTTGTTTTTGTAACATTTCAGTTGGCGTTTTCAGTATTTTTAACATGCTTGCATGTAGCTGGCATTCTTGCTTGCGAGGTAGAAATAAGCGTTTTTTCGCTGTACCTCTTAGCTTTAAGGAAATACTAGTAAAGGTATTGCAATCCAAGAAGAGCAGTCAGCATGACGGCTTCATTGGAAATTTTTTTATTTCTTTAATCTTTTCGGAAGGTTGTTGGAGGCCTTTATGAGCTCTAGTAACTTTTTAGCCTAAACGAAAATAGCAGTTGAAGATTTGCATGAACTGTTTGAACTTGCATTGTTTGAATGTTATTCAGAAATACTTCAGTAATGGAAAATACAACTGCCTGCAGACATAACCGCCGGCTTTTGAAATTCTCCGGGCATGCGAAAACTGCATCAATATGCGATATCGGCACTATTTTTGTAAACTGATTTTGATGCGTTTGTCTCTAAAGTGGGAGGTTTGTGTTCAATTCTCGGACCGGTCAAATCAAACACAGTGTTGCCAATGGCTCGCCATTGCTGCAATATTTTTTTGGAAAGGAGCTGTGTTGCTCCGGCGCAATGACGTGAGATGGATCCTGCCAACTAGTTACATACTTTTGCGTAATTCAGCGAATCCTCGTAATGAAAGATTTGATTTGATTTGAAACTATGCCAAGCGATTGATTAGACTCCGCATTTCAAAATAAAACAAGGATCTAAAAGGTAGAACTATTCAAAAAACCATCTTCAATATCTAATAGTCAGCAGTGCAAGATTACATTCTTTTTATTGTAATGATCGTAACGCGTTGCAATTGCATTGTCTCAAATATCGCCAAATGCAACGTTAAAAGAGCATACTCGTTATTTTCAAAAAATTTGAAAAATCTAAACACTAACTTCACCAAATTTGAGCTTTCTACGTCCTTCTGTTCCCAAGATATGAAAATTTAGATTTCCCCTTTGAAAGGCTTTTACCCTTTGGAAATTTTGCCAGGGTTGCCAACTACAAATAAAATTTCAAAAACTTACTGCATGTTCGTAACTTTCAATAAGTGTTGTCAAAACAAAGTTAAGGGTAAGAATTGTAAAATTAGCTGCTTTTAAGTAAACTCAAGCGAACTTTCAATCTTCTGCCACAATCCTGGCAAAATAGCTAACCTGAAGTAAAAGGAAAATTGTTAACTTAGAACTGCAATGTTGAAATCGGGAATACGTAGAAAGTTTAAATTTTGTGAGAATCCGTTTTAGGCTTTTTCTAACATTTTTTTTAACAGTGGAAAATTTGACTTAAATGCACCGTTGATGAAAAAACAGCAACGCATTATGACATACTTTATTCAAAATTATACAAAACGAAATATTTAAAACTGCTGTTTACGAAAGTAGATTGTAAATAACCATTGGCTTAGGATATAGTTGTTCGAGTTTTGCAATATTCAGCTAGATATTTGTTAGTGAATCAATCTAATTTATTCTACGGTGAAGTGCAATAACAGATAAATGAGCGGAAATGCCCGTAGTCGGCGCCCGTGCCAGCAGAAAACTCGTTCAATGCTACTGCAATTTCTAAAAACACTTCTGAAACTCACGTCAATGACAATACAAACAGCCAGCTAATTTCTCGAGTGCCAATGTTATTGTTTGTCCTCCAGTAGTATCTAGCTCTAGTCTTATGGTTAAATCCGCTCGCAAGTTTGTTTGTTCAGGGCGACCAAATAAGTTTGTTGTCACCCCTTACCGGTATCAATTACCAGTCAAAACAGAATGCCATTTTTTCTTACTATGATATGCGTAGCTACTTCTCTTTATCTTTGCACGACTGCACGTTGCGACTTGAAAAACTAAAGCTCGCACAAAATGTTATATTTTGACTTGAGTTGTACTAGATGTTGCTTGAGACATCAACAAAAGACTAAGGGCCGGTCTACACTGTGCTTACAAAATTTCAAAAATTGTTACGCTCGTACGTCGAGGGTGTCTACACTATACAGAACGGCGCTTACGAGCGTAACAGCTTAACAGCGTATTCTGTGGGTGGCCATAATGTTATATGCTGAATTGGATGACGGAAATCACAGATTTATTACAATTCTTTGTTGTTTCGGTTAAATTTGGGTCAGATTATGCATCACGAGAAGTAGCATTGTCTTTTTGATAATTTAAACGTGAATTTTTTTCAACCTTCCTCACAAAAAAACATAACGTACGGCCAATCAGTGATCGAGTGCCTGTTACTGAAAAGCTAGATCTGGGTTCGATTCCTTGCTTAGCGTTCAGCAATAAAAAGGGACGGCGTGAAGACTCCACAGTGTGTGGTAGACAAAACGTGGCAGCTTAACTCGAAGACCAAAAGGTTTCTTTGCTTTCTCCTGGCCAAAGCAACTTGGTGAATACAACAACATTACAAAAATTAACTTATAGGCCACTGATGCCGGCCCGGCGTCAGGATAGCGTGACTAGGGGGGCAAAAATAAATTTTTGGGGAGCACGAGAAGTTTATTTACGTGAATTTAAGAGTGTGGAGCAAACGAAAAAGGTGAAGACATAAAAAAAAAAGGTCTTCAGTTCAAAAATTTTCACAAACTCTGGTTTTCATCTCAAAATTTTGCGACTTTTTACGAATCCCAAAGTGAAGACCAAAAAAAGGTCTTCGTCCCCAAAGTTTCATGAAATCCGGTGTGAGTCCACAAAAACTACGAAAAAACAGTTCTTGTTCGCAAATTCTAAGGCGATAAGTTCTTGCCCGCAAATTGACCATTTTCATGTTGAACTAGGCTATTTCAAACCAACACAAATACTTTCACTTTTGAAAAATCAACTTTTTTTCAACAAAACTTATGAACCTAATTTTAGCCTACCCCGAGACCTGGCTAACCAGTTTTTAAAATTTCACGCAAATCGTGAGCTTACGAGCGTACCGGCGAAAAAAATTTGCTCTTTTAGCAAATTTTTTCCCTGGCAATTTTACTCTGGTAAGGTGGTACGCCTGGGCTTACGAAATTTTCCTTTAATTAAAATAAACTAAGGTTACGCTCGTAAGCTGACGATTTTACGCACAGTGTAGACCGACCCTAAGGTATGATTTTGTTTTCTTAAAAACTGTCGTTGCCTTTCAGCTGAGGATAGCGTAATCGTCACTGTGGAATCGGGAGAGGACATTAAAAAAGTTCAGCAAAATATCAAGGTAAAACCTTCGTGTATACCTCTAGTCCTGTATTTGATTGGCTGCTTTCCAGTGAGGGTTGCAAACCGAGATCTTAATTGCATCTTACCGATAGCCTGGATATAACGCTTTTATTGTAGGTATTTACAAACTCTAGTTTCACCTTGACATAGTTTTTTTTATTCTAATTCTAACCTTTCACTAAAATTGTAATGAAAATCCTAGCCTTAACCCTTAAAACGTAATCTTGAAAAATAAACTGATGAATGTTGCACAGTGCTGGACAGCGCTGTTTCGAGCTTTTAGCTCTCATCGGCAGCCCTCAGCTTCTCTAATAAAGACAAAGTTATTCCCCAACTGGACAAGACTCTTGGCCGAACTGGATAAACCTTAAGGGCTTGCACCGCGGCAGAGGCTTTCTAGGGAATAAACGATTTTTCACTTGTGGTACTTAAAAAAACAAGTGAAAAAATCGCTGAACCCTTGTAGTAAGGACAGCCATAGGCTATCCCTGCTACAAGGGTTCCCCTTGTGTGACCACGGAAATCATAACCAAAAGTTTGAAATCATAACCGACAAGTGGAAGTCGTTATGATTTTTCCAGGAGTCGACCACGAAGGACGTCAAACTTGTCGGTTATGATTTCCGTGGTCACACAAGGGCATAGCCGTAGGGGAAAGAAAAATTTTGGGGATGCAAACTATTTTTGCCCAAATTTCATCCACAATTTTTGCCCAAATCCTGTCGAAAATGAACAATGTTTAAGCACAAAAAATCGATAACAAGCAAGAACAGCATCTTATCATGTGGGCATGCTACTGGTATTGCTGTTGCACTATATATTTCACATTTACAGTCACCTACTTTTATTATTTTACTAATGGTTGTGTGTTTTCATAAACATAACTGAAATTAGTGAGTTGCTGTAACATCAAAGCATAGTGTATCACTTAGGCCTAATTAGTATGTTGTATTCAGAGCTGTTACAACTAATTACTTAGTCATGAGTCATGTGATATTTAGATCGTCCTTTGCAAGAGAACGACAAAGGTGCTATAACGAGCTTGCTTACGAGTTACCAGCCACCTGCCTGCTACTCCAAGATAGGGAACCCTGCAGTGGCACTCCCAACGGCACAACAAGTGAACTTGCCGGCTTGTTCTTCGCACTGTCCCTTTTCTTGCTGAATATCAAGCAGGGAAACTGTGAATACATACCAATTTTTAAGTCATTGGTTTGACCCGACTCGTATTAACATAATTATAATATTGAATGAGCTATTATGCTTACTTATTGCTGCTGGTGTAGGAAACCATGCTACAAGACCATCTATCAGGAACAAGATTAAACAATCACGATAAAGTTAACAGGTTTCAAAACCACTTGCTTTTCCAATGTTCATGTCCTTATTCTTTTGCTTAGCAGAATATTGCTGCTAGCTCATAAAATGTCAACATCGGTAAAAGTTTTTCATATATATTCACCATACTTTCAAACGTTCACAAGGTAATTAATGTTTACTATTTTTCATGTTAATTCTTGAGCTCCAAGTTGCTTTGAATTTTTGATTAAATGCTTGAACAACTTGCTTAAATCTTGAATGGCAGTAACTATCCAACATATCAACTTAGCCTGAGCAGCAGATGCACAATGCTAGTCGTATAAAACTAGACCAATCTAATATTTTTCTGTAATACGAACAAAAATTGTATTATGAACAAAGCTTTCATTTGCAGTTCTTCACAAGTGCAGTGCAGCTATTCGTTATAACAACTGCAAAAGCTGAAAATCTCACTAGTCAATACTGATCGGTATTTCAACTGGTATGGAATATAATTTAATCTGTATATAATTAACTCAATTGAAGTTGATATTTGTGCAAAATTTGGATTTACGTGCAGCAGTTTTTCAACAGTATTCACACTAGGAATGACATGCAAGGTTTTAAGTACAGCAGTTGAGATGGTTACCATCAATAGATAAGTAGCAGCGTCAAAAGAAAACGAAACCCATTTTACATAACTGTATGCAGGCCTTGCAGGGATAACAAATTATTTACTTTTGTTACACGCTACTAGTTTTATATTGTGCATACTCTGCATATAGTCAACTTAAGATACTGGTGATTGTCGCTAATCATTGTCCAGCAAAAATAAGTTACTCAAACTGTTTAATAAAATTCCATCTCTGATACCCTAAATTGGGATTGTAACCCAAATATAAAGCAACGATAAAGCTCAAAGCTTACTTAAATCCAGAAATGATTCAGTAGTGCCAAGGCACAACTACTTTTAACTTCGTTACACAGCTACATTGCAACCTAAAGGCAAACTAACTCTGAAGCAGAAACAAAAAAGCAGATACACTGGTGCCAAAGTAATAAAACTGCACTAACTTTAAATCAGGAACAAAAAAGCAGATACACTGGTGCTAAAGTAATAAAACTGCACTAACTTTGAATCAGGAACAAAAAAGCAGATACACTGGTGCTAAAGTAATAAAACTGCACTAACTTTGAATCAGGAACAAAAAAGCAGATACACTGGTGCTAAAGTAATAAAACTGCACTAACTTTGAATCAGGAACAAAAAAGCAGATACACTGGTGCTAAAGTAATAAAACTGAACTAGCTTTGAAGTAGAAATAAAAAAGAAGATATAGTGGTGCTGAAGTAAAAAACTGCACTAACTTTGTTACACAGCTGCGTTGCAACCCATAAAGCAAACTATAACTTTGAAGCAGGAACAAAAAGCAGATACAGTGGTGCTCAAGTAATAAAACTGCACCAACTATGAAGCAGAAACAAAATAGCAGATACACTGGTGCTAAAGTAATAAAACTGCACTAACTTGGAACCAGAATCAAAAAAACAGAAGATACACTGACGCTAAAGCAAAAAAACTGCACTAACTTTGTTACACAAAAGGCAAACTAACTTTGAAGAAGAAACAAAAAAGACCTCGCATTACAGTACCGGTTCCGCAGAAAGTTAATAGCTCCATTGAATTAAGCCGTGGTCTCATCTCCATATTATGCAAATAGTTAGTGCTGCGCTATATACATACAGTATTCAGAATTCTTATCTAAAGCACACATAACCAAAACCCTAATTATTATCATAACCTAAACCTCGAACCTCAATATTAAGCCAAACCCTTAACGTAGCATGCTGACGTGACCACGGCTTGATTCAATGAAGCCCTGAAAGTTATTTGGCTGCCATCTCAGATCTAAAAAAAATGCTTTTCACGTCCACTTCGATTTGCAAATGTATCAACTATCTTTTCTAAGTCAACATGGTTGCTGAAACTTCTTTCCAGGTTTATAAGAGCTAAACTGGATAGTCTCACTTGTCCCATTGTACACCGAATGTATGTTTTAACTCGTCGTAAACAGGAAAATGATCTTTCTGCTGTGCAGGATGTTGCTGGGATGGTAGCCAAAATTTTTGCCGCTCTTGAAAAATGAGGCAATGCTGAATCAATTGAATTTTCAGAAAGGTGTATAACGGTATTAGCAGGGTTTTGGGTGGCCTTGTTTGTTGGAGCTTGAGAATGATAAATTTTAGCTTCAGCTTGCAACAACTCTGAATCAAAAGAAAATTCTGTCGATACAAGTTTCAATTCATCATCACTGGGTCCCTCGCTTTTTAACACCGTGTTAGTCAGTGCCACCAAAAGATCTGAGTCTTTTCCTTCAAACCTTACATTCATTTCTGAAATGACTCGATCCATTGCATCAAAAAAAATTTCAACACGTGATAAAGCTTGGCCAGACATTATAACTTCACCTTCCTCTTCTCCGATTAAAACTTGGAGTCTTCTAGATGGCCTTGTTTGCCTTTGCCTGGTACCAAACAAGCATTGATACTCAGAAGTAGCTTTGTCCAGTTCTTTACATATTTGTTTGGATCTTGTCCATATCAGAGCGAACGTGTCTTCATCTCTGCAATTTGCTAAGGTTTCAACAGTTGCATTAGCTGTAGATTTGGCCATAACCACATCAATTTTTCCTTGAAGATAAGCAGATAAAGCATTAGTGTTTGAAAATATTACTTTTAGTATTTGCAAAGCTAACACAAATTTGAAGTCAAGCACAGAAAATAGCAGACCTTTAGCATCTACACAGGTTTTGTCATCTTTTTCTTTAGCAAAGTGCTCTAAGGCTCTAACAATTCGTAAAAGGTTTTGATTCACAGCTTTGACAGATTCCCAACGACATGTCCAACGTGTTGGTGACAGAGATTTTAACTTGATGTATTGACCAAATTCTTTACCATCACAATTTTTCAGCACATTTTCTCGTTTCGGAGTGTTGAAAAAATTATGAAGCGATTGAATGACGCCAAGAGCATTTTTCATGGTAGTATTGTTTTCGAGAGTGTCATGTAATGCCAAGTTTAATAAATGAGCATAGCAGTGCACATATATAGCATTTGGTACTACTTCTTTAACTCTTGCGCATAGCAGTGCACATATATAGCATTTGGTACTACTTCTTTAACTCTTGCGGCAACCCCTTTTTTGGCTCCACTCATGTTGGCTGCTCCATCAAAACATTGACCAACAATATCTGAAAAGCTAAGACCTGCATTCTCAAGGACTTCTTTAATCAAAAGAAAGAGAGTCTCTCCATCAGTACTTTTTGTAGTTTGAAATCCAAAGAAGGTTTCAACTGCTTTTCCATTTCTCATATAGCGTAAACATAATGAGACTTGCTCTTGATTGCTTACATCAGTAGTTTCATCTACAATGATGCTGTAAAACTTTGCTTCTTGGACATCTTTAACAATTGCTTGTCTGATAAAATCAGCAGTAATTCCTAGTAGTTCGTTCTGAATTTCAGGAGACAGCCACTGAGCATGAATTTGCCGCTGCTGATCCAACTTAAAAGACAGCCATGGAATATCTCTGCTGCGCAAGTGTATGAGTTCTAAAAAATTACCACGATTTGTATCAGATTGGCTACCAATGTCACTGCGATCTTCATTAACACCTCTCAATGGTATATTTTGTTGAGCACAAAATATCAGAGTTTCAATTATTACCTTCAAATATTCCCTGTTTTTTGTTATGGCACTTTGGTGAGAACTGATGAGTTGAGTCATTATTGATGATTGCTTTTTATTATTTAATTTAAAATTTATCCATTTCGTCATTGCCAATTGATGTACAGCACTTTGACTATGTTTTTTAAGTTTCAATGGGTTTCTCCAATTAGAAAATGAAAAGAGATTGTCGCTAAATCTTTGACAAGGAAAACATTCGACTGCTTTAGAGACCGGGTTGAAGCTGCACCAAGGATATTTCTCAAACAGCTTTGGATTAAAGTCACGTGAGGCAGTCTTTCCAGCATATCGTTTTGGGCAATAAGACTTTAATATTGGCTGATTAGGGCTGTCGACTCTGGTTTGATCATGTACCATTAGTTCAGTTGCACCAGTACTGCTAACTTCTTCGCAACTTATTTTTGATGATGTAGACTTGGCACTGGAATCATCATCAGAAAGAACTTCAATGAGTTCATTTGCATTTGTTTCAAGAAATTCAATTTGCTCAAAGTTGGCCTCTATATCTTCAAATTCTCTTGAAGATCCATGCTCACTATGAATTTCCCACGTTTCTCCTTCAGTTTGGATTTTTGAATCTACATCAGCAAGACTTTTCGTACTATCACTTTCAGATTCTGATTCAATGCTTTGCTGTATACCCGTATCCACAATCTGTGCCTCTCCTTTACTGGTATCTTCAATTTCATTATCTGAATTAAGAGGATCCGCTGAAGAATAGACAAAAAAATCTAATTTTTGTTGCTTAGGATCTTCTACAGCAGTAAATTTTATATTTTGATCATTTTTGTGTACTCGTTTTGCATGCTCTTTTTGGTAATCAGAATATAACTCCTTATTACATTTAGTGCAAATAACTTTAGATCTGTAGAGCCTTTTTCTACTATCCATTTACATTAGACTTTACTGGTACCAACTATCCAACAAATTAAAAGGACATACTTTAAATATAGATAAACAATTATTCAATTGAATGCAATGAGTGATTGAATAGATTTAGGCACTATGCGTTTGGTTTTTCTGTGGCTACCACCAACAGCATTTACCTCTCATAAAATAAATAAAGTGGCCAAAAGTAGCTGCATTTCAGAGTTGTTCAAATTATATATACAATTGATTCATTCAGTTGATAATGTTTGGTAGTGTTTATTTTACTATTTTGTCATTACCAGCAAAATAGCTTTTAAATGCACATATGAAGTGTCTATTTCTGGCTCTAACACTAACTTAACCCGAGCACCAAACTGGGCCCATATTCCGAATATTTTTATCCCAAACCAGAAACAAAAACCCACAATGAAAGTCAAAAATTTGGGCCTCCATGAATTAAGCAGTCATCAACCCCAGCGAATACAATTTCTTTGTGGGTTAGGATTAAGGTTTGGGGTTCAGGTCATGGCAATGATTGGGTTTCAAGTTGAGTCTGTTTCAGGATAAAATGTCAAGAAATGTGTGTGGCACTACAGAGTTTTGGTGCCAGGTTCATTGATGACAGCTTAATTCAACAGAGCTCCAAAAATTTTGCATCACAGAACTAGCAGTCAGTCAAATGTACATATAACCTATTATGGTAATTATTACAGTTAACGGCAAAATAGACACTTCCATATTTTGGCAAAATGCATGCAAATTAACAATGCACCTTATCACAAAATTTAAAACCAATCAATTATTAACTGATTAAAGTAGCCTACCGGACTGGTATACTAAATACCAAAATTTTCATAATATTTTATAAATGATTATGTGCTCACTGTTCAACAAGCAAAGGTACCATGCAGGTAAATACTGCTTTATCCAAATGTAAAATTATAAGCATGACAATAAACAGATAAGTAATTACTGGTGCTGATGAGCAACATCTACATACCCTATACCAGTACATCAAATCAGCTTATTTTTGGCTAAACAGATAATATACTGTAACTGTATTGAGTTTATTTTCGAAATCTATATAAAAGGCCCAAATTCAGTTATATGTTTGTAGCCTACCTGTGTTTGCTTAACCATACCGGTACCAAATGTTTCATTCAAATTCATCAAATCAAATTTGTCTGGATTCGAAATATTGCAAATTTGTAAATCCCCGAATCAATCTAATTAGTCTGTTACTGGTAAAATGATGGACAAGAGATCTACTAAGAATGCATGGATGGATTAAATAGAATGTTGTCAGATTGTGTCACTGATTCACTGTTACATCAAATCATTTGATTTGATATATATATAATATCTGAAACAAATGTTGGTATATATGTAGGTAGAACTGGTACGCCACCCAATATGATGTAGATTCCATATACCGTATTTTCCGGACTATAAGGCGCATGAAAAATCTTTAAATTTTGTCTAAAATTGAATGTGCGCCTTATAGTCCGGTGTGCCTAATGTATGGATCAGGTTCTGCTTTATGATCATGCTCTGAACCAATTTTATGTTGCAAATGGTGCTATATATGTATTTATAGTCTTATCTATGAAAAAAAAAAGTGCGCCTTATCTATGAAAATAAAATCATTTGAAGACAATTTTTGATACTGCGCCTTATATACCAGTGCGCCTTATAGTCCGGAAAATACGGTATACATATCAATTCTACATGGGATTTGATATATATTACACCGGTAGCTTAATAGTTACTTCTTTGTTACTTGGGTGGCTATAATTATTGCCCAAATTCAACAGTTCAGGCTAGGCTATAAAAAGGAAACCTGTTAAGCTATCGGTGACTAAGGTCTACCGGTATCTTGCCCAAATTAAATCTAGAATAATATCTTGCACAAATTTAGATGTCAATTAAGTCAATTACATGGCAATGAACAAAACTTATTATCTGCTATGCCCAAATAACAAAATAAGGTTACCCGTACCTTTTGCTTGTTGATGAAGCCAGTACAGCACAATAGCGAATAAGGTAATATGAGTAGAAGGATGCTAAAGGATAGTTGAAATAAGCATAACTTTAACTAACATTAGTTCTAAATTTCAAAATCTACCCAAATTTTGCCCGAATAATTGACGCGACGCGACATGTGAAAAAATTGGGGATGCGGCCGCATCCCCTGCATCCCCATCTCCTACGGCTATGCACAAGGGGAACCGATTTTTTTCATTATTTAAGTACAGCGATTTTTTCACTTGTTTTTTAAGTACTTCAGCGATTTTTTCACTTGTTTTTTAAGTACCACAAGTGAAAAATCGTTTATTCCCTAGAAAGCCTCTGCCGCTGTGCAAGCCCTTAAGGTTTGTCCAGTTCGGCCAAGAGTCTTGCCCAGCTGGGGAATACGTGGGGAATAAGTTTGTTAGAGAAGCTGTGCCGATGAGAGCTAAAAGCTCGAAACAGCGCTGTCCAGCTCTGTGCATCTTATGACTCGAGCTGCAAGGTTGGTGGTTGATCTGGCCACCTAACTGCCAGTGGAAGTCGTTATGATTTCCCAGGAGTCGACCTCGCAGGACGTCAAACTTTTCGGCTGATAAATGTTGTTACCAGGTTAATTATAATAACAACTGAGCTCAACTGGTAAATGGGCATTTCAATTAGCAACTCAAAAGAAAGAATTCTAAATTAACACGCTAACGTTTCGATAGGCTAGGTAAAGAGCTCTACTGCCTCTCTTCGTTAGCACGCATTGTATAGTTTCACTACGTAAGAGATTTGGGATCTACTGCATTTCGAACGTTAAGTAGCAAGAAGTAAAGAGCATATGAAATGCATTGTCAGGCCGAGTTTTCTTCGTGCTTGTTAAAGAAGCAGAAGGCATTATTAGTGTTCATATAGTTTGATTACAGCAAGATTCTTTTGCATTAAATTTTGATCACTTAAAGCTATGATTGATTGAAATATTTACTTTTCGAAAAAAACAACAACAGCCAAATATATAACTGAATTGCGTTCGTAATACTACAAAAGAAAGCACAGTGCACGCTAGTACTTCGTATTTGTCGCTACTAAAGATACAGAATCGGACCGAGCTTTAAGTGCATTGTGATATCAACGCAAAGTCGAACGTTTAATTAAGCTTTCTGTTATTATTGTTCAATTCTGACTAGAATTACAAAGATCTTTTCTATCATTCGTTTTGTTGCACTATCTATTTCAGAGCTTTTATCTTGGTCTTGAACTCAATCAATTTCTGCTTAATTGTTATGGCGAGCCTACTTTTAAGTTACCAAGACACAATAGTTTCAATTTTCAATGAGTTTCGTGTGAAACCGAAATGTGCCGACTATAAAGAGACCTACAGTATTCGTCATTACTGTTTTCGTGTTTGTGTTGCGATTATTGGTGAAAACAATGCCTCATAGAAAATACACCTAGTAGAAACTGGTACTTTTTTACGGATATAGCATGTGTAAGGCGGTTTTACCGATCGCGCGTATTTTCACGCCGAAATATTTACACACACGTATTACATGCGGAAATACGCGTGCTCGGTAAAAGCCACCTAGGGTAATACATTATTTAGTCATTAATTTTTTGAATATGAGTTACAAAAGCATTTGAACGATTTAGATACTCTCGTAAAAGTGTTTGGAGATTTGTTTAAAAGTACGATTTTGCACCTAACTGAACTTAGCGTAATAGCGACGTGTTCTTTTTTCGTTTACAAAAACTGCAGCTTGTGCGCTTTTGAGGCTGCACTTGGGAATAAAGAAAAGCCTTGAAACAATACAATTTCCGACCAGAAGTAGACTAGGTCAGCTGTAGGTCTTAAATTCTTGCCAGATTTTCAATACAATTTCCGACCAGAAGTAGACTAGGTCAGCTATAGGTCTTAAATTCTTGCCAGATTTTCACATGCTGTAAGAGAAAAATTCTTTCCCTTTACAAAAATCTAAAATTAAACTTAAAAAACTTTTTTTTGGTAGATGTTAGAAACATCTCTCCGTGCTTTGGAATCGTCATTCTCACAACGTCACAACTCAATCAGCGATGCCGTTGGCATAATTCAGAAATCGAGCGATGAAAATGAAGAAAAATATTCCAGAACACAAAAAGAGGTAAAATTTGAAATTTCCCTGTTGTATTAATCGGCAATGCAGTTTTGAAGGGTCCGCGACTTTTGGACGCGAAGCTTTTAATCGGCTGCATCAAAACGTCGTTTGATACCGAAGATTGGCTTTAACCCTGGACTCAAAACCTTAATGTGAGCTGGTAAACTTCGTGTCTGCTGTTTTGATTTACCTTGGAAAAGTTCATGGAGAAGATTTAATTTTAAAGTCGAGCTCTGATTTCAATCAAGTTCGTTTCAAATTACGATAAAAAAATTTACCTTTCATGAAAATCGTACTTTCAAACACCTTCTTGTAACAATGAACGTAATGAAATTTTAATTTAACATGCATTAGGTGGAAAACATCGTACCTCTGACCTCCCTCAGTGAGTAGAACTGAGCTATCCCTGAAGTTAATTTAACTGCTTTGTGTTTACAGATGATTTCCACCTTGGAATCTGTCACGGCGAAGTTGGTTCAAGCAGAAATTTCCAAAGTTTCGGCAAAATTTGAGGGCAAAATTGAAAGCTTTCAGGTAAATAATCCAATCGTGCATTGTCGGCTCTTTTTTTGAATAAAAAATGCTTTGTTGACGCTTGAAAGGAACAGCCTAGATCAGCGTTTCTCAACTTGGGGGTTGCGAAGGTGTTTTCAGGTGGGTCGTAAGGTTATTTATAATATACTGGTATTTCTTTAATCGCAAAGAATTCTGAAAATTTCAAAATCTTTGCAGCGGTCGCTTTTCAATTCTATCGTAGCAAGTTGTCAACCCGTTGTAGGCCTACTATTCTAAGTATTACAATACCATGCGCAGCTTAGTTGGAAAGCCAAATTTGCTAAGTGGTACAATGAAATATCGCCATGTTTGAAAATTTGTCCAGTGCTGTTAAAGAAGATGAAGAATTCGAAGAACGTTTGGATACATTGACTACACAGCATCTTCAACCTCTTAAAACTGCGTTAAAACAATATTTTTCTGAGCATAAAGAACAAGAAGCCGCATTCGTATGAAATCCGTTCTTAACTGCTTTGAATGTTAGTGATATTCCCGATAAATTACAAGACCAATTTTATGATCATCAAAATCATTCGTCCGCACGTGATGCTTTTCAGAAAATGGCACTCTCTCAGTCAGCAGCAGAGCCAGGAGGGGGCGGCGGGGCTACAGCCCCCCTCCCCCATTGGCATGTCGACCAAAATGCAGAACTAGACAAATACCACGCTTTTAGCTCTTTTGAGACTGTTTTATGCACTGGAATGGATTAAAATAGTGATTTAAAACATCTTTTGAAACATATATTCAGGGGGGAGAGGGAGCTAATTTGTCAAAAATAAAACTCACAAATACATGAAAACTTTGAAAAATGACCAAAAATAAGCAATCAAATTTGATCGTTAGTGTAAAAATGCTAAACATAGGTGTCATCAACAAATATTCCATAAACTTAATTAGGAATAGGGGGTGGGGGGGCCTATTCAGTATTAGTTAATTACCAATCGTTCTTCTCAAATCTCTTTTCATTAGCCCGCCCTCCCCCCGGTTATTTTTCTCTATAAGCTGTGGACGAAATAGATGACTCGATGTGAATTTTATTGAACCTCACGATTTTGTAATTCACCAGCATCTAAACATGTTTATCCTTGTCTAAATTAAGTGAATTATACCCTATTTTATTCAAAACTGTTGCCTACCTACTCTATACCTTACACAGCCCATACAAACTCGGGCAAGTGACGTCACGGATTAGCGGAGTATTAGCGGATTTTAGAGGATATCTCAAGAACGGTGAGGAATTTCTGGACGGAACTTTCGATAACGTGTTAAGAAAAATATTCCGGATTATTTAAATAATAGCCTATTTCAAATGAAGCCCCCCTTTAAAATTTTGCCATTAGCCACTTCCCAGATAGCCCATTTAAGCAACCAGTTTAATCATGTTTCCACTGCCAATTTCAATGCCATGTTTTAAAAGCATTATTTTTTTTTATCAATATAACCCTAAAATTAAGTTATTTTTGCAAAAAAATGCCAAAATTTCGAACGCTGGGGGCACCGCCCCCAGACCGGCGTGCCTCCTGCGGCAGGAGACCCTCTTCCTCCGGCGGCTGGGGGCTTCGCCCTTAGACCCCCAAACACAGCTCCCCTAATGCAAATTTCTGGCTACGCCCCTGCTCTCAGTTCTAGTGCGCTATGCGCGAATCCTACCCACGAGTATCCGAACTTCCTTTTCAAATATTACTTACATTTGCTACAACATACCTCTGCAAGAGCAGCTTTTTAGCTCTTGTACATATCAAAAACGAAACCCGGAAATCAAAGGAAAGTTAAAGATGATATAAGATTGGCTTTATCGAGCACTAAACCACGAATCCCTAAATTGGCTTTGTGGTTGCACAGTCTACCGTCGCACTAACAGATGTAAAATTGATCGGTTATTTGAAATTAAATATCTTTGAAGTATTTTTTGTTGTAATTTCTATTCGCGTAAAAAGTAAAACAGAAAGGGGGTCGCTGGCTATATGGAACTCTTAAAAGGGGTCGTGAACCGCAAAAGGTTAAGAAACACTGGCCTAGATTGATACTTTCCATTGTGCTGAACTATTTTTGCGCGGCTGATGTTCTTAGAGCCGCTGTTTTCAACCGTTATTTGCGTTTTCAATACAATGTGCTTAATGGTATATTTTAGTTTGAATAATACGGTACATGTGGTATTTTCTGCCTTTGCTTTGTATTGACAAACTATTTAATAATATTAGTTGGTTTTAACTAGCTTGTTTACGTTTAGGGCGTTTTTGTAGAACGCCATGAACAGCGAAATAAGTGCTACCTTTTTCCTTTTTTTTTCTCTTTTTTTTTTAGCAGAAATGAAGAACCTGGCTGTGAATACCAAATATGTAACGCTTAATGAATTTAAGTTAATGGAAATGCCTCATCGATTCAAGTTCTTGAATATAGCACAATTAGCACATCGTGCTGTATTTTTACTCGAAACATCGTGTGCTGTGGGCTATAGCCAATTTCCTGAATGGACATTTGTGTTCTGCGAGCAAAGTTTGTCCAAAACTTGGCTTTATAAAGACTTGAAAATAGTTTATGAGCAGCATACATCTACTTTTTATTATTCATTTCTTTCGCGAGAGTAGCCATTTATAGTTTGTTAGTACCTTCACATCAATTAGAAACCAGTACCGGTACCTAGTTGTTTTTTCGTGCAGTTGGAACTACAAGAGATACGATTAAGCCATACAAAGAACATCGATTATCTGCGAAGACTGAACGAAAAATACGAACTTGAACGAAAGTCTCAGGAGCCTGACTTCATGCGATTAAATGCCGTTGAAAAACGTTTGCTTCTGGTCGAAACGAGAATCAAAAGCTTGCAAGAAGAATATAAGTACATACTTAATTTTTCTTTTCCAAATACAGCATGTGCGACTTGTACGCTGATTTGAGTGCGTGCTTTCACTTCTCTTATTGCTACGAGTTTGCGTATTTCAAATTTGACATTTTAATAACGGTAGAAAATTTAACGTGAATTCTGGATTCGAAATATTAATTCTATAACTTATATATTAGCAGTGGCATTGTCGGGAGACGTATGTTATCGCGTGGTATTTTCGTTAACTTTAGTTGAATACACGGTATCTTCATTTTCAACCTTTCAAGAACTCTATCAAACACGTTTTGTTGCGGTCCAAAGCGAGCCACTAAAATGCTTGACTTAAAGTTGATACTACGCTAAAGCGAAGTATATCCGCTGGAAATTTCACTTTTTTTAGGGACTATAAGTGTAGCTGAGCTTGCGGTTTCTATTTAAATTGAAATGGACTGCCATTACAAAAAGTACAAGATTTTTTTAAAAACTGTCAAATAAGAATTTGCGATTTTCGTTGTAGCGATTTCAAAACCTCTGTGAATCGATATTCCGGCAACGTTACTTATCTTCGCCAATTATCAAACGAACAATTTCTCGCTAATTTCGAAGCGATTTTAGAAGAATCTGACGATCTCGAAAGAGAGCAGGTAAACGCCTTGTGGTAAAAGCTATGTTTAAAACATTTTTCCTAACTAGATAGCTCTTGCTTTCTTTTAGAATTAACTTTTAGAATTAGTAATTAATATCGAAATAGACTGGAGTTTTCAACGAATCTGAGTTGCGTTGGTCAAATAGCCAGTGTAAAATAAATAGGGTTAAAGTAAAAGCAGTCTTTGATTTTGCAAGTCGTTCGTTAAAAACGAGCTCCTTTATTTCTTTTCAGCACTAAAATGCTTTTTAATTTTGCATGTTAACTAGTTACCGCCATTCTCCTACCACCCATCACCATCTTTCTGGATGTTCAAGAAGTTCTGTTTTCCGTAAGTTTTGTGCAGTCACAAACAGTCATGGAAAAATAAGCATTTGCCTGCACAATTGCTTAATTCTGTTGATTTTTTTCGAATTGGATCAAGTACTTCGACATGTACGATGAGTTTTAAACTTCATTTTAAAATGATCAACACCATTGGTCCTGGAACGTTTTGACGTCTTTTTCCACTTAATCGTTGATTTTGACGTAATTATTGTTACAGACAGGAGAAAAGCGACGACATAACTATCTAGCTCGGATCTTTGTCATGTGGTTGGAGAGGAAAGGTTTTGTTGAAAAAAGTGCACTGGAGAAAATAAGAAGCGAAATAAACGCCAATTCGACTCGAATAGAGACCTACTTTAGAAACGCTCTGGAAACCAGTATCGCTGTAAGTGTACAAGTATGTGTCGGAGTTTGTGACGTAAAATTAAATCAATTTGTGCGGAGCCGTGAATAAGACTATTAAGGAGCTAAAAATTCCATATCATTGCATTCATCTAATAAATTCTAAATACGAGAGTAAAATTTAATCAATTTCAGGCTAAAACGGTTACTGGAGAACAAAACCACATTGATCGAGAAGTCGACAAGAAATAGAAATCAATGAATACTTTAACCAGTGCGGGTTTCTGCTGCTGATTAAACAATCTTGTTAGATTTGGCCAGTAGCGTACGCAAGATTTTCGAAAGGTGGGGGCTAGGCGCGTAGCCAGGAATTTGGAAAGGGAGATAAAACCAGAGCAAAGCGATCTTAATTCCAAACTAGTGAAGATGAAGACCAAAAAAAAAAAGGTCTTCACTCAGATTCAGTCTGTTTTTCTGCCCAAATTTAGATGAAGACCAGAAAAAAAAGGTCTTCACTCAGATTCAGTCCATTTTTCTGCCCAAATTTCAAAGGATGGGCGCCATGGCTCAATTTTGCGTACTATTCTGAGGTAATCGTACTTAACTAGCGACCCAAAGGGGGGGGGGCATGGCACAATGCCTCCCTCCTTTAAATCCTACATACGCCCCTGCATTTGGCGATGAGGAGTACTGAACTAGTAATTGTAAACGTACCGTACTTTTTAAAGGTACGATTCCCAATTTTTTTGTGATTGCGGTATTTGTGTGTTCATTCTGTGAAAAGACTTAAACTATTAAAAAAATTAAACACCCCATCAGTTTCCCCGTATGTCTGTCAAATTTTTCCCTTGCCAAATGGTAGGGTTGAAGTGCCTGTCAATCTTGAGAAATTATTTGAAGAAGATCACAGCTTTTGTTTGATGAGTTTATCAAGAAACGAAAATCTGAAGTCGATCTTGAATGGTATTGGTTGTTGTTCGTATAAACAATTATTATCTATGCCAAACGCTTGATTGGCCTCGAGGAACCGTTCAACTGAGGCGTAGCGTAAATTTTTTTTGAGTTAAAAACTTTAAAAGTCAGTTTTGAAAAAGCTAAAATTTTTGAGCGTTTTGGTTAAATGAATTTGAATTTAAAGTGTGCTCTTATTTCTAAGTTTATAAACCGATATATTTTCATAAGTTTGAAAACGGTCATTAGTTTGGTAGAAAATCACATAAATTGCTCAGCGGTTGCTGTTATTATTTTTATTTTTTGCTCTTGGATCCCTGCTTGTAATTTCGCGAGTAGCTTCTTTACTCTTTACCGTAACACAATTTGGGCAATTTACAGGTGCGCTTTGTTCGTTCGAAAATAAATTCATTGCACACACACACAAGCATTTATCAAAAGCGCAGTTTTTGCAGATCCGCTATGCCATGTTTTATCGTCAGCATCACGTTAGATGCCTCCCGAAAATGTTTGTGCCCCAGGGCCCTCGATACTTCTAATACGGCCCTGGTCTTTCTTTCCCGGAAAGTGTTTAATTTTCAGGAATAAAAATGAGAACAAAAAAATTTTGATTAATATCCGTCGACTCAAGGGCATTATATTATATACAATGCTACCTACCCGCCAGGTTTCATTTAAAGTTTTATGTTCGTTTTTATTAAGAGAGGTTTTAAAGTCGTCGTGGCCTCCGCTAACCAAGGATAGGTTTTTGGTTAATAAAATCATACATTTGCAGGAATTAAAGGCGACATTTTTCGAGGAAATCCACAAAACAACGATCGAGTTTGCTTCTCTGCAGCAGCAGAACACACAATACCAGCAACAACATCACGGGTCTTCGGAAATCACTGAGATTTTGGTTAAGAGCTGGATTAAAGAAGCTTTAAATATTTACAGGTATAGCATATACTGTATTATATTACACTGAATGCCGTTGGATATTGGATTTTCGTTGCGATTACTCCGAGCAACTTAACGTTTTTTGTTTTTTTTTGTTTGCTGTCCTGCAATTTTATGATACTGGATAATGTAGCAATGATGAATAGGATGTTTCATAATTTCACCTTTTTTGAAATTAAAAATGCTTGGGGTCTCATTAGATCGGATTTAGGCCACAATGAAGAAATAAAAAACAATTTTTCGATTACTCGTTGTTTTGAGGGTGTCCCGCCCCCCCAAAGTTTGATATTTTTGGATGCGGGAAATTTTTTTTTGACAACTGCGATATCTCCTTAACAAAACGAGATAGAGAGTAATGTTTGATATCAAAATTTATAAAATGGTCGACTTCCTATCTGTAGTTAATACATTCTTAATCGCTAGCTCCAACAGAAACGAAGTTATTTACGAAAAACTGTTTTAGCACTCAGTAAAGCTGAAGATAAGATAATATCAAGTCAGCACCGACTTGGCATAAAAAGCAAATCTAACTGCAAAACAGTCATATGCAGAAAGAAAAAAATCCAACAGTTTTAGAACGAAAATAACAAATCGTTGCTCCTATGCTATAGTCGCGTATTTCCATTTTTGCTCATTTTCGGTTTTTTATTTAAGATAAAAGCCTGTTTTAAAAGCTTCATTTTGGTCTTGTTTGTGTACCAAAATTCAACATACTAGTGAAGTTATTGCAATCGACGCAGATTCACGTATCGATTTTAGCAAAAATTTTCCTGTGCTATAGTCGCGTATCTTCTGATATGTGAGTATAGCACAGGAAAAAAAAAGGTTTTCGCTGTAAGTTACTGTGCTATAGTCACGCATCCGCGAGGTTTTTAACTATAATAACGCATATTTACCCAACGTTTCTGCAAATAACAATTTAGGTTGATCACGCTAAAACTAATGACACATCAAGATTAAAATTTGTTTATGTTAAGGATAGCCTACTTTGCTTTTTTGTGACGTAACAATGATTTCAGGAGATAATTTGAATTTTACATTAAAATGTTAAATAGTATCGTAATAAATGTTGACTGTAGAGCAATTGCTGTTAGCCAAGCCTTACTTTTTGTCTGGTAGTGACAAAAAGATAAAATAGACAAAAGCAATTATATACCAAAATTTAAGCTGAGCTCATCTGTAAAATTTAGTTGATGCCCAATCGACATCAACCATTACTTTTACAAAATTAATAACGTAAAGGTTTGTACTTCTTTAATCAAAAAGCAATGCCCTGGATAGCGCTCTTTAAATCAATGCCGAATAGCGCTAAACCTGAGGTGATATAAAAAAACAAGATGGTTTTTGAAGTATATTTGAGGTTTATAATACTGACCAAAAAGGAACAACTTGTCAAAATTTATAACAAAAAATAATCCCGAATCTCAGCTACGTCAAACAGTCTATTCATTTTCATTAATGTCTTTTCATCATTATTATCTTGACGCACGGAAGCTTCAACCATTGGAAAATGCACTGATTGGTTTAAATCATATCGTTTCTCGTGCGTTTGAAATTATGCTAACGGTAGTTAACCAATAAGATTTTCTACGATAAAATGATTTTTACAGCGGTAAATAGGAAAGCACAATTTGGAATTTCCATCGTAAACGAATTAGATTTGCATTGCTAAGCACGATTATTATCCTGCAGGGGGAAGCAGAGGAACTAAAACTATTAATGTTGCCAAAAAACATTCACATCTGCTTGAAAGATTCTAATTGGTGCAAAATAACCAATCAGAGGCAGCGATGTTAAATAGTGAATGTAAAATGATTTGATAGGTTGCTTTTGCGATCAAGTGATCCCCGAAAAGTATGAAAGGCAAGTAAATTTTAAATGATCATTCTACAGAAAATTGTTATGCATTCTAGTAGAGCAAAAATTATCTTAGAACTTTCTTAGAAGCAAACTCTTGGCACGGTTTGCAGAGTTCTGCTCTTCTACAGTCAACTTTTGCACTGCTTTCACCTCAAGTGGCGGTCGAAAATGCTGACAATTTTAGTCATGTATCTATGGATGATGAAGAAAGAGATCCTAATTGGACCGGCGACAGCGACATACCAAATCGATTTTGAGTCAAGCGATGAGGAGGAAAGCAATGAAGCGGTTGAAAAGCAACAAATTGTGTACGACCAGGAAGTGACGGGTGAAAGAAGTGAGAAAGTGAATGTAGAGGTCGAGGAACAACAAGAGGAGAAAAGTGCGACGGTTGCAGAACATGAAACAATGGTTCTCCCTTGAAAAAGAAAATCCAACCCTATGTTGTGAGAGCGAAACGTCAGAAAATTAAAACGCTTGAAGGGAGATGAATACATTAATTGCACGGGAAGAACTATTCAAAGTAAACGTGTGCAACCTTCGCCTTGCATTCAAAAGAGTAACCACGAATCTTGCCTTTTTCAGAAAATTAGAGAAAATTGCTTTTTGACAACTTTTATCAACTTGGCAGCATTAAAGAACAACGTTGTTTTATCGCTTCCAGTGTCATAGCCGAACGCATAGAGCTTTCAAGAACCAAAAATGGACATTCTCGGCGTCGCTTTACTAACAAATATTCTTTTTCAGTTAATGGTCAGCGTATAAAAGTTTGCAAAGAATTTTTTATGGCAACTTTAGATGTAACCGACGCTTTAATTCGATCTAGCTTGCATGTCAGAAGGTGTTCAGCGGTCAGACCGACGGGGCCAGCATCAAAAAGGAAATCAACTATAGACAAAGCAAGATTGCGTTTTGTGGAAGAGCATATTGCAAGTTTTCCGGCTAAAGAGTCACATTACAGCCGCAAATCGTCCAAAAAACGTTTCCTAGATCAAAATTTAAACATCAGTAAGATGCACACTTTGTACGTTAAAAAATGTGAAGATCTAGGTATGTTGCCAGTAAAATACGAAGTATACCGAAAAATATTTGCGCAGTTTAACATTGGATTTTTTCAGCCAAAAAAAGACCAATGCTCAACATGTACAAAATACCAACAAATGAATGCAGACGAAAAGGAGACATTTCGACATGAATTCGATGATCATCTAAAAAGAAAAGATCTTGCTCGGAGTCTGCTCGGAGTCATAGAGATACTGATAAATTTGCTAGCAAAAACAATTCGAAAGTTTTGTCTTTCAATTTCGATTTGCAAGCAGTTTTATCAACACCTAAAAGTGATGCAGGCCAAATTTTCTATAAACGGAAGCTATCTGTTTATAATCTTTGCATTTTTCGCGTAAGTGACAACAAAGGATTTTGTAACTTCTGGGATGAAGGTCAAGGAAATCGAGGTGCAAATGAAATATCTACTTGTGTTTACAACCATTTGATGGAATGCGCTGATATTGATGAAGTACGAATGATGTCCGATGGATGTGGGGGACAAAAGAAAAATGCCATTTTTGCTACCATGTGTGTTGAGGCTGTTACAAAACATCCTTCGATTCAGCAAATTGATCACAAGTTTTTTGAAACTGGTCACAGCCAAATGGAATGCGACTCCATGCATTCCGTAATTGAAAAAGCAACTAAAAAAGCTGCGATTTACGTGCCATCAGAATGGGTTACAGCAGCAAAGTTGGCGTGGAAAAACCCTGAGCCTTATCATGTCAAAAGACTCCCATTTTCGGATTTTCTTAATTTCAAGGAACGAAGACAACAAAGATTTCCACGTAATATAAAAGATTGCGACGGAAAACTTGTTAAATGGAAAAACGCACGATGGCTACGATACAATAAAACTAATCAGGATTGTATATTTTTTAAATACGATCTCGAAGAACCAACACCTTTTCTTTGTGCCCAGGGAAAGATGCAACGAAGAAATTCCAGTTCCATCGTTAGTTCAGCATATAGCAACCAGCTTCAAATATGCTGCAAAAAAGCAGCAAATCTTCTATCCCTTTGCCAAGCTTCAGTCATCCCAAAGTCATACCACAACTTCTACAAAACTTTGAAATCCGGGCAAACGGCAGAAGCTGCAATTGTCGAAGAAATGGACTTAGAACTTATATTTTCTAATTTTAAGTGCTGTTGATGTTATTGCTTTTGATTTGTTATTGTTATTTGTTTGTGTTTTTGCTGTTTTTAGTTTGTTTTAGTTTAATGATAAATGCTATTTAGCATGGTTCAAAATTCGAATGCCAACCTATAATTCGCGGTTTCATGGACGGCATATCTTCTTATCAGCATTTTCGTTAAAATAATTCCATAGTTGCTAAAATTGAGCTCGGAAAAGCATTTCTATTTTTCCTGTTAATGAATAATTTCATAATTTTTATTTATAAGCTGAAGTAACTGTTTTTCAATGTTTTTTTTTTAAGGAAATGGTAAATCAAGGCTTAATATTGATAATTTAACAACATTATTGACTATAATGCAAAACAATATTGCTTTTTGTTATGTTGTACAGTGATTCGTATGTTAAAAAGCTAGTTTACAACTGCAAATGGTAGTAATCTAGAAAAAAAATTGTGAAAATTTTAATCGCGTAACTTTAGAGAAAATTTTTTGATTTTTTAAATTTTTTTTCTGTGCTGTAGTCGCGTATCTCCAGAAAAAATCCCCTAAATGTCAACCCAAAAGATTCTGCTCGGGATCGGCAAAAACACATTGCCAAACATAAAAACGCCAATATCTCAAAACTGCTAAAATGTAGATACGTGATTATAGCACAAGAACGACGAAATGGGACATCTCATTACACGCTGCCGTGCATTTATACTGCAAAAGAGGTCCATTTGGAGATGCTCTTTGGCTCATAAAGGTACGATACGTCGATAGAGGGTTTTAAAATGGCTGGAAACTTTGAGCCTGCAACAAAGGTTTTTACCTCCCGTGGACGATTAGAGAAACAAAAACAACAAAACGAGTACAGTAACAAAGACAAAAAACACATCAACCGGAGCTACTACATAAGTATGAACGTAGACGAACATCTGTCTGGTTTCTTTGTGAAGAATTATCTCGAATCTTTGTGCGATGCAACAAATCTTTCAGCTAGCCTATTTCTCTTTTATTGCAGCGATTATGATTTTCGATAGATTTCCAAAATTTGGCTGAGCCAAACGAGATGCATGGCGCGGTTTTACTGGAAATGGTAGAAAGTCTCTGAGTTTGGCTCGTCTCGTCAAAAGCAAATCTTCAATTGCCACTTCTTCTGGCAGTGAAGTAAGAGATGTCAAAACTTCCTTGGTCATTGGTGGATTTTCAGAGTAGACACTTGAAGCAATTTATGTGGCGAAAGCCAACTATTTGCATGCTGCAAAAAGTACTGGTTTACTACTTTACACACGTCAGAATCAACTGCTTCAAAACCCAGCAAGAGATCCCTTTGAAACAATGTCACAAAAGGACCCTCACATGCATGTGGTTTAAGGTGTGTCATCAGAAATAAAGGCAAATATACAGAAACAATATATGACACAAGCCTTGAGAGTTTTGTCTTCTCTACAGTTGTAACATTGGAAGAGTGAAACAAAAGCATTCGCAGATAACCGTTTGCCGTAGTCAACCAACGGGAATGACTAATCTCTTCTTGTTTATACCAAAGCAAACTTTTGAGATTGGCTGGCATATCCATAAAAAGCTGACAAGGCAAAACCAGTAAGCACATCTGGTCGCTTCGAAAGCTTGCATCAGCGCTGTTTCTCATACTTTTTTGTTCAGAAAACCAGCAATGTTTGTTTTGAAGATGTAGCTTAGCAATGGGGGTAATGCACACATCTGGAGCTTCTCTGTCAATCAAATTCTCCGGAGAACCACTAGTGATAGACTTGATTTTGTTTAAAAGAGCGCCTTTTACCAATGTATTTGGACCTTTGCTTTTACCTTCAACCTCATCAATAACGTGAGGTACATAAGTTTCATTCATGCGACTTTTCACCATCTCCAGTAAAACCGCACCATGCATCTCGTTTGGCTCAGCCAAATTTTGGAAATCTATCGAAAATCATAATCGCTGCAATAAAAGAGAAATAGGCTAGCTGAAAGATTTGTTGCATCGCACAAAGATTCGAGATAATTCTTCACAAAGAAACCAGACAGATGTTCGTCTACGTTCATACTTATGTAGTAGCTCCGATTGATGTGTTTTTTGTCTTTGTTACTGTACTCGTTTTGTTGTTTTTGTTTCTCTAATCGTCCACGGGAGGTAAAAACCTTTGTTGCAGGCTCAAAGTTTCCAGCCATTTTAAAACCCTCTATCGACGTATCGTACCTTTATGAGCCAAAGAGCATCTCCAAATGGACCTCTCGTACAGTATAAATGCACGGCAGCGTGTAATGAGATGTCCCATTTGCTGTTTTCGTTCTAAAACTGTTTGGTTTTTTTCTTTCTGCATATGACTGTTTTGCAGTTAGATTTGCTTTTTATGCCAAGTCGGTGCTGACTTGATATTATCTTATCTTCAGCTTTACTGAGTGCTAAAACAGTTTTTCGTAAATAACTTCGTTTCTGTTGGAGCTAGCGATTAAGAATGTATTAACTACAGATAGGAAGTTGACCATTCTGTAAATTTTGATACCAAACATTACTCTCTATCTCGTTTTGTTACGGAGATATCGCACTTGTCAAAAATCAAACTTTGGGGGGCGGGACACCCTCAAAACAACGAGTAATCGAAAAATTGTTTTTTATTTCTTCATTGTGGCCTAAATCCGATGTAATGAGAACCCGAGCGTTTTTAATTTCAAAAAAGGTGAAATTATGAAACATCCTAATGATGAATTCATACGGTAATGATTTCGCTCACGATTAGAGCCTCTCAGCTTTTGTTGATGGTTTACATGTATCTAATTTATTTTATATCTTACAGTGGAAATAAGTTGATTACTCTTTAATTCATTAAGCAATGGTATACCCACAGTATGAATAACGTCAGAAAGGAACCTGTTGTATAATATGTATTGAGATTGATACTTGCGGATGTCCGAGCATTTAACTTATAAGTTATCACATCATTTGGCGCTAGAATAATAGGAGAAAGCGTTACACAACATTGTTTTAACTTAAGTTATCTCTTTCCGCTTCGTGACGTATGGTATTGTTAGCTGATATAGACCAATAGATCAACTGGTGTGCTGCACAGCTACAATACTATGCTCGTTTATTTTGGTGCTAAAAGAGTGAAAATAAAATAATAAAAACTCGTTTTACACAAATCGCTTTGTGTTGATGTTAAGCCTTTATAGTGTTGCTAAGAATAGTAACCCATTAGCCAGTGCACCCCAAACTGCCAAAGCTGACATAACCCGAAACACAGTGACCATTTTTGTATACACAGCGGACCTGGAGAGTGTTTTTCTTTTTCTTTACCCATCGAAAAAATATACAACCAAAACTTTTCTGACTGATGGCAAAGATTAATTGGTCTAAAACAGTCTTTAGGAGCGGTTTTATCTGCATAGTCTAGAGTAGATAGACCATATGATCGATTTGATTTTTTTCCACGTTCGTTATGAACTTGCCAAACGAGGGTGACAAACATGTTTTTTTTTCAGTGCCGATCGGATTGGGGAAGCTGATTTTGCTCTGGAATCTGCTGGCGGATCCGTGGTGAACACGCGCTGCTCGGAGACATATTACCACAAAACTGCTCTTGTCAGCCTTCTTGGAATTCCAATCTACTATAACGTTAACACTCCGAGATCCGTGATTCAGCCCTCTGTGTTGCCGGGAGAATGTTGGGCTTTTAAGGTGGGCAGTTTTCCTCGATTCGATGTGTGCGTGGTTGTATGTCCTACGATATGTGAAGTATACGCTCTAGTGTTGGTGTTTACAATATTGCTATGCAATTTGTTAGACGTTGATTTACGGTAGTACTTGTCATTACATTGGAGCCGAGAAAGAAAGGAAGGGGGATAAAATGCATAGACTTGCTGATGAGTTTACATTGTATCAATATCCTGAAATAACTGTCAGTGCACCAACTAGATAATCTGCCCTTATTCATGTCTATTAGTGATTGGGATAAATTCTCGAATAAGCTATCCTTAGTTTGCGGAGACCTCGAAGATTTTGAAACCTATTCCATGAAAACGAGAAGTATGAAAACATTAATTAATTAAAATCTAACCTATAATTAACATATAAAACTAATAGCCTGTGGCTGATATTTGGGTTTCAAAAAGTGCTCAATAACGAAGAGTTAAAGGAAGTATCGCAGTAGGTTACCAAGGTATCAAAACATTAAAAATTAAAAACTATAAAACCCAGCAGTCGGTTTCACCCGTAAATGGGATCATCAGGTATAAATCTTGTTCAAAATACGATTTACCCCTGATCATCCTATTTACGGGTGAAACAGACTGTTGGGTTTAATGCTCCAAGTTAAAAGTTGCATCCATTTTCACGGAGTTAAATTTGTTTTTTCAGAAATCATGTCATTTGTGAGATTAAATGGATTTTGTGGATTCTTTTTAAAAGTTGCAAAATTACCAATATTAAATTAACTTTTTGAGCCCCGCAATCTTGAAAAAAATTAACTACTCTAAGTCACTGTACTTGCAGACGGTTTCCAGTGCTGTCTTCACCCAACTGATGAGCTCCAACAGAGCGAAAAGGTTTCTTCCGATCACTAATATGTGTTGAAACTTCGCTCGCGCTCGTAGGATCTTTGTTTTTACTTGGCGATTCGGGACGTACCAGTAGTTGAAGTTCATTTAATTGTTTATAACTTAAAAACTGAAATTTGGACGTGGGGTTAGATCAAAGCGTCGTGCTGTAAAATATGGCAGTAGGTCTCGTAACCATAATTTTAGAGATCTAAAACTATAAAGAATGGCCAAATTAGCGTTAAAATTTTAACAATTATTACTCGCTAACGACTAAACGTTGAACGCTGAAATTTTTTACACAGGATGGAGATTAGAATTTGGTGCATACTAATTTGGGTGGCGCTCGGTAAGATGGTTCAAAAATACACTTTTGTTTTAAAATCAACAGGGGACCCCCTAAATTTATTCAAATTCATGAAAAAACGACACACAAAAATTTTAGCTCGATTGGATGAGAATTGGCCGTGCGAATCCACTTTTAAGTTTTAGGGGTATTGGCGGCTTTTTGGGAAGGCAAAATAACATAAGCGATAATAACTTTTGATTTATATGGCAGAATTACGTGTGACCACTTGAAATTCGCAGAATAACCGCAGCTTTCCGTTTATAACAAAACTAATTTTGTGTTGTAATACAGATTTTATTGTTTGAAAAAAAAATTCAAAAATTATGAAAAATTACCAAAATGGTAAAAAAAATTTTAAAGTTGCATGAAAAATATAAATTTATGTTTAAGAATGATACGTTAGCTTTTAAAACCAACCTGTAGAGTGTAGATTGTAGAAGCGTTACAAAGTCGAACTGGCTAAAGCTGACTTTCTACCTAAAATCAGGACAATCTTGGCGACTTTTTTCGACACACTATAACTGTAATAGAAGATAATTTAATAAGAATGACCGCAGCTTTCCATTTGCGGCAAAACAATGTTTGTGTTGTGATACAAACAGCTTTTTTAACAAACATCCCATTTATGAAAAAATAGTGTGATGGAATAAACGACCAGTAAGCCTCAACAAATCAAAATGTTTAATGACACTTCATTAACGATTAGCTTACGCAGAACTAGAACCGCCAATACCATAACATCAAAAGACATAAGTGCTATTAATAACAATATATATTTTTTTTTGTATCGTTTTGGACTAACTTATGTTTTTACAATAGCAGCAATCAGCATAAACTCGCATCGCGTAATCTTCACGCTTTTTACCTGTAATTGGTTAATTTGATCGGTTAGTATCCCATCCCACTGGGTTGATATTTTCAAAACCTTTCAACTATTTGATATAGGTATTGATAAACAAGTTGTAATATTAGAGACGTTGCAAAACGTTTTCTGCTTCAGTGTATGTAACATTGCATTGATACTAATGTACTAATAAATATCTACGAGGATAAAATTGATAGTAACTAAGTTAACCAAAACGCATGTTTTGGTAAATTTGGTTAGGTAGGTTATGGTAAAGATAGATGCTAGTCACAGTACTCAGATCGCAAAAATACCTCACAGTTTATGGTTTTTACCGCAGCTACTCGTAAGTCATATTTATGCAGATAAAAGAAAAATAAGTAAAAATCGTAAAATAATTTACTTTGTCTAATAGACTACTGTACTGATTGGTTGTGAAAATGATTTCACGCAAACACGTCCAGCAGTGAAGTGGAGTAGAGAGAGAATAACCAATACCTAGGAAGAACTTGCTTACAAATCAGGAGTTCTATTTTATTTAAAAGTTGGAAGTGTACTGCAAAAAAAGCAATAAGCGCAACATATTATGATGAAATTATTGAGATGTGGGAAAAAGTTGTTGAAGGTGCATGTCCTGACTATACTTGCTACGTGAGTCGAAAGACGATGCGAAAGAATATGAATAATCTGCATTAAATACAAAAAAAAGCTCAAGATCCGATTCTAAAGAGGCTAACAAGCTTTTCGATATTTCTGGAGATGATGTCGATCAGCGCTTCTGTGTTGAGGATTATAATTTTATTCTGGATAAAAAGGGACTCTGTCAAGCTACTTTTCGTGGAAAGGGTGCAAAGCTGGTTAAAAAAACTGAAGCGCAAGTTATCCCGGGAAAAAGAACTTGAAAAGAGAAAGTATCCAAGCAGGAAAGCGTTTAAGCCGGGCAGTTGCATCCTCTTCACAGCAACGCTTCAGTAGATGCAGCGAATATTATAGTCATCAACTACTAGCACAAGTTCATCTGATTTTAAAAACATCACTTGGCCTGGAAACCAATCTCCTCCAGTTTTTGTTGGCCTCAACCCCTCCTCAAAAATAGTTTACTGCCTAGAAATTATTAAATTATCTTCTAATAAAGTCATACTGTGTTGAAAAAAGTGGCCGAGATTGTCCTGGTTTTAGGTAGAAAGTCAGCTTTAGCCAGTTCGATTTTGTAACGCTTCAACAGGTTGGTTTCAAAAGCTAATTTATCATTTTGACATTAATTTTAAAAGCGCATTCTTTTTTGCAAAATGTTTTACTTGTTTTTTGGTCTATAGTTTCACTTACACGGTCTGTTCAAAACAACTTCCCAGCTACTTTCGGTCTTAAACATAAATTTATATTTTTCATGCAACTTTAAAATTTTTTTACCATTTTGGTAATTTTTCATAATTTTTGAATTTTTTTTTCAAACAATAAAATCTGTATTACAACACAAAATTAGTTTTGTTATAAACGGAAAGCTGCGGTTATTCTGCGAATTTCAAGTGGTCACACGTAATTCTGCCACATAAATCAAAAGTTATTATCGCTTATGTTATTTTGCCTTCCCAAAAAGCCGCCAATACCCCCCTAAAACTTAAAAGTGGATTCGCCCGACCAATTCTCAACCGATAGAGCTAAAATTTTTGTGTGTCGTTTTTTCATGAATTTGAATAAATTTAGGGGGGTCCCCTGTTGATTTTAAAACAAAAGTGTATTTTTGAACCACCCTAGCGCTCGGTCATGTGACCGCAGTTTTAGAGGCCAAAAACTGGGAAAAAGTGACCATTGAGCAACCTTGAATCGATATATTTAAAACTTGAAACCAAGCATTTTTTTTTGCGTTAAACTTGAATCAAGGTCTTTTTTGCAGATGTATAAACGCCAAAATGCTATTTTTTCGTTTTATAGCTTTTGTTCAGAAAATGAAAATAATTATGAGATATAAATCAGTTGGTTGAGTAATGAATAGTTTGCGTGTTAGTGTCTGCAATGGAAACATAAGTTTTAATTGGTTCAAGCAAAAACGAAATGTGTTGATAATCAAAAGTGATTGACGCAAAAAGGCATGCTATCGCGAAGTTCTCGGATATCGCTTGGCGAAGTCACATTCTAGTTTAAAAATAAGATATATTACAGCAAAGTTAAATAACTTTGGCTAATTACTTGGACGTTAAATGAATCTTACTTTGAATCTGAAATGATTTGATTTTCTGAAGACCTTAGACTTGACATTCTAGTTCAAATAATGTTTATATTTTTCTCGTAATGTTGTCGATTATACTTCTTGTACTGTATAATGCCGTCGAACTGATGGATCTTACTCCTCGTTTTAATAAGTAATTTGGGTAAAAAAAAAAAAAAAAATACCAAGTGCCAAACCTCGCAGTGTTTAGTTGGAAAAATGACGAGGCCTAGTTGCAGCAGAATATCCTGTAAATTGTTTTTACAGGGATCCAAAGGT
The DNA here is from genome assembly GCA_963965965.1 of Trididemnum nubilum. Taxonomy (NCBI): domain Eukaryota; kingdom Metazoa; phylum Chordata; class Ascidiacea; order Aplousobranchia; family Didemnidae; genus Trididemnum; species Trididemnum nubilum. The sequence continues at coordinate 25,020,480 of OZ014470.1, forward strand.
TACCTTGTGATTCGGCTTTCCTCGGCTATGCGACCTACCGGCTTCACTATCGACCATATACCAGTAGCTCTGTCTCTAACTAAGAATATCTCGAGTGCGCCGAAAGATTTCTCTGTGTACGGATTAAAAGACGATTCTGATACTGATGGAATCCTCTTGGGAACATACATGTAAGGGAGATTTATTCTTTGGCAGTTTTGAGAAATAAATGATCTCGATTCTTGAAGATTTTACGTCGTAAGAGTGATTTTAGCACACTAGTTATTTTAATAAGCTGCAATAATTTTATTTTTTGGAGAGAATGCAAGCTATATTATCTAAAATAAATTAATCGTTTGGCGTGCAAGCTTTGCAGAATATTTAGATAACTCAGTTTGCACATAATCTGGGCCCACATTCCAAAACGTGTTAGCGAGCTAGTAGAGACCATTCTAGGCTAACGAACGGAAAACTTCGTAGACAAATTAGCATTTCCGAACCGTCTCGCTCAACATGCTTTAAAAATGCTCGCTCAAATGTTTTTTGCGAGATGTTACGTAACCTGCGTTAGTAGCCTACGTAATAAATACCTCACGGTGACATCAGAATATCAGATGAGTTTCTACTTCAAAATGATGCATTCAATCGTACTGTATGTACTGCAATTGTTATGGAAAAAGATACTATGGGACATGCGTTAATATTCTTAGCTTGCGAAATCCTCGATTAACAATAATTAGCTAATGAACGACAGAGTTCAATTATACTTTAGGGGCTGTTCATAAAAGACGTCCGCACAAAATTGCAAAAAATTGACCCCCCTCCCCCCATGTCCGCAATGACTAAACCCCCCTCCCCCTTGTCCATGCGGACACAAAAATGCGTTAATTAGACACTGACACACACAAAGTTTTAATACAAAGTTTAATTATATAATAAGTTTAATTATATACTAAGTTTTAATACAAAGTTTACACAGAGCAAGCACAGCGCAAGGTGACGTAAAACGTACAGTCATGTGATTTGTTTTGTGTGCGCTTCGCGCCCTTAAATCACATGACTGTACGTTTTATGCGTGGTTCACACTGGCCCGGAAAACCGAATAAAACAATCTGCGATTTTCCGTCGCGGAAAAAGTTGAAATATGGACGTCCGCATTCCAGAAACCCCCGTCCCCCCTTGTCCGCAAATTTATTACCTCCCCCTCCCCCCCTGAGTGCGGACGTCTTTTATGAACAGCCCCTTAGGATCAATAACTGTAAAATCACAGTAAAAGGTTAAAAGCACAACAGTCTGTTTTGTCCTAAGGACTCGTCAGGTGCTATTGTAGTCTGTAAAACTACAATAGCTTAGCTAGTTCATTTTACTTTGTATATCATCGAGCACTGTTTCAGAAGATTGACTCTCAACAATTTTCTACTTTAGGATCAATGTAAAAAAACAACCCTTGAGGTTGTTGGTGGGTAAAGTTATATGTTAACAGTAACTTGGGTTGCGAAATTTTTCATAAGTGCACAAGTTGAAGTACTCTCGTTTTTAGAACCAATAAATCTTGAGTTGAGACTGGCTGTTTTTAATTTTTTGCCGATTTTCAGCACCGTTTTGTTCGTGATTTTTTCTTAAATTTAGAGAGCAGCAATGTCAATTTTAGCGACCATGTTTGTAACACTTTAATTCCTAATGCTCTGTCTGCTTGAGTAAAGGCTTTTTTTCCTGCTTTTGCAGCATCGTAAAATTCCAAAAGAGAATAAGCAAGCTTTTTTCAAGTTGAACGAATGCCAAAAAAATTTCTCAGTTGCTTGCACAGATCAACAGCGCTCCATAATCTTGGAATAGTTGCAATTTTGCTTGCAAACACAAGAAAACCACTAAAATTTTATCGTTTTGAATTAATTCAGATTTTAGTTTCTTTTATTGATTTGAATTTTTTTCGTTTGTTGTTGGTTGATTTTGCTGCGAAGGCTGGCATTGTTTTTAATTTGCTCTTAAATTCTGAGCAAAAATGAGTTCTGTGTTGTTAGAAAAATAAAAAGAGTGGATTGCTATTATTCTCAACTGACGCTACTCAATATTTGTTTATCAGTCGAAACAGCAAATGGTTCTGATTGCAATTCAGTTTCTTCGTACCAGTCTAAAAGCAAACATGACGACCATTTTAATTAATTTTCAGCAAAAATTCAATAAATTTCTAAACCTAAAAAGATTTCTCACACCTTAGTGAGTGCTTCAAAATCTTCGTTTAGTTGACGAGGAAAATATGACGTTTTTTTACTCGAGCTTCATCTCGCAATCGATTCAAGCAACTTAACGAGCGAAAATGACGTTACCCAGCTCTCATAGCTTCAGATGCCCGTGCAAAAATAACCTCTTGACTTAAGCAAGTATTTTGTTCGGTAGCACCTTTAAAAATTTTTCGTTATTAATGCGAGCGAGAAAATTTTTAGTAAAAGTAGATTGTTTTAAGAAAAATTTCACAACACACCCAGAACCTCTCCGATTCGGTGAAGACCGTTTTTTACTTTTCACGTAATACATCCTTGGTTTGTAGAACCTGTACTTTTTTCTGCTTGAAATACAACCGGTTCTTGCTAATTTTTATAGCATCAGTAGTTGTAGGCCTCAACCTGTATATTTAATTATATTTGCCTTGAACTAACTAGTCGAACTCAGGTCATACCTGCTCCTAAGAGCTGATCTTACTATCAAGATTCACTGGGTGCATAAATGCGTATGAGCCATGGCTGGTTGTTACATTTGGTTCTTTTCTCGATTTCACGTAGGAATTTGTCTTCTATTAATTCTGAGATGTGCAGCTCAATGCTGTCAACAAATCAGCCAGTAGGTCGAGTTGTTTGTAATGCGTATGTTTCTAAAGCGGTAGGTGTGAACTTCACATTTCGGACTGGTCAAATCCGCCGTAGTATTGCCGCCACAGCAATATTGCATCTAAAGGAGCTAGCGCAATGACAAATATAAAATGGGCCCAGTCAACTCCTTGCACGCTTCGCTTGTGGTATTGCTATAGTAGAGATTTGACTAATGCATATTTGTCTAGCTGTCGTTCGCGGTCAAGCTGTTCTTCTCAATGTTGAATTCATTTTCTTAATAGGTATGATAAAGACCGAGAGTCTGTTCAAAGCTTTGCCGTGAAGAGCAACGCAACAGAAATTGAAAACGGATTTGGTCACATCGAACTTCGAATTACGTCGAACTGGGGTCATCCCGTCTTTACTTGCGTTTATCGATTCCGTGTGCATGGGGAAAGCCTCAAATAACACTGCGTCGCGTTTCAGTTACCTTGTTTGCTACTGTTGTGTCTGCATCTTTTTTTTGCTGCTATTGTTGCTTGCCTTTTTGGCTCGCTTTTTGCACGTAGAACTTTGTTTGTAATGAATGTACTTAAACAATGCACGACGTAAATAAAAGTTCAATGTAGAAATGCGGCAGTTACTTCAAGTTGTTCCTATTATAGCCAGCAAAACGCCACCAAAGAAACTTGCGCTTGCAACAAAATTTCTTTCCATAACTCGTTGCATCTGCAATACAAAAATCTGTATTTTTAGTCAATAGTAGGCAGTAGAACATTATCAGAATCTAAAAAGATTTAAGTACCGCTGATTCAGTTTGGAAGGAACTGAAACCAAGATTTTTTAAAATTGCACGAACAGTTTTTGCCAGCGTTGCAACGAATCTTCTCGACACGAGTTCAACCAACTTGTTCCCGCTGGAAACTGATCAATCTGGTTGACGTTTGCAACTTGAATGCAAGTGGACAAGTCACTTAGTTTTCACCGGTCAAATTTTTGTCCCATCATTCTAACCTATTCGAGTCGAAGACCCCAAATGTTGAGGCGGCGGGATGTAAAAGTGAATTCGTCTTTTCAGAGGCATTGCAAACTAATTTTTTAATTTTTAACACTAAATGTGTAAAAAATGATTGATTAACGTTTTCGTCCCGTTTATTAATTGTTTGACGTGTGTAATGACTTTAACGGGAAAGATTTTGCTTTTACGGGAAAAAAATTCGGCTGCGGAACATTACAGCAGCAATTTTGCATACGTGGTTACAAACTAGGGATGTGGAAGCGGCAATTTTTAGCTTCCGCTTCTACCACTTAATGACGTAATTTTTTTCTTAAATCAGGTAAGTCAAAAACCAATTGAAATACCACCAACGATAAACATTATGACAACATAGCCTAGCGATGTTTAGTTGCAGCTACGGACGGCAAGGGAGCCCCCGGGCCCCTAAGCTACAACCTGGGCGCCCGGAGCCCCTAACTAACGACCAGGGGGCACAGGGCCCCTAAATAACGACCAGGGGGCCCCGGGGCCTCTAATTTACAACCAGGGAGCCCCGGGGCCCCTAACTGACGAATAGGGGGCCCTGAGGCCCCTAACTAACAACCAGGAGGCCCCGAAACCCCTAACTGACGAACATGGGGCCCCTAACTAACAACCAGGTGCTCCGAGGCCCCCAACTGACGACCAGAGAACCCCTAACTAACAACCAGGGGGCCCCGGAGCCTCTAACCGACAACCAGGGGACCTCGGGGCCCCTAACTGACAAACGGGGGCCGCTAATTGACAACCAGGGGCCCTCAGGGTCTCTAACTAGCTACCAGGGGGCTCCTAACTGACAATCAGGGGGTCCTGGGACCGCTAATTGACAACCAGGGGTTCCTGGGGCCATTAACTGACAACCAGGGGGGCCCGGGGCCCCTAACTGACAACCAGGGAGCCCAGGGCTCCTAACTAACAAACAGGGGGCCCCCGGACCCCTAACCGACAACCAGGGGGCCCCGTAGCCCCTAACTGACGACCAAGGGGTCCTAGGGCTCCTAACTGATGACCAAGGGGCCCCGTAATTCAAACTTTTAACAATTTATATGCAAAATCTGAGAAAAATTTAAGAGTTGTGTGCTAAAAGTTGCAATTCCTGGTCCTCGTTTAACGTTATTATGAACTTAATGCTATAATACAAGCGGTAATTACTGCACACCCCCAATTGAAATACTACCAATGATAAATATAATGAGAGCATAGCCAGTATGTTGTCCTTGTCCGGAATTGCAGTTTCTTTAATTTAGGATTAACGTGTACATAAGTAATAATAAGGACGACCACCTGTTCACGTCATAATAATGTCATGCAATTCCTGGAGGTTTCAAAAATTTGTCGAGTGACTTGACTCGAGTCCTCCACGTTTTGGAAAAAAAGTTATTTTAATTTTACTTTAAATATCTTTTATGAAAGAACTGATCTTATCTTAAAACCATAGGCGTAACCAGGGGACCCGGGCCCCCTCAACTGAAATGCCACCAATGACAAAAATTTAATAAAAAAGCCTTGTTTCTTCATTTCCAGCTTCTTTTAGTATCTTTGTGTACAACAGTACACGCGTACAACAGTAATTAACAATAAATAATATTAACAACCTGGGGGCCCGGCGCACCCCCTTAATTTAATTTTTTCCAACCAATTTAAACGTATAACCAGGATGAAATAAAAGGTTTTTGTCCTAAAAGTTGCTACCTCAGGCCCTCATCTAAACTTTTTATGAACATCATCATCATTTTGCTCCAGGAATGTGCTTCCTTCTATTTCTGGAGCCCAGCAGAGGTTCCCCGCGTGCAGGGGTCAGCTGGTTTTTGCAGCCTAGTCGCCATCTTTCACGATCTTGAGCATCCAACCTTTGCAAACCTCTGGCAGTCATGTCCAGTGGTGTAAAAAGTACTCAAAAATTGTACTCAAGTAAAAGTTTCGTTCCTGACAAAAAAACTACTTGAAGTAAAGTACAAAGTACTGACCAAGAAATCTACTGAAGTAAAAGTAAAAAAGTAGTCATTTTAAAACTACTCAAGTAGAAGTATTTCTGAAAGTATTCACGCAAAATAAACAAACCATTCAATTGACATATGACAACTGGTCGACTACCTTCACATCACTGCCCCAAGGGCTTGATTTTCTAACCCCTCACTATCTTAAGAAGTCATGAAATATTAATTGTGCAGGTTTTTTGTTATTCTATTCTAGAAATCAATGCATAAAATATTTGCTCAAATACACATTCATTGCCATTGTTTAATTTTTATGCTAATAAGTAAAAACACTGTGGAAGTGCCGTATTAGAGAACAGCTTACTGTATCCACAGGGTGCGCCAAAAGCCATGCATCAAAGCCAATTTAGTAGTCTGCGATAAACTTTTTTTGGATTAAAGAAGAAAAAATTATCGTAAATTTTTGTAAATTGATTTTATTTCACGACATGTGAAGGCAGATAGAAACCGGTAGAAACATAACTAAAACTGTGAGTGAAGCACAGTTATTCATTGATTGATACCAGTTTCCTGTCACAGCATTACTAGATTAGACTGCAGCTTAATTTAATTCCAATTCAATTTACTTGCTGCACTTTAGAAAACCTGCCCAGACAAAGTTTATCATGCAATTCCTGAATTCTACCATGTTTGTTTTCAGTTTTACTGATTTATTCACCGTGTTGCCTTGACCAGAAAACCGCAAAGTGATATTAGGGTTGTTGAGGCAAGCTGCCACCTCTCTACCATACAAAGGTGTAAGCACTGAACAGCACATTATCACCTTCAATGCAGAATGTCAAGCAGAAGATGTGAATACAGTTTGCCCAAGTCTTTGGCTTGACTGAACCAGATTTGAACCCAAATTTTCAGCTTGATATACAGATGCACTAACCACCACGCTATACCATCTTGTAGGCTTATTTATCAGTTCAACCCCAGGCTCTCAAACTGCAAGACACTGTTCTCAAGAACAGAGAAACTAAACATTTCATCAGTTTATTACTCAATGATGAAGTTTTACTGCTACTGTGCTACTCAGCAGAGGTGGAGTTCTTGAGGACGTCCTTGGTCTCGAGGACACATTTTGAAGTCCTTGGCCTTAAAGGTCAAGCCCTTGGCCTTGAACCCTCAAGTCCTCGAAAATTGCCCTGTTCTCGGCTCGAGAACAGCAGTATTTTTTGAATTGTTAAAATTTTGTAGTTCGCGAGAAAAAAATTTTGAAGACCTTTTTTTTGGAGATCGCCTAAATTTGGACTGTAAAACCGACTCAATCTGCGTAAAAACCGATGAAAATCTGAGATAAGATCGTTTGATGTTTCCAGCCTCTGAATTAGCCCCCCCCCCCATTGCAAATTCCTGGCTATGCACCTGCCAGGATCTCATATCTCCACTTATCAATAAATTTCTGCAATTGCCTAATCCTCCAGTCCTACAGAACAGCAAAACGCGAATGGACCTTTTACCCTAATTACGAACAGCTCAATTGTAAATAAACCCTAACCTACTAACTCTACTCATGTCTACAGCAAAACTGACGATTCGTTTGCATTTTATTTTATCGGTTAGGTTAACCTATGATGTTGCAGGCTAACTATTTGGTCTAGCTTTGGTTCCTAGTCCTGAGTAAGAAGTCGATGTAAGCAAACACACATCTTATACTAGATGACCCAGTGAACGATCGACGCATAGCTAATGCTGTGACGCTCAAAAGTACTTTTTATCTACCGTAAAATCAGCAATTATTCAAAAATATCTGATTATGGAACCTCCAGAAACGTGGAGTCAAAATATTTGTCAGTTAAATATCTGCTGATATCATAAAACACTGGCACCCTAGCTTGAGCCATTCAAAAATTGATTTTTGGGGGTCCATTTGGGGGTCCCTGGGGTGACGGCACCCCTAAACTATGTCAAAATATTTGTTTGTTAAATACCTGCTGATATCAAAAACACTGGCACTCTAGCTTGAGCCGTTCAAAAAATTGATTTTTTGGGGCCCATTTTGGGGGGGTTCCCGGTGGAGTTGCCCAAAAAAATTTCGGGAGAAAAAATTGTATTTGCAGCTCAACAACTTTACACAAAAATTAGATTTCGATGTTTTGTGGTTTAGGAGAAGAAGTGCGTACAAAGTTTAGGAAGAAAAAAAGGAAAAAAAAAGAAATAAACCTCATCGCGGCCAAAAGTGGGTTGGTTGGGATGAAAGGGTATCTTGAGACATTTAACCATATGAAATATTTTTGCCGTACTTAAGCCGTTTTTGACTGAAACCGCTTTTTGCGCCAAACTTGTGGGCCGGTTTTCGGGTTCTAAAACCGAAGTCACGTGACCCATTGCCTCGAAATTGTGTACAAACATACAACTCAATAATCTCAAACTGCTGTCAAAATTTCATGTAGCTAGACCCAACCGTTCTTGAGTTATAAGCAAAAGTCTGAAATTTCGCACTCGTTAGTTGGAAAATTGCCGAGTAAAAACCAGGGTGTCGAACCGTTTCAAACAACGGTTCGGGTTCAGGTTTGGTTCGGGTTCACTTGAGCACCATTTTCGAGGTTCAGGTTTGGTTCAGGTTCACTCAAGTAAAATATTACTGGTTTAGGTTCGGTTTGGGTTCATTCACTTAAAATTTAACTGTCGTTACTCGTTTCGTCCAGAAAAAAATGGAGAAATTACTGATCCTGTTGATGATCACCACTGCTCTTGTTGTGCGTGTACCAGCGCCAGCGGCATCCGGATATGGAAAAATATATTTTTACTTTTGTTGGGGGTTCAGGTTCGGTTTGGGTTCACTTGAGCACAATTTTGAGGGTTCAGGTTTGGTTCAGGTTCACTGAAATAAAATTTTTCTGGTTCAGGTTCGGTTCGGGTTCACCAAAATGAAACGGTTCATTCGGGTTTACGGTTCGGTTCGACACCCTGGTAAAAACAGAGAAACACGCGACGCGAGCGACGGTTGTTCCAACTACTGTTTTATCGCTTGTGTCATGTCCAACAGCTTACCGGTACCTGGTTAGAAAAAATGCAATCGTTTTCAAAAGCACATCAGCGCAGTCAAGCGTGGAATTTAAAGAAAGAAAGGACCAAGGAAGAATAGCCTGACTGCACGTTTACGAATGATTGACTGCAGATGCCCACAGTCAAAGTGCAGTCAACACTGCGGCTCAAATTTTAAAACTACTTTGTACTTTTATCAAATAATAAGTACTTAAGTAGCGTTACTTCAGACTAAAAGTACTTAAGTAAAAGTAGTTAAAAAAAACTACTCAAAAAAGTACTCGTTACCGAAAAAAACTACACAAGTAATCTACTCCAGTAAAAGTATTTCGTTACTTTACACCACTGGTCATGTCACATTCTAGTACTTCTTACTTCTTTCCACCTCTTTTTCAGTCTTCCTTTTTTTGTCCCATCAACTTCTAAGAGTAGTGCCTCTACTGGACCCCTTTCTTCATCCATTCTCTCCACATGTCCCAACCATCCCAACCTTTTCTCTCTCAGAAACTCTTCCAATCTCACTACACCCGTCATTTCACGAATCTTCTCATTGTTCATTTTATCTTTCAAGGTTTTCCCACATATCATTCGCAACATTCTCATTTCTGTGGTCTTCAGCCTCCTTTCATCTTCCATTTTCAATGCCCAACATTCAGCACCATACGTTAGAGCATTTCTCACATAGCTTTTGTATAAGGTGCCTCTAACCTTCAGTGATATGCTTCTTCCACATATAACATTCGAAACCTCTTTAAATTTTTTCCATGCCGATCTAATTCTTGATGTTACAGCCTCCTGAGCACCTCTTTCCGTACTGATTACATCACCAAGGTAAGAAAACCCATCCACCGTTTCTATGTTGTCTCCATCCAAACTTATCATATTATCTTTATCTTCAAATACCACACCAGGGATGCATTTTTTGCATGTAAAATCTTTCTCTTTGGTTAAACTTCCATGAACTCCAGGTTGACATTTTGTACACTGCACGGAGTTCCTTCCCACTCCTTTGCCACATACAGAGCACGGATACTTTTACATTTGCATTCGCACAAAATTTCTTCTTGTATAAAAAGCCTTTGTCTTGTTTACATTTATTTTCATTCCTTTCTCTTGTAATGCTTTCTTCCATCGAGTGTATCGAGATTCTACCTCTTCCCAGTAATCACCGACTAACACAATATCATCCGCATACAGCATTTCCTTTACAACTCCTTCTCTGATGTCTTTAGTCACTTCATCCATCACCAACGCAAACAGAAGAGGACTTAGTATCGATCCTTGATGGACTCCAACTTTTACATCAAATGACTCCGATCTCGAGTATTCCACCTTGACGGATGTTTCAATATTTGTATACATTTCCATTATCGCTTTTATTTCTCTTTCTAGTACCCCTTTTCTTCTCAGCGACCACCAAATCACCTCTCTTGGAACATGATCAAAGGCTTTTTCAAGATCCACAAATACCATATATAGATCTCTTCCGGCCATCTCCTATTTTTCCAACAACTGTCTCATAATGAAGATAGCGTCTGTCGTACCTCTACCTGGCATGAAACCCATCTGCATTTCATCCAGTTTCACAACTTTCCGTAGCCTTCTTTCAAAAATTCTTTCAATCACTTTCATACCATGTTCTAACAGTTTAATGCTTCTGTAATTTCCACACGATCTTACACCTCCTTTTCCTTTAAAAATTGGAATCAGATCACTCTTTCTCCAACTTGCTGGCATTTTATTTCCCTCCAGCATATTGTTTGCAACTTCGGCCAATCTTCTCACAGACTCTTTTTTGCAAACATTTAACAACTCCACTGTTACTCCGCTTGGTCCAGCCGCCTTTCCTGTATTCATTAGAATAAGAGTTTCCATCACGTCCTCTGTAGAAACTTGTTCACTAGGACCTTCAACCTTTGTTATTTCCATACTTTTGTTCCAATCATTTTCTTCATTCAACAGCTTCTCTTCATATTCCTTCCAGACTTTAATTTTCTCCTACAGTGTCACCTTTAGCTTTCCATCTTTTCGAAGGATACAAGGCATTCCCATTATGTCTTTTTTATCCTTCTTGCTCTGTTTGCACAGTTTAAAGACATACTGCAGTGCTTTCGAATTTTTCTTCGCAAGAAGTTCTGTCATTTTTTGTCTTCCTTTTCCTTCGCCGCTGCTACCACTCTTTTAACTTTCTTTTTCATAGCCCAATATTGTTCTTTTGATCGTTGGTCTTTTTTCTTCTGCCATACTTTATACAAACGCCTTTTCTCTTTGATGACCTCCTTCACTTCTTCATTCCACCACCATGTTGTTTTTTGATTATGAACACCATTCGATATTCCACAAACTCTTTTGGCTACATTCATGATATACTTGCACCAATCATCCCAACTTTCCGGTTCCTCTTTTGCATCTTTCATTTCATCTTTCATCATCCTTTTCATTTTTTCGTCTTTCAATCTCCACAATTTCACTTTTACGGGATTTTTCAACTTTCTGACAGCTTTATGCTCCATCATTAGGTCCATGTTGAGCAATCTGTGCTGTGAAAAACATTCCTCTCCCGGGATTACTCTTATGTCTTTAACTTTCTTCATAACTTCTTTCTGCACCACTGCATAGTCAATGACAGTTGCACAATTTCCAGATTCATAGGGATTAATTTTTCGACGTCCTTCTTGAAAAAAGTGTTTCCAACAACCATATTGAAACTGCCTGCAAACTCTAGGATCCTTCCACCATCTCTGTTGCACTCACCCCAACCAAATCCACCATGAATTCCATCATAGCCTAGAGAAGATCTTTCAACATGCCCATTGAAATCTCCTAACACAAAACATATACCGTGTCTAGATTGTACTTCAGCAGTGCGATCTTCATCGAATTTTTCTTTCTCTTCTTCACTCCGTCCACTGTGAGGTGCATAGACTGAAATCACAGTCACCTTTTTTTCGTTCACCCCTATATCTATGGATATGATCCTTGGGGACACTCTTCTCACTTCCATCACAGATTCAATAAGGTCATGTCACCATCAAACCAACACCACCCCGACCGGTCTCTTCTCCTTTCCAATACAATTTGTATTCAAAGTAACCATCTCTCAATTTTCTTACTCCCTCATTCTTATATCGCACCTCTTGTAGGGCCACCACATCCACATTTCTTCTTCCGATGGTTTCTGTAACTTCTGCACTTCTTCCAACCATTGAACCAACATTTACCGTTGCCAGTCTAAGCTTGAGATTTTCCGGCCAAATTTCCTTCAATCCTCCTGGATTCCCACGGGGCTTTAACAAGAGTTGTCATTGATTTACCCTTATCTGTCTCAATGTTTAGCTTCTTCCTAGTAGCTCTAGTTGCCCTCTGTACTCTAGGGGCCAGCACAGAGGAACATAAAAACAATTTATTTTCTTTTGTCAGCTGCATTTTTTCTTTGTTTGGAGCATTAAAAATTTTATGGTTGCATGCCCTTGCTAACACCAACCACCAGTTATAAGCGGTGGGCCCAGCCTTTGCCTAAAAAAGCATTTACTCCTACAAGGCAGTAGGATCACTAACATAGTTTAGCCGACCCATCGAGATCGTTGCCCACTCTGTGGTACTTGGAACCACTATGCTAGCATTTAGTGAAGACAGTGAGACTAGTGCATCCGAACCCTAATTTATGATAAATTAGGCGGTGGTCGGAAGTACAAAAGTGCTACTCATCTGTTTTCACTGACAGAGCTTTTTATGAACGTAATGCAATAATTTTTTATGAACGTAATGCAATAACCAGCGCCGTATTTGCCATATGGCACAGTGCCGGGGTCCAGCGCTCAGAGAGTAGGACTTTTTTTGGTGTTCACCTATATTTGGCAGGAAGATGTTGCAAAAATCCCCTAAGTGCCAGGGGCCCCGCGCAATGTAAATCCGGCCCAAGAAAAAGATGTTTAGTAAGCGTAACCATCTATTGTACCATTTTTCAATAACGATTCAACTCCACCTCGCTAGTGGTTACGCACAAAATACTTTAAAAAAAATAGCTAGGAGGGAAAATGCTCATTAAACAAATTATTGAATTTCAATTGAGGGGGCGTGGGCCCCCTGGCCGTACATGTACTCCTAACTGGTTAACTTCACGACAAAACAAAAATCTTGAAGGAAAATTTTCGAAAGGATCACTATTTACTGCTAAAATATTGGAGGAGGCAATGTGCCTTACTTACCCCTACATGGGCCAAATTACTTACAATTAAAATTTTACACCATGATGAAAGATTTTAAACGTGTTTTGGACTTTAATTGCAACTAAAAGGAGGATTGAACAGTTAAATTTTTTCGATTGGCTTTCAAATGTTAAAAATCTAGTTCTTTCAAATGGCTTTGAACACGTGCGAAATGTGATCAAAGGGATTAAAATAGCTTTTTTTTCCAAAACTTACAAAAATCATCAGCCCCCAGTCTGTGATACGTTCGAGTACAATAGATTACTCAACACGTCTCCTAAGTTAGACATTTGCACTTTCTAACTATTGGTTTTCGCCCTCTCCCATTACCAAAATCCTGGTTAAGTGCCAAGAGAGCTACAGCTTCAGATCTTCCATTCTACGATATCTTTGCCCCACAAAAAGTTCCTTTTTTGCAAATTTCTGATGACGTCATTACATGTGATTTGTGGTTTGGGCCCCCCCAATCAAAAATCCTGGCTATGCCTATGCCGGTAGAACCAAATTATATAACTGTAATCAGTGGTTTGTCATCGCCAGGGTTGGAAGTCGATATCAGAAACAAAAAGCAAAGACTATAAAAGAAACAAAAAGCAAAGATATCAGAAACAGGGTTTCCGGACCCGGTGACTTGAAAGGGTTTCCGGACCCGATGAGGTTTTATTTTCAGGGTGGTTGTTCTTTCCTCACCTTGCTCCGTTGAGCTAAACATAGTTTTTGGGCCGGTTGTATGTTGATGAGTGTGATTGACTACAATGTACTTTAAGCTGGTGTGACAGGTGTAGCAACCATGCAAATAAAAATCGCTTTTTTGTCTTCAGTATCCTCTGCATGTCTTAACGTCTGACGTTGTGTCGCTACTTCCTTTTCCTGACTCTACCTGTTATTATTGTGTTACCATGCGTTTGCTATTGTTGTGGTGGTTAAGAATAAAAAAAGAATGAATGAAAAAAGAATGAAACAAAATGAAAGGATTAGTAATCGATGCCGAAATGCGAAGAAAAATTTTTATTCTATTTTTCACTAGAATGCACTAAAATATTTGCGGTATTGACCATTAAATGAAACTTGTGAGAAGAAAAACTATCATTACTGCACTATAAAGGATAAAAAAAAATACACTTTTAAAATAATCATAAAGAGCAATATATAAGAGAAACGAAACGATGTAAGCTTACGTAGACTCAACAAGAACAAAAGTAAAGTATAAGATTCTACCAATCAATAACATGTAAGCAAAAAGCATAGAAAAGGCGATAATCGATAGAAAAAATTGAAAGCAAGGCATCTGCTAGAATCGATAACAGAAAAGCAAAGAATGTACTATCAAAAAGAATGTACCCTGAAACGAAAAGACCAATTAATCACATGGTCGTTATGTTTCAACTGATGGGAATTTTTCCGAACGCTCGCCCACGCGTTTAAAATATTGAGCGATTATTTGGGGTCTGGGGTCGGATTTTCAAGCGCTCGGGATAATTACTTATTTCAACTGTATCTGCGCTGTTAAGCGCAAATCTTTACTTAGTTATAATGAGGAAGCCTTGGGGCGAAGCTCCCACATTTGCAGAATTTTGTAGTTTTTTTAGTAACTTCTTTGTGCATGTGGTTGTGGTTGGCACCAAAAAAAACATTGCAAAAGTTATGCGGTTATACGCAGCACATTACCATATTAGAATAATTCTTGTCGCAAACGGTACTTAGCAATAACTAAGACCAGCATTATAACATCATGTTTAAAAGTCATACAATATTAAACTTAGTTTGAGAGACGTCAAGATGCTCTCCCCTGTTTGCTTTTCAAGAATATATTATAGCAGAGAAAAAAATTAAAATGCAGGAACTGGAAACTTTGTTTATGTTGGTGAATGCTGTTATATACGAGTATTTCAGATTTTGTTCATAAGAGTATTGCCCACAAAAATGGGCAAAGCCCCATATTTTCATGAAAATCTTAAAATTTAGGATTAAAGTAGAGAATTTTTGAACACTTATAATTTTGAAAATGAGTTGGTTAGCTACATGGTTTATCTTTGAGTTGATAGGGTGGGGGTGCCACGGATGTAAGTGAACCGCAAGCCTTTAAAAATGTTTGTTTGAAAATAATGATCGATCAAACTTAAAAAAGGTTTCTTTGAAAATAACGATCGATCAAACACTTACTTTTCGTCGTATATTTTTTTAAAAAATTGCACCACATTCAAGTTTTGACGTTCGATACGAGTCGTCAACGTGGAAGCGATACCCTTTTACCGCTTCCACATCCCAGTTACAAACCGACTTAGTAAACTGATAGGTCACTACGTAAGGATGAGTTTTTGCCAGGCTTTTGCTGTGGCTTTGGCTAAAAGGTGTTTTTAAAAGGAAAATTACGCTTATTGGTTTGAATTTTCTTCTTTTAGCACAAAGATATTGGATTTGGTGCATTTAGAAACTTGAAAAATAGGCCTAGGCCGATCAGATAACATTAACAATTTTGGCTTATGTCGTATAGGCCTACCTATAAGTTTTTTTTTGTTTTTTTTTTTGTAACTATCTATTAGAGTAAATTAAGCACCGTATGAAAACGCAGTAAGCAAGATTAGATTTGACAGCTTTAAAAAATCTACCAGTAGGCTACTTAACTAATGGCAAGCTAGGAATTAGGCGTATTGCAGATTGGTTGTGACCAGCCTATTTCAATAAAAAATTTTTAGGAAAAGGCTTGGTGCACGTTCCGTGCGCGCAGACTATATTTTTACAAAACCTAAAAAATCTAACCCCAACCTTAACAGTAATTCAAACCCAGAGTTGTCGCTACGGGTAGGCCATGCCCCCCTAACGACTGCTTGTGCCCCCCATTTTGGTTGATTCAAAACACTTACTGTTTTTGGAACTACATCACTTAACAAGACAATAGACAATGATGGAAAAAGGAATAATTACGTTCAAACTTAACTCTCCTTTGACGTTTTCTCGATTCTATGCGAAATTGGTGGCAACCAACTGCTGCGTCACATAAATCTGACGCAATACTCCGTCTTATTAATACGCCTTTACGGATGTGTCGCGGAAGACATACAAGCCTGCAGAATTGTTACCGGCACTTTGTTAGTGATTATGACATGAAACATTATGTGAAAACATTTTTTCTTTTCGAAGACCAGCTGTTTCGATTTTTAGAGCACACTCAAGATTTTGAGGTCGCAATTAGTGGCGCAACCACGGTGAAGGGGCTTAAGCCCCCTTAGCCAAGCCACTAAGAAAATTTAACCTTAAAATACGAGCGCATAAACTTATTTTAGACTTGACTTGAAGTAAGGGAAGAGGGGCGAAGGTGCTACGCAATTTAATTCTTTGAAAAAAAAAGAATTCTGAATTTTAGCAATTTAGTTATTCATACTAATTCATTCATATCATAGTTATTCATGTGGCTTCAAAAAGTGCGAATTGTGATTAAAATGGCGTTAACATCGCTATTTTTGCTGCAAAATCATTAAAATTGTCCAGCGACTGGGAGCTACGCTCAGTGGCGGATCTAGAAAATTTTGGAGGGGGGATGATAAAATTTATGAGCACAAACTGTGTATAATTTCAAAATTTTGCATGTTTGTAATTAATGTTCTTGACCTCGCGCAAACTTCTTGGGGATATTTTTGATCCGTCTCATCCCAAAAACGTTACCAGTATATAAAATGTTTTTTAAAATTTAACCAATGACATAAAACTAGTTTCATGTCATTGATTTAACCAATTCAATTAATAACATAAAACGCTCTTTTCGTCTTTCCTGCGTCAAAAATCGTATTTATTAAACTTTCGCTAGCATAACCGTCTGCATCTACACAGAGCAGGCGCGTTGCCAAAAATTCGCAATGAGGGAGCTGCTTTGGGGGTCTGGGGGCGGAGCCCCCAGCGATCGAAAATTTTGCATCTTTTTGCAAAAATAACTAAATTTTAGGGCCATTTTGATAAAAAATAATGCTTTTAAAACGTGGCATAGCAATTGGCAGTGCAAACATGATTAAACCGGTTGCATAAATGGGCTATGTGAGATGTGGCTAGTGGTAAAATTTTTTCTTGTTTACAAGCTGGTAGATCATAAAATCCTATAGTTTAATAAAACTCACACGGAGTAATCTATTTCAGCTATATTTAATAGAGAAAAATAATTGGAGGGGGGCTCATGGAAAGATATTTGAGAGAGGTGATTAGTAATTAACCAATACTGAATAGATCCCCCCGTTCGTGAGTTTATAATATTTTTGTTGATAAAAACTATGTTAATCATTTGCAATGAGCTATACTAAATTTGATTGCTCATTTTTGGCCATTTTTCAAAGTTTTTATTGATTTGTGAGTTTTATTTTTGACAAATTAGCCCCCCTGAATAAATGGTTCAAATGATACTTTAAATCACGTTTTAGTCCATCCATTCTAGTCCAAAAACCAGCCTCAGAAGTGCTAAAAACGTGGTATTTTTCTTATTCTGCATTTTGGTCGACAGGCCAATGGGTGGGGGGGGGGGCAAAAGCTCCCCCCCCCCCCCGCCCTCCCTTGGCTGCGCTACTCACACAGAATGAGTAAAAACTACCTGCATCGGACTTTGATATTTCTATTGTCAAAAGTCTATTTTGTTCAAGTGTTCATTCAGCATACCGTAACTAACAATGTAATAAAACTACATTCCAGAAGACATTTTACTTGATGTTCTATCAAATCGACACACTTTTTGTGCGAAACCGCACTACTGTATTGCGCAGGCGCGTAGCCAGAAATTCGCTATTGGGGGGCTATGTTGGGGGCTGGCGGAGCATCCAGCCGCCGGAGGCCAATGGGGGTTTGGGGGCAAAGTCCCAAGCCGCCAGAGGCACGGGGGTCTGGGGGCAAAGCCCCCAGCGCTCGAAAATTTTGCATTTTTTTGCAAAAATAGCTTCATTTTAGGGTAATTTTGATTAAAAAATAATGCTTTTAAAACGTGGCTTAGAAATTGGCAATGCAAACAAGATTAAACTGGTGGCATAAATGGGCTATTTAGGAGGTGACAATTGCTAAAATGTTAGTTCTCTTGTTTAGATGCTGGTAAATTATAAAATCGAATAGTTCGATAAAACTCACACAGAGTAATCTATTTCGTATACAGTTTATAGAGAAAAATAATTTTGGGGGGGCTAATGAAAAAAGATTTGAAAGAAATGATTCGTAATTATATAATACTGAATAGCTCCCCCATTCCTTAGTTTATAGTATATTTGTTGATGACACCTATGTTTAGCATTTTTACACTTGCGATCAAATTTGATTGCTTATTTTTTACCATTTTCCAAAGTTTTCATTCATGTGTTGGTTTTATTTTTGACAAATTAGCCCCCTTCCCCCTGAACATATGTTTCAAAAGATCCTTTAAATCACTATTTAGTCCACTCCAGTGCATAAAACAGTCTCCAAAGTGCTAAAAACGTAGTGTTTTTCCCATTCTGCATTTTGGTCGACATATCAATATCCCCCCCGCCCCTGGCTACGCTACTGGTATTGCGTGTGGTTTGAGCGAAAATGTGCCATAATTGAACTCCTGTTGTGTTATGCCTTTATCGTTGAAAAGTGCGAGCTGTGAATTTTGCTAGTTTGGCGCTTTCAAATCAATCGGACCTGTAAAAAACTAATTTCTGCTTTGTAAAAAGTTCGCTGTAAAAATAACTTTTTCCTCCCCCCACCCTACCCCACCCCCCCAATGGCTTCAGAAATTATATCGCAGTCACCTGGCCTATCGAGTATTCACTGATTGCTTTTTTTTTAATGTTTAATATTATGCATATGCACGTTATGTTTAGGCTGGTGGGGGGGGGATGCATCCCCCCATCCCCCCCCTAAATCCGCCACTGGCTACGCTCCCACACCTCCCTCTACATATTTAGTGACTATGCCCGTCTGTGACATGATTGAGTTGCATAGTTGCATCAGTTTGTTGAGCACGGGGGCTAAATCAGGCAGTGTTGGGCAAAAAAATTTACTTTTGGTGAACCCCTCTTAGCAAAATCCTGGTTGCACGTCTGGTAGCATTCACTGCTGAAGATAGATTTTTCAAGCGATTATGGGCCGCAGATGAAACGAGCTAAGAAACGCTGCCACCTTTTTTCAAAATTGCGCATAATTGTAGCCGTACAAGATCTGAACAATGCCGCAACTAGAGCGTTGTTCTAGGGAGGGTAAAATTTCTTTCAGGGGGGGCCAAAAAATTGCTCCCTTTCTTCTACAATACGAGCATGCTGGGCCATAGGCGTAGCCAGGATTTTTGCTTATGAGAAGCCAGGATTTTTGATTATTCTTTCAGGGGGGGCCATATTTTTGATTATGATTATGTAGCCAGGATTTTTCATCATGGGATTTTTGATTATGGCCAGCATTTTCGATTTTTAATGAAGCATGCTGGGCCATAGGCGTAGCCAGGATTTTTGATTATGCAAACCACATGCAATGACGTCATCAGAAATTATCGAAAAACTTTTTGTGGGACAAAGATATAGTAGATTGGAAGATCAGAAACCGTGACCTGTGTGTTGGTACATAATCAGGATTTTGCTAGAGAGAGAGAGCTTAAACCCCCCAAAAAGTGTAAATGTGTAAAATGGGAGACTTGTTGAGCAAACTAGTGTAACTCAAATCTATCACAAACGGGGGCTAGTGGGTCTAAAGGCGAAGCCCCTATCAGCTGCGCAACTTTTTGTAATTTTTTGGGAAAGCTATAGCTATTTTAATGCCATTGGATCACAATTCGCAAGTGTTTGGAGCCATTTGAAAACAACAGATTTTAACATTTAAAAGCCAATTGAACAAATTAAATTGTTCAATGCTACTTTAACTTACAAATTAAATCTAAAACACGTTTAAAATCTTGCATTTTGAGGTGAAACTTTGAAAGTGATTTGGCTGCTCAGGTTGGGAAAAGCAAGATGCATTGCCTCCAGCAATATTTTAGCAGTAAATAATAATCCACTCGAAAATTTTCCGTAGATTTTTGTTTTGTCCCAAAAATAACCAGTTGCAGGAGTCATATATACGACCCGGTGGCCTAAGTCCCCTCAATTCAAATTTAATAATCTAATCAATGAGCATTTCCACTAGCTTATTTTTTTTCAAACGTATTTTGTCGCGTTAAAACTGGCGAGGTGGAGGTGGATTGTTATTTAAAAATGGTACAATAGATGGTTACGCCTACAAACAATGTTATTTATTGCCCGGGCCTGGTTTACCATCTTCCTACCAAATGTAGGTGAAGATAAAAAACAAAGCCTCACCATCATATTATGGTAAATCCACCCCTGGTTACTGCATTACGTTTATAAAAAGGTTAGATGAGGGTCTAAAAAACTCCCAAACTTTTCCTGGGTAATATGTACATTTAAATTGGTTGGCAAAAACTGAATTGAGGGGGGCCTGATGTCAATATTGCTGTTAATTACTATCGTAAGCAAAAAATGCTAGAAGAAACTGAAACTGACGAACCAATCGGCTTTTTTTGTCACATTTTTGTCTTTGCCCCCTGCCCAGGGCGGGCCTTTGCCCCCTGGCTACGCCTATGTGCTGGGTAGTTGTGTTTTAGAAATGAGAAAGCTTTAGCAACCTCTGAAGCTGAGTTCAATTCATCGGTTGGTGTGGGCAAGGTTTCGAAATCATCCGGGACAAAAGCAGCAGTTATTTTTGCCTTTCGGGAATAAATTCAAGTTTGGACGTGAAGGAGCCAGAAGGTTAAGATAACCAGGGGCACCAGAAGCATTTGCAGATAAGGAAGTGGAAGGAATATCGGTAGCTTCAGAGGAAGCAGGATTCGGACCGGGGTGAGGGTCTCCACTACTTCTTATTACAACTTCCAAATAAGACGCAACGAAACGTAGTGTGCGACAGTTACTGAACAACTTTTTGGCCAAGGTGAAAGCGACCACGCGTACTCATTGTTAACGCTAGCGTGCTATCGCAACCGCACCTAACGTCAAATTTTCGACTGAAAACAGTTGCTATTGCATCACAATAAAATTTTGCAACGCCAGTTGGTCGAGCGGTAACGCGTTCGTCTCTGAAGCGGGAGGTCTGAGGTTCAAATCTCGGGCCGGTCAAATCGGACACAGCGTTGCCAACGGCTCGCCACCGCTCCGACATTTCTTCAAAAGGAGCGATGTTGCCCGGGCGCAATGACGCAGAGATGAGCCCCGCTAACTCGTTACACACTTCAGCGTAATATAGCACGTATAAATGAAAGATTTGATTTGAACGACTTGTAGCTTATCAGCTAAATCATGCAAGGATTGCGATTATGCAATATGCATACCGGGTGCCATCACAATCAATGCACCGATTATAACAGCTTTGCGAAACGCAATATCTTGCATCAGTTCAAATCACTCATCAACAGCCTTACAATAGGCTGCTTACCAATATATTCTCCGATTGTCGCTTTGGGATTTGGAGGGGGGAGAGATTTTTGCTTGAGGGGGCGTCGCCCCCCCTGGCCCCCCTTAGTTGCGGCCCTGGATCTGAAGATCAGTTTTTATATGTAAATTTTAGTGCCCCCTCACTTCGTTTGCTCTGGCGACGGCACTGCCCAAACCTATAAATGTAAAAACAAAAATTTTCGAAAACGATGGTGACGTCACGGAACCTTTGTTTCTTTATTCGCGCATTTTTCATTATTTACTTTTTAAGGGTTTAGATTATGGTTAGGTTTGGGATGGTTATGCGTCCTTGTAAGCATGGTAATTATGAGTTTCATACGAAGATTGTAGCTGCGTCCACCCGAGCGACACGTTATAGTTGATTCTAAAATTAATTATTTATAAAATGGTAGGATCGCTACAAACAACGGAAATGTAAATATCTTGCGATGTAGAAGTCGAAGAATTCTGAAATTAGCCCAAACATTACATAGATTTTGTTTGGCAATGAATAAGACCTCAATGTCTATTTGATCAATAATTATGTGATCGTCGTGAAAAATTGGCAAGTGCTTTTACCAGTATTTTGCATGTGCTACCTTTGCCGCTAAACCGTGTAGTGCATCTTCGTGAAGGCTAGGGTTACTATCCACATAATTTCGAGTTTCTTGCAAATCTCTGTCCATCTTTTCCCAGTCTATGGTTAAGTAGCCGTTTGTCTGGGCAATTCGAATAAGAATTAATCCACCACATATTGCTGTTACTGCAATGCGGCCGAGTTTTTTCGATATATAGCCGACAATCCTGAAAACAACAAAAAGTACAGAGTTTGAGAAATCAAAACATGCCTTGGTGCAGCTATAACAATGAACATTGGTTTGTTTCCACAGGCTTTCCCGAGATTAAAGTTTCGAGCAGAATATTATGCTAATAAAATCCAGTTTGAAACTTGTAAAATTTAAAGCATAAGATTACATTAAACATCCAGTTTAGCTTTGGTGAGCACGCTTACCTTGAGAATTTTTCAGCTTAATATTACTCGGTCGGCCCGATAAACACTCAATGCTAGGTTTATTCCTCGTGATCTAAATTTTCAGTAAATGACGATAGCTCAGTGGTAGAGCGTCAGGTTAGTGATCAAAAGGTTGTTGATAGCTGGTTCGATTCCCGAGCTGGCACTGCGTAGTTGCGTCCTTGGGAAAGACACTTTACTTTCCCGTTGACGTCAAGCAGTCCACCCGTTGTGGTGGCCCTGTTTGACGAAAGACTGGTGAACAGAACCCAAAAAGTGCTCTGGGTTGGTGTGGTTAGACAGACGCAGAGCGTTAGACAGTTTATATCAGAAACGGATCTCTATTTCAATTTTGGAAACACCGTTTGTTACGTTTGACTTCGCACTACTCACGGTTTTAAATGCAAATTATTATCGATTAGGGTGGAGTGAAAAAAAATTTTTTTGGAAATTCAAAAAAGTGTAGTTTGGAAATCCTGGCAAATGGTCTAAAAATCGACTTGAGCCAGTTGCCACCTACCATGGGCTGGCTACCCCCCAAAAATTGGTCGCGGGGGTAAAATAGCCATAAAATCATGTTACTTGATAACCGCTAGTCGTAGAGACCTGATTTATAGCTCAAAAGTTGCAGAATCATCATGTTTCTATGAGTGCTAAGAGGACTTTTTTGTCTATTTCAATCATAAAAAAAGTTACAGTCAAAAAACTAGTTTTGGCAGGTGTAACATAGCTTTTTTTAAGGATTAGGTAGACTTAGGCTTACGTCTACTTAATCCCTACAAATTTTTAAAGATTTTTTCTTTGTAGATAAGTAATTAGGTGCTTAGTACTATTAATGAAATAACTTGATAACCACCGTAGTTTATAGCTATGACAACCAGGCGAAGTGCAAGCAACGTTAAAGTTTTACATAGTGAATACACTTTCACTGGAAGTAAAAGCTTTCCATCCGGTATACTACCCACCAAATGTCAAGTGTTAGAGAGGATCATCCAATTCGAAAATTTTAGAATTGTGGACGTTGCAAATGATGTTGCTAAAGAAATACATGACAGATGGGTGTGGTGTAATGTTTATCCATTACATTACTTAACTATATCTAAAAAAGTACAGGCACTGGTGGTAGCTTTCAGCAAACTTGATCGGTATCCCAAGAAAAAACTAGAGCATCTTTTTTGGAAAAAGAAGCGGAGTTCTTGTCAGATATAGATAAGTTGTTTGACGTGTTTTGCAATGACAATGAACAATGAAGACGTTTGGAAAAAGACCACAAGTTGCGACTGACTGATGAAGATTTTGTATTTTATGAAGATCAAAAGAGTCGGCGTATTGGAAAATGTTTAGATGTAGCTTTGCCTTTGACCTCATCTGACCAAAAATTTATACGACGTTCAGAATCACATGTCAATGCCCCAAGTTCACAATGCCAAAATGAAATTATTACTCTGTCAACTACTGATTATGTCTCGGAGTCCGAATCTTTGGCATCAACAAGCACAGACACATCACAATCATCTGCAGTTTCTCAGTTCTTAGCGGAAATGCCAAATCCATCCATTCAAAATCGCAAAAAATGGCCAAACCTTGCCAGAATTTGTGAACGCTACCAGCTATCGGATAGAGCAGCTGCTGCAGTTGCTAACAGTGTCCTAGTGGATGTTGGTTTAGTTACTGAAGATGATAAAACACGCATCATTGATCGTAGTAAACTACGAAGAGAGCGTGAAAGATGACGAAACGAAATCCGGAGCGAAGAGCAACAAAACTTTGGATTGGTGAACGCAGTGTATTTGGATGGCCGCAAAGATGCAACCCAAATTGTTGCACAAGGTCCAAATGAGAAGCATTATCGGTCTGTTCAACTGGAAGAACATTATACAGTAGTTGGTGAGCCAGGAAGTTATTACCTTACTCACTTTTCTCCTGAAGATGGCAAAGGTAGAACAATTGCCCAAAAGTTGTTTGATTCTTTCAGTGGTACGGAATTGGAAGGCAAGCTTGCAATAGTTGGCACTGACGGTACTGCTTTTATGACCGGCAAACACAATGGATGCATTCGAAGTTTAGAAGAATTATTACACAGACCTCTTCAGTGGGTTGTGTGTTTACTACACACAAATGAACTTCCCTTGCGACATGTGTTTGCTGCTTTGGATGGGGCAACAAGTGGTCCAGATATATTTGCCGGACCAATAGGTAAAAAAATACAGGGTCCTGTATCAAGTTGGCCAGTTACTCAGTTTAAGCAAGTGTTCGTCCCTATTTCTTCTTTTCCAAAACTTCCACCTCATGTCATTGATGACCTGAGTACAGATCAATACTACGCTTACAAAATCTGTTTGGCAATTATAACTGGTAATTGTGATGATGATCTACAATATTTGGAAGTTGGCCCAGTGGTGCATTCAAGATGGTTGACTTTGGGTTGTAGAATTTTGCGGGATTACGTGTCACTTGATGAACCACCTCAGAACTTGGAAATTTTACTTAACTTTTGTTTAACTGTTTATTTTCCCACTTGGTTTGAAATCAAGTTATACAACCAACTAACACATGGTTCTAAAGTTTTTTTCAACTTGATCAAAAGAATTAAGTCTGACAAATCAAGATCTTCGACAAGTAGCTCAAAATGTTGTTCAAAGAAATGGATATTTTGGCCATCCAGAAAGCATTTTGATCGCAATGTTAGGAGATGACGATCAAGCTGTTCGAGACAAGGGCGTGAATCACGTTCTTTCACTTCGCAAGAACAACACCTCAGTTCGTTTATTTCACCTTCCTACTTTAAACTTGGAAGCAGACACATACTATGAGTTGGCTGATTTGGAAATTTGTCAGCAACAACCTCCAGCTATTAGACATTTGTCCGATTCTGAAATTGAAGACTGTCGAATGAAACCCTTAATTTTACACCATCCATGCCACAATCAAACTGTCGAAAGACATGCCAAATTGGTAACGGAAGCATCAGCACAAGTCACTGGATTTGAAAGAAGAGACGGACTTATTCGCCAAAAAATTACATCTCGCAAATTGTTAAAAAAGTTTGACACTAAAATGCAATTTTCGTAAAATGTTTTTATGTTGTGTTGACTGTTGATAACACATCTATGTTTGCCAGCCTCGCACTCACTTTTGTTGTGCACTTCGCATTACTACAGTAATATGTTGTACGACATACTCCTAAAATCAAATTTCTTAGCAAGTTACGAATTGCAAGAGTTCATGTTAACTAGTAGTGAATCACAATTCTCTATGATGCAATTTTAGCATGAAAAACCGGTTTCTTGACTGTAACTTTTTTAATGATTAAAATAGACAAAAAAGTCCTCTTAGCACTCATAGAAACATGATGATTCTGCAACTTTTGAGCTATAAATCAGGTCTCTACAACCAGCGGTTATCAAGTAACATGATTTTATGGCCATTTTACCCCCGCGACCAATTTTTTTGGGGGGGTAGCCAGCCCATGGTAGGTGGCAACTGGCTCAAGTCGATTTTTTTTCTATTTTTAGACCATTTGCCAGGATTTCCAAACTACACTTTTTTGAATTTCCAAAAAAAACTTTTTTTCACTCCACCCTAGTATCGATTACTTCCAAATTATTTCAATGACTAAGTGATAATGACTCATGGCACAGAAAAATATTTTGGTATTACAATTGATAATAAATTGAATTTCGAAGAACACATTAATTATTTAGATCACTAGAAGTCCTATGTAAACCACGTCATATTTAATCTAAATCCGCACTACGTAACTTATACCACTCAATGATTCACCCTCATTTGCTCTACGGAATCACGGTATGAGGAAATGCTTTTGACAAAAAAGATTAGCAACCTTTCAAAATAAACCTGTTTAAACTAATTTCTGGAGCCCAAAGGCACCTTCCTATTTGAAGCTACAAATTCTAAAGCTTAATGATTTGTATGTATACGAAGTTGCTAAACTAATGCTTAAGCACACGCGTAAAAAATTACCCATGAGTCTTTCCACATTCTTTGCCTCGGTCACAGCGATACACACACGAAGTACTCGTTTAGCATCATCCGAATTAAATCTTTACTAGCCCAGATACAAATCTCAAAAATTACATAAAAGTTTTAAATATCAGGGAGTCAAGACATGGAACTCGGTACCACAAGACATAAAACAATTACCCTTAAATCGATTAAAGATAAAGTACAAAAAGTATTTACTCTAAAAATTTAAATAAATATTTTAAGCACCAAAAAGGAGTTATTAATTAACATAAATCACAGCGATTGATAAAGTTTTCAAAGTTATTAAAATTTAACCATATTTATTGTTCGACTCGATGACCGGAAGGTCCCTCTCAGCTTCCTACTACATTTCATTTTAAACTGTTTGTGCTTGTCTGAAGCGATTTTGAAGAGCAAAATAAACGTCATTGTCAAATAAAGGCATATTTAAGGGTTTGGTCACGAGTCAAAGCTGCAAGGATTTTATGAACAAGCAGATCGTTCTCTCCAAGGCTCCACCCATGTGGCTAGCCGTGGGAGGATTTAATGTCCACTTTATTGCTTGCTGACAACAAAACTGATTTAGAGATTGTTGATTAAATTCATCTAGAGATTCACCTAATATGCGGTTTGCTCCTACGAAGTTTGAACCATTGTCAATATAGATGTGATCGGGTTTACCTCTTATAGCGATGAAACGACGAAGGGCGTTAATGAACGAGTCAGTGGTCAAGGAATTCGCGATTTCAATATGCACCGCTCTCATACTTAAACAAGTAAACAGACAACCGTAACGCTTTCCAAGGCTGCGTTTTTGCCTAATGAAAAAAGGTCTAAAGTAATCCACTCCAAACGTTATAAAATGGTACTTCATTGACTTGCAATCTACATGGCGGTAAATCAGCCATAAATTGTTTATTCAAAGAATTACTTTTTTTTTTTGCACAAAGCCCGACGGAACTTCTCACCGCCGCACCTCCCTTAATAATCCAAAAGTTTTGCCTTAGGGAAGTCCAAGTATAACTGGCGCCAGAATGTCCCACCAAGGCTTGATGCTTCCGGATTACCAATTCGGTATAATGAGAACTTTGCAGGAGAATGATTGGATGCTTGAAATCAAAATCTACCGCCCCCCCCCCAACCCCAAGCCGTCCGCCCACACGAAGCACGCATTCCAAAATAACTGGATGTAGTTTTTGCAGATAACGCGGTAAATTTTTTGTGGTAATTTGTTCTGCACGCTACAGCTGAAAAAATACGCCAGCAAAATGAGCTCGTTGTAAAAATTTGATAAGCTTTGTCTCGGCGTTGCGCAATTCATCAACCAAAAGTGACAAGCCAGGGGGCTCTAATTTTGATTTCTTTACATGGCGGGAAAACTTGGTTTGACAATGCAACAGCCATGCCATTAACCATTTTTTAAAACGCGTTAAAGGTTTTCAAAATTGTAATTTCTGGACACAATTGATTTTTGCTGGTATAGAGTGAACAGTGACAATATTCATTGAAACGCACAAACGTAGTTTTATGCACGATGGCCCTTTTTGTTTGCTCGCCTTTGATGGATAGAGAGTAGAGACCTTGCATAGTAAGCCTACTGTAAGTCGAACGCGTGGCAAAAAGGGTAAAGGCGTCATTTTTACGACGACCCCGATCGCATGATCTGGGTTCAATCCGTACCCTGGTCAAGTTGTAGAATCCTTGGATAAGACGGTTTACAATGATTATCTCTGCTAGGTGGTTTCGAACAAGCAGCAAATTCAGTCGAAATCAACAGGAACATTGGATTGCCGTTCAATAATTTGACGCTGTAGGTGACAGGAGGATAAATATGCATTATCTAATTAACTACTTGGCCAGTGGTTTAAAAATCAAGTTTAGCGTTCTTTTTGTTTTCAAGCTGGAGCATTTGAGTTCTGATTTTGAGTTTACATTTTCTAAGCTACCGAATATTATTCATTTTCATATTTGTGGAGAATCATTTTCCCTAATGCAGTGAGATCTTGCGGAGTGCGCATTTCAAGACTTACCAACACTTTCTCTGTGAGCGGCAGCAACAGTTCATACTAACGAACAAACACGAAAAAATTGGACATTAAAAAAATTAAAATGCATAACTTTGCGCACAAACCCTAAAATGACCAATTGACCGTACGTTTTTTAAAATACCGGTAACCAAAAAGTTTAGTAGAATATCGACATTTTTGCGTTGCTCACAGAAAAATTTTAATTTTCACATTCGCTTATGGTGGTGGTACTACCCGACCCCTTCCGAGGGTGGGGGAGCGGAGGGACTCCGCGGAGACCCAACAGTCGGGCCACACCCCAAGGTCTGGACCATTGATCAAGAAAACAAAGGGAGGAGCCAAAGATAGATTTACAAAGGGGTTCAGAGGCAGGACAGTCGAGGAGGAAATGATTGAGGTCCTGTAGAGGGTGTCCACAAGCACTACAAGCAGAATTCTCCTTCCGACTGATCCTGTGAAGATATGAGGATAGAAGAAGACTGTGGCCATGGGAGCGAAGACGGGAAAGCTCACAGCGAATGGGGTGAGAAAGAAGAAGTTCCTCCAAAGAGACTTCGGAGACTTGGAAGTTCATATGGGAGTGGGAGATGTGACGTCTCTAATTGTGGTATTGGGAATAACGGACTTTGGCAACGACTGGGGGGAGAGGGCATGGGATCGCGTCAGTGGGCAGAGAGGCACCAGCTTTGGCAAATAATTCCGCTTTTTCATTACCGGGGAGACCTGCGTGACCGGGGACCCATTGGAAGCTCAAGGTGGGATTGTTGAAGAGGGAGGAGGCGAGGGACCAAACATTCCAGAAAGATTCAGGCAGGAGATAAGAAGGGGCTGATGAAAGAATAGAGAGGGCTGATTGAGAGTCGATTAGGAAAAGGACTGACTGGAATTTGCAGGTCATCAAATGGCTAGTACACCAATCGAGACCTTGCTTGAGGGCAAAGGTTTCAGCTGTGAAGCTGGAGGCAATTGGACCAGTGGAAAAGGACAGGAAATTGGATGTGTTGCATTTGGAGCATGTGACATACACTCAAGCACCACCGGGACCAAAAAGGGAGGGGACAGATCCGTCAGTCCATACTTGGATATCAGAAGGAGGGATGGAGGATAGTCTGCTTGAAGCAGACTGGAGTCGGGCTGTACTGTTACCTGTGCAGTCGGGAATGAAGAGGGAAACAGTGAAGTGGGTTGTAGTCCATGGGGGGAAAGGGGGGCACATGATCAGAATCTCACATAGGGATGGGAGTGGTTGTGTGGCCGAAGAACAGAATGACCTCCAGGAGGGTTTCTTCTTTAGTCAACAGGGAACGTTTCTTGTTGCCAGGGCATAAAGGCTGGAGAAGTCTGGGGGGAGACGCAGAGCACGTTCCAAGGAGTAGAGGGCCTGATGTTCTAGAGTTAGCGTTAGAGGAGGGAGTTGGGCCTCAAGAAAGAGTAGTGAGGAGGGGGTGGAAGAGAGGCACCCAGTAATGACCCTGCATGCAGCTCTGTGTAGGACTTCCAAGTGATTGGCTGCGGTGTTGCAAAGGAATGGGAACCATCCAGGAGAGGCGTATGTGAGCACCAGACGCACAATGGTTTTGTAGAGTAGGGAGAGAGATTCTTTTGTGGGACCCCAGGAGGCAGTGGCTACAGAGCGAAGGGCTTTGTGGCGTGAATAGAATTTGGAACACAGGGATTGGACATGGGCCCCAAAGGATAGAGTCCGATCAAAGGTTACACCAAGGAATTTAGGGGTGGGGTTGAACAAGAGAGGGAAGCCCAGGAGGTTCAGCCGGAGCTGGAAAGTGGCTTGATGGGGATCTGTAGAGAAAAAGAAGGACTCACACTTCTTTGGATTGAGAGGAAGTCTCCATAAGTTGGACCACGTTTCTAGGACTGTGAGGGAGGATTGGACAACAGAAGAGGCTTTGAGTGGGTCTGCGGAGGAGGACCAGATGGCCAGATCGTCAGCATACAGGGAGGCATGGGCACCCCGAGGTAAATCCTGGTGATGTCATCAACAAACAGGATAAAGAGGACTGGACCAAGTACCAAGCCCTGGGGGACCCCTTGTCTGATGCGGAAGGAACGGCTGCAGGAACCACCAACCTGGACTTTAGCTCTTCGATCAGAAAGGAAGGAGCGTACCCAAAGAACGAAGCAAGGGGGGAGTTTGTGAAACAGAGCAGAGTGCCATACCAAGTCGAAAGCCTTGGAGAAGTCAACAGATGCCAAAATGGTACGGTCTGGAGGCTTTTTCTTTCGGAAACCGTCCCAGATTGATTGAGACGGAGTAAGAATTTGGTCAAGGGACGACCTACCAGGACAAAAGCCGGCCTGGCAAGTGGAGAGGAGATGATTCGATTTGAGGTGAAAAGTTAGGCGAGAAAGAATCAAGCGCTCAAAAAGCTTGGAGATGCAAGAGGTGAGAGAAATGGGGCGGAAAGAGGATGGAGAGGAAGTGGGTTTTCCAGGTTTGTGAATGGGTATGATAGTGGTAGGTTTCCAACAAGAGGGGAAGGTGTGAGAGTACCAGGACCTGTTAAAAAGAGAAAGAAGGAGGAGTTGTGCTGGCTCAGGCAAATGCTTTAGTAAAGGATAGGCAATCTGGTCAGGGCCAGACGCTGTGGAAGAGGAGAGATTGCAGATGGCAGTGGAGAGTTCAGCCAAGAAGAAGGGGGAGCAGAAAGAATTTTGGAGGGAAGAAGCATCCTCACAGCTAGCTTTCCGGAGTTCATTCATGAACTGTCGTTCGGCTCTGCGCGAGGTACGGGGTGTTGCTTGAGATAGGTGTGAGCGAAGATAAGAGGAATAGTGGCTGGCAGTTCAAGAGGGGAAGTGCAACCAGGAAAAGAAGGGTCTTGGAAGGTGTTCTTTTTGCCCGAGATGGCATTGAGAAGCCTGAAGACAGCACAAGGATCAGAACGGGGGAACAGATTAGAACAGGTGGCTTGCCAGGTTGCAGATTTGGCTCTAGAAATGACTGAGGACGCCCTACGAGAAGCATCTATGAATCTGAGGAGGTGAGCGTCAGATCGATGTGCCTCGGAGCGGGCCCTCTGTCATTTCCGCACTGCAGATTCTGCTTCCTGGGACCACCAGGCTTTGGGGGAACGACCAAGGCAGCCAAAGGAGATAGAGGCCTTGGCAGCTTCGACTAAGAAGAAGGAAAAGCAGCGTGAAGCCTGGTGGATGTTGACTGCATCAACATCAAGAGAGGGGAGGTGCTCAGCAATATATGATAGGTAAACATCCCAACGAGCCTTTTTGTAGTTGAATTTGGGGGACGAGTGTTGGGGTGACGAACTGGAGAGAGGGGGAGGACAATCTCTATGGGGGGATGGTCAAAGTCAAGGCCAGGGAGAGTGCGCCACTCACAGTGGGGAGCGAGAGACACAGGAGCTAACGAAATATCGGGAGATGAACAGTTCTCAGTGGAATGGTGGAGGAGCGTGGGAGAGGCAAGGTCGTTCAGAATTTCCAGACCGGAGGAAGTGATCCAGCGAAACAGGTCATTTCTGGGCGGGTTAGGGGGAATGAGTCTGTTCCAGGTTGGGTGGTGAGCATTGAAGTCTCCAAGGATAAAAGTGTCAGGGGAGTTGGGAAGGATGTCAGGATAGAAGGTCCTGGTGCAAGAATCAGAAGGAGTGCTTCTGATAGGAGGGGAGTAGAGGTTAAGGAATTGTAAGGGAGAGTGGTTGAAAAAAAGAACTTTAACACAGGTGTAGTCTGAGTAGGGGTCCTGGGAAGACAGAGAGGAGACAGAAACAGGAGAGAAGGCCAGGTCCGAGTAGATAAGAGTGAGGACACCACCACCAGTGTTATGAGTTCCGGAGGAAACAGGGCCTTGTCTGCCGAATGTCCGATCCGTGCGGAGGGTATAATAACCAGAAATTTGAAACTTCTTGGTTGGGTTGCCGAAAAATGGGTTTCTTGGAGGAAAATGAGGTCATACTGGTTGCCAGAAAGAAAGGCGATTAGTTCAGCACGACAGGATGGGGAAAGACCGCCGGCATTCCTTTGCAGAATTTTGAGATTGTGAAGGAGGCGTGGAGTTCGTTGAGGGTGTGGTGGCAAGTTGTGGATTGGTTGTGTGCTTGTGGGTGGTGGTGGTGCAAAGGTAGGGTGAAGGCGAAAGGAGGGTAGGTGTTAAGGAGGGGAGGGTGTGAGGGGAGAGGTAGAGATGAATCCATGAGATCTGAGCATGTTAGTGGGGGGGTGTGGGTGGGGGTGGAGCTGGAGAGACGGGGGACGCTTGCTGGTGGGTGGGAAAGGCAAGGTTCCCATTGAGACAAGCAGGGCAATTCCAACCCATGGGAGAGCCAGCCTCGCAGATTTTGCGAAAGTCAGCCCGGGTCAGAGAGGAGCAGGAGAAGTGCACCCACTTGGAACAAGTGGAGCACTTTAGTGAGTCCTTACCTACCTCGAGAGAGCACATGGAGCAGGGGTAACATGGGGGGCCCCGAGGTGGACGTGATTGATAAAAGCCAGGCAGTAGTGGGGGGAACCCTGGGGGAAGGGATGAAGTAGGGTGTTGCAGGCGCCCGGACCTTTACCAATTTTGCTGAACTTTTTTTTGGTATTGCAGTTTGATCAGTAGATCATGAATACCAAGTTTCAAAAATTTTCATCAATGTTTACCTTCCCTGCTGAGCCCATTTTGAAGCCCACTTTTCCAAAAAATTGCCTTTTTTTGCCACTAGAGGGCGATATGGATAAGTTGTGCTAGTGGACATATTTTAAAAAGATGCCCCATGTTAGTCTCCACCTTTTAAAAAAAAATTGAATGAAATTGAGTCATCCTATCCTGAGATATTGCGATTTTATTACACTTTTAACAAGCGGTACTGCCACCAAGTGGTAAAAATTAAAGTTGAATATATCAAATATTAAGCCTTTTAACGTTGAATTTCGGTATATTATTCATTTCAAAACTGTAGAAGTACATTTTAATGCAACATTTGGTGAATATTAAATACTGATTTATAGGTATTTTAGTAAAATTTTGTAGGTAATGCTTAGTTTTAAAAGATTCAAATTGCTTGTACAAAACATTTCGGTCGGATGGGGATATTACAGCCTCTAGAAGAAAATTACTATCAACTATTTCAAAAGTTTTTTCAATGGAAAATTTATTTAGTGTTTAAAATGTGATACAGAATCAATGGTAGTTCATGAACTATGCTTTTTACTGAACTAAACTAAGATTAATGAATGTTGCAATTGCACAGGATAGGTTTATTATTAGTTCACATGCAATATGAGTGCCCAAAATACTGATAAACTGCAGCTTGCTCAGGTTGAATTCCAAATAAACTAAAACAAGTGTTTCCTTGAAGCTCGACTATGCTTTAGTACATGCACTACTATTGGGTTGTACAATAATGCGGGGAGTCACATATCTTGCATCCACGCAAAAATTAAATTCGTACAAAATCAAGGAAAAAGAGGCATTGTTGGCGCTCATTTCAGAGATTCAGTTAACCTATATTGCTCACAATTTTAGATTCTGCAAACTGATGGCTTATTCAATTTTAATGTGATTGTTGATCTGTGATAGGAGAGATCCAGAGAATCAAACCCAGATCGAAGAAGTACAAAATGACGATTTTGTGAAGACGATTCATTAATAAATGAAACATGGAGTACATTATGGCACTGCGCTTTTGTTTTCAATCTTTTACGCAGTGACTTCATTTTGTACAGCAAAGTTTAAAGCAGCGTTGTTGCACTGTTTTGTCCCTTTTTAATTCTCTAACCAACTTTTTTTTTAACTGTTGATGGTCTTTTGAGACCGAAATGGATTTTGACTCAAATAAATTTTAGTACTTTTTAAGAATATTTGACTGATTTTGGGAATGTACTCCATTGTTCAAATTTGAAGTTGCTAAATTTAGGTATTGTTTTTTATACAACAAAACTAAAAATTCTTTTTACAATTGTTTTTGTAAAACTATTGATCGTTTTAGTCAAGCGCTGAGATAGTTGGCTGACTGCAGTAACACATTTTTCGTTTCCGCACACAATTAATAACAGAGGTGTATGTAGTATCAGAGTCAAGATTTAGAATTGCATTCCTGCAGATATTAAAGTATTCTTGCACAAAAAGTTCAAATTTTGTTACAAAAACTTTTTCTTGCAGTTTACATATTTCTTTTCATATTATCGACAGTTCTCTGTGTAAATGTATAGATCAAGTATATGCTCACGACGAGCCGTAGACTTTGAAGTCTTCAAATGTTGCAAGTCTAAGACAAAGCCATTAAACACTTCCATGATACAGGTATGAATTTCCTCTCCGATAAAGAGAGTGGTTGCTTGACTTAATAACCATAAAGTTCTTACCAACTTTCCTGTTGCCTTCTTTAAAAAATGCCAATTAATTTTTACTTTGTGCAGTTACCTAGGAACGAAAGAAAGCTTGTTCCCTTAGCCCGGAAGATGAGGAACTTTCATGGCATAAAGTGACTCCAAATGCTGACAGAAAGTTTTTAAAAAGATTTGGTGCAGGATTTCGAAAGATGGTGATGCTAAAAATGACTTTTTTTTGTTAGTGATTATGCCATGGCAAAGGATACTATCTACAGCCTGCGAGTGTGCAATGACTCCACGATAAGAAGGATCAAGTTGGTTACTGATTTTCTTCATCTGCTACACCAGGAAGAAAATGTACAAAATCGTGTATTCATTGCGGAAGACAATCTTAGAAAAATCCCTAACCTAAGAAAACGTCCTTTCTAATTTGTATAATGTTAAGCTTCTGCATTGTTGCTGAATAATTTTTGCCCTTTAAAATATAGGAAGAATATATTGCTTTGCCAGTCAAATCAGTTGAGTTGAAAATCCAAAAAGGTAGCTCAAATTGATGGATGTTTAAAATCGAGTAACTTATAGTGACCAACTCTTAAACATTATAGCAATGTTCTTAAATTCAATCAATTTTAGATTACAACAACGCAA
This sequence comes from Trididemnum nubilum, assembly GCA_963965965.1. Taxonomy (NCBI): domain Eukaryota; kingdom Metazoa; phylum Chordata; class Ascidiacea; order Aplousobranchia; family Didemnidae; genus Trididemnum; species Trididemnum nubilum. The sequence goes on from OZ014470.1 coordinate 25,055,850, forward strand.
TACCTAATATAGTCGAATAGTGACTAAATGCCTAAAAACAAACACCAAAATACTATTTTGCAACTTTGCAAGGGACAGTATGCACAAATTCAACATTGAAATGCTTAATATTGTTACATTCAACTTTAATTTTCACCACTTTGTTGCAGCAACGCTGGTTGGAAGTGTAATAAAATAGCAATATCTCTGGATAGGATGATTCAACTTTATTCAATTTTTTTTAAGATGGAGACTAACATGGGGCATCTAACATAACAGTTTGTTATTAGTACTTCAGGCACTCATATTGCATGTGAACTAATAAACCTATACTGTGCAATTGCAACATTCATTAATTTTTGTTTAGGCTAGTAAAAATCATAGTTTATGAACTACCATTGATTCTGTATCACATTTTAAAAACTAAATAAATTTTCCATTGAAAAAACTTTTGAAATAGTGGATAGTAATTTTCTTCTAGAGGCTGTAATATCCCCATCCGACCGAAATGTTTTGTACAAACAATTTGAATCTTTTAAAACTAAGCATTACCTACAAAATTTTACTAAACACCTATAAATCAGTATTTAATACTCACCAAATGTTGCATTAAAATGTACTTCTACAGTTTTGAAATGAATAATATACCGAAATTCAACGTTAAAAGGCTTAATATTTGATATATTCAACTTTAATTTTTACCACTTGGTGGCAGTACCGCTTATTAAAAGTGTAATAAAATCGCAATATCTCTGGATAGGATGACTCAATTTCATTCAATTTTTTTTTAAAAGGTGGAGACTAACATGGGGCATCTTTTTAAAATATGTCCACTAGCACAACTTATCCATATCGCCCTCTAGTGGCAAATAAGGCAATTTTTTGGAAAAGTGGGCTTCAAAATGGGCTCGGCGAGGAAGGTAAACATTGATGAAAATTTTTGAAACTTGGTATTCATGATCTACTGATCAAACTGCAATACCAAAAAAAGTTCAGCTTAAACAAACAAGTTTTTAATTTTTATGGGGCGCCTGCAACACCCTAGGATGGAGGAGACGCAGACGTCGTAACAAGGGGACTGGTCTGAATGGGGAAGCCAGTTTTGCTTTGGAGGTGGCACGCCAGGCCAAAACGCCAACCCACTGCAGTGCCAGTAGCACAGAATGTGCAAAAGTCAGCACGGGTAAGGAAGGAGCAGAGGAAGTGCACCCACTTGAGGCAAGCAGAGCACTGAAGAGAGTCTCTGCCAACATCAAGGTGGCAGATGGAGCAGGGGTACCTGGGGTGAGGATGGTTGCTGATGGGCCCAGGTTAGGATGGACATTGCCACTAATAAGGAGCAAAGCCAGGATAAGGAGACGTTGAAGGGGGGTCTGGTCAATTAGAAGAGGAGCCGCCCAGTTGTGACCGGTCAATGGGTAGCCCAGCGAAAAAATATTCAGAGACAATGGGGGCGACCTTTTGGTCGAGCCCCTCGGGAGATCTGTCCTGTTATTTCGACCCATCACCATTGGGGAGGGGACTGCACCACCACGATGAGGTGGCAGGACGCTGGTGCAGCACATTCGCCTATCGTTTGTAGCGTCGTCCGCTACAGTCAATCAAGGAACCACAAATGAGAATTTTCACATTCACCTATAATATTCACAATGAAAATAATTTTCACATTTGCCTATCGTTTGTAGCGTTGTCCGCTACAGTCAATCAAGGAACCACGTAGAATCAATGAATTAATAATCAATTGACAAACCATAAGAGCTTCAAAGACATGGGATCAATCGTCTTTCCAACGGAGAAAAACGAATTTAGCACAGGTAAATTCTACTTAAGCTTGAATGATACTATCGAACACATATGCTATGACTGCCCGATCTCGAGTTTAATTCTTTTGCAACTACAAAGTTTCATCACGGGCAAAATTTCCATGAACGTTATTTTGAGCAAATCTTTAATTCTTTTCAATGTTTGCAGTCAACCTGTCTCATACAAAACATTCATTCTGAAATCTACATCAATGTTTTGCAGTATTGTTCTAGAGCAAAAGATGCTTCTCGACATTTCTAATCAGGTTCTCGCAAAGAAAGCTGCTTTTGTACATTCTTCCTGTGAACGCATCTTTTCTTAGGTGAACAATTTGATCAAGACGGAATTTTCTTTTCTTTCAGCTCAAAGCTCCAGTCTAACTCAAAATCAGCATCCAATCTACTGAATGTTTACCAACTGAATTGTCTAAAAATAATTATGCTGCTCGATAATTAAATGATAAAGCTCATAATCATGAGTTTTTTCAATTTGTGATTTTTCTTACTCTTCTGACACGCTAATAGGCCAATCTTTTCTTTTCTGTACGTTTCCTGTTTTTCAAAGCCTTATCACTTTAGTACTCTTCATCTCTTATTTCTGCTGAAGCTATATTTCACAATGAAGCACCTACCGTCCAACTAATTACCCAAGTCCACATTTTCTGTCAATTCTGCATTTTGATGCTGATGTTTCTTTGCATGAAAGTAGTCTAGATCATAGCGTTTGTCAATTTCTCTCTCTTGTATTTTGATGGTAAGACTGGTCAAAATTTTGACAAATAAACTAAAACGAAGCAAAGTAGGTACTTAATTTTCTCTTTCTACACTACGGTACTTAAAGTAATGTGACGAGTCTTTAATTTTATTGGCCTGCCTTTTTTTAAATTTATTAAAAATTTTGCAAACTATCTGATACGTGTTTCGAAAACCCTAAGCAACGATTCAAACGCAAAATGCAATTTCCTGTTCAGAAGCATAAAAAAACAACAAAAGCCCAAAAATATATTTCTGCTTTCAGTAACCCAACATGATACCAACTTCTAACTCCTGCAACCTGCAACTGGATTCTTGTAGCAAGGAATTGCTTGCATGTGGCTTGAAGCAGCAGAGTTCAGCAGCAGTCACGCTTCTCCAATGCGCTATACTGCGTCTGTTCAAAGTAACAAATGGCTTATGAAATTTACAACTTCCCAGTCAATTTTTATCATTCTTTGAGAAATTTTTATCACCACTGACAATCTCGAATGGACTGGGGTCAACGAAGCTCGAAGGTTTCATATTTACACTTCTTCCTCTTCCAGACTACAACAGCATTCACTCTAATGCAGAACAGGATCAAGTTGACTGGTTCACTGCAAATCGCAACAACAGCTAATCCTATCGACTTTCCCCTTCGCATGAACAACACATTTAAATAACTTTGATGATGTAAGCCCAATACCTATCAAAATACCCCACCCCCAAGGAAAAAAATTTAAAAATCAATGAATGAAGTTAATGATTGAATTGTTTTTATTTGCATTTTTGTGCGAAGTTTTAAATTCCCAATAAAATTAGATAAACCAAAAAAGCAATCGAGAGGCGTCCTTTTGATATCAGATGAAGCTGCACGTTTATGTCGACCAGTTTACATCCGGTCCAGAATATTTCTTTGTTTACAGCAAAATTTGTACCTTTGTTTTTACAGCACCTCAATAAGAGCGATTCACTCGCAATTTCATTGTACTGTACCGGTGTGAGAAAAATTTCAACGGCGCACCCAAATGAAACAACACTAGCATACTTTGGGCGCCTGTTAATCTACATTAAAATAAAATGCGAGCTTATAACTGGACGTTTTTGGGACTGCGGTAAGTTCAAACAAAGTGTATAATGTAGCAGATAAATGATTGGAAGAGTTGGTTGGTGGTACAGGACTTGAGAATTGCCTTGATTGAAATGTTCATATCTTCGAAGCTTTTCGTCTGACACTTGTCAAGAAGAATAGTCAGAATAGAGTGCACAGAAAAATGAGCGGCTATTTATAGGAAAAAGCCGAGCTGTGATTGGCTGGAAAAGGACCAATGAGAAAGCGTCATTAGTGTACAATCTTTAAGCTGTATACAAATTCTTTTTGACGGCAGAGGGCGGGGTTAGAAGTTTTGATGAAAGTGGCTTCAAGTGCAGATAGATGAAAAGGTGAGCGGCCTTGGGCAAGAATAGAAAATCTGCTGTCATCATAATGTTGAGCGCAGGTAGGATTTTGTAAAAGATGAAGTCCAATGGCTGAATCAGAAGCAAGAGACTGGGTATGAGTCTGGGTGGAAGATTTGCACTGACGAGCAGGAAGTGAGCGTTTGTGGGAAGAAGAGCAAGAACGGATAGATTTGGGGACATGCTGTTTGATTCTGTCCTGCAGCCTTTGGGAAGTACGACCTACATACCGACTGTCACAGTGGCATGAGAATTGATAAATCACGTTGCTTTTCTGTAAAGCAGGCAGTACATCCTTGTTGGTAGCGGGGAGAAGCTCGTTGGTAGAGTAAACAACACGTGGTTCCACGGTGGAAAAGCACTGTTTGACGGCAGATTTAACTTGCTTTTCAAACCGGGTAGAAACAGAACCGAGCCATGAGAGACGTAAATAAACAGGGCATTTTTCGGGTCCAAATTTGGGCAGAGCGTGAAATTGCTTCATCTTCATAGCCATAAACAACTTGATAACGTGCTCAGGGTACCGTATCCATTAGTCAGTAGAATGGACTTGATTTTGACTAGTTCTGATAGCAATCTTTCAGGAGATCAGATGGCAAGAGATCGGTGAGTTAATGTTAGGATTAGGTTAGTTTTGTGTTTCCGAGGAGCGTAGATATTGACCGGTGAATGTGGGTTTCCGATAGATGGAAGTAATGAACTTGGAAGGGGATTTTTCAACAAGAACATCCAGAAATGGGAAAGCCAGGTTGGATTCTTTTTCGAAAGTAAAGCTGAGAGAAGGGTGAAGCCGCTCATTTTTCTGTGCTCTCCATTCTGACGATTCTTCTTGACAAGTGTCAGACAAAAAGCTTCGAAGATATGAACATTTTAATCAAGGCAATTCTCAAGTTCTGTACCACCAACCAACTCTTCAAATACTGTATTTTCGAAAACGATACAGTGACCAAACAACTCAAGATCTTGAACAAAACTCATGGAAAGCTCAGATCTCTGTAATCTTCAATAGCCTTTTTTAAGGCTGCCATTTCTCAAAGAGTTGTTCCTAAATGGATTCACGTGCGTATTGCTAAGTCACGCGCTCGACAAACGCCCAACATGGAGTGCGCTTTCCTGCACGATGAAATCGAGAAAAAGCGTTTTCTTATCAAAATGCAAACGAGTCATTATCGCACGCTGTGGTCACATGTTCGAACAATTCTTTCTTCTTTTACCTAGTGCTTTTTTGTCGCTACGTTGCCAAGATCAACAACGTGAAAGAAAAAGAAAATCTGTCGAAAAACAAACGCAACCTTTGTTTACTTTGACTGCAACGATTTGGCAACACAGCTAACCCAGACAAGAAACACATCACTTATCTATCCAATTACAAACTTTCACCAACAGAAGAAGTCGTGCTTTCGCACGCACTCAACTTCTGCCTTCTACCTACCAACTCCAAGAGAGAAGGAATTTTTTGCAGAGTTCGAAGTACTCATCGCTCAACTTCAGCTCCATCAACCTCAATCACCTGAGAAGCACTTCGCTTTGAAAGCCAAACTGAGCGATTTGGCGCACGCTTACTGCGGCACGCCTGTGGATGCCAGCAATTTTCTCATGCGCAGAGAATGTCTCAGTGCTATCAAATCCCTGCAATCAAACAGCAATATTCTGGCTACCAAACCAGACAAAGGATGCGTCGTGGTCAGTTTGAACAAAACCGACTACATCAAAAAAATGAACTCCATTCTTGGAGACGAAATGAAATTTCTGGTACTCGGCCCATCATGTGAAAAGGACAACACTTCAAAGATCGAATCCCGGATACAACGCTGCCTGCTGCAGTTGCACAAAGACGATTTGCTTCCTGCAAATTTATATGACCTTATTCAATCGACTGGCTCTCAACGGCCCCGCATGTACAGCCTTCCCAAAATACACAAAAAAGATGTGCCACTCCGACCCATTCTGTGTATGACCGGTTCAGCGCAACACCAGCTAGCCTAATATCTCTCTTCTTGAACCTGTTCTCACTCTCTATTCGAGCAACTGCATACAGGACTCTTTTACCTTCGCTGACATCATTAAAACTTCAAATTTGGACTCTTCTTCCGTCTTTCTCTGCTCTTTCAACATTTCGAGTTTATTTACTAATGTCCCTCTAGCAGAGACTATTTAAATCTATGCTGACGCTCTCTATAGTTCGGAACACCCTCCTGCACCTTTTCCGCGGCAAATGTTCGCCAACCTTATGGAGATGGCTACTTCTTCTGTTGAGTTTAGCTTCAATGACATCATGCATCGCCAAATCGACGGAGTCGCCATGGGATCACCTCTTGAACCAGCCCTTGCCAATATTTTTGTTGGCTACTACGAATCTAAACTTTTTCAGACCACTTCGAAACCGGAGATGTATTACCGCTATATGGATGACACCTTCGTAGTATTCAGCAACGAAGATGAATGCGATCTTTTCTTAGACAGCGTCAACTCGCTTCACCCTTCTCTCAGCTTTTACTTTCGAAAAAGAATCCAACCTGGCTTTCCCATTTCTGGATGTTCTTGTTGAAAAATCCCCTTCCAAGTTCATTACTTCCATCTATCGGAAACCCACATTCACCGGTCAATATCTACGCTCCTCGGAAACGCAAAACTAACCTAATCCTAACATTAACTCACCGATCTCTTGCCATCTGATCTCCTGAAAGATTGCCATCAGAACTAGTCAAAATCAAGTCCATTCTACTGACTAATGGATACGGTACCCTGAGCACGTTATCAAGTTGTTTATGGCTATGAAGATGAAGCAATTTCACGCTCTGCCCAAATTTGGACCCGAAAAATGCCCTGTTTATTTACGTCTCTCATGGCTCGGTTCTGTTTCTACCCGGTTTGAAAAGCAAGTTAAATCTGCCGTCAAACAGTGCTTTTCCACCGTGGAACCACGTGTTGTTTACTCTACCAACGAGCTTCTCCCCGCTACCAACAAGGATGTACTGCCTGCTTTACAGAAAAGCAACGTGATTTATCAATTCTCATGCCACTGTGACAGTCGGTATGTAGGTCGTACTTCCCAAAGGCTGCAGGACAGAATCAAACAGCATGTCCCCAAATCTATCCGTTCTTGCTCTTCTTCCCACAAACGCTCACTTCCTGCTCGTCAGTGCAAATCTTCCACCCAGACTCATACCCAGTCTCTTGCTTCTGATTCAGCCATTGGACTTCATCTTTTACAAAATCCTACCTGCGCTCAACATTATGATGACAGCAGATTTTCTATTCTTGCCCAAGGCCGCTCACCTTTTCATCTATCTGCACTTGAAGCCACTTTCATCAAAACTTCTAACCCCGCCCTCTGCCGTCAAAAAGAATTTGTATACAGCTTAAAGATTGTACACTAATGACGCTTTCTCATTGGTCCTTTTCCAGCCAATCACAGCTCGGCTTTTTCCTATAAATAGCCGCTCATTTTTCTGCACTCTATTCGTGGTCGAGTGGATAGAGCGTCTGCTACTGAAACGGTAGACTCAGGTTCGATTCCCAGTCGGGTCAAACCAAAGACTATAAAAATTGGTATTTACAGCTTCCCTGCTTGACGTTGAGCTATTAAAGGGACAGTGTGAAGCCTCCACCGTGTGTGGTACACAGGTGGGCAGATGGCAGCTTGACTCGAAGACCGAAAGGTCCCTTCGCTGTCTCCTGGCCAAGGCAACTTGGTGAATAAAATGTAATTACAATTACAATTCTGACGATTCTTCTTGACAAGTGTCAGACGAAAAGCTTCAAAAATATGAACATTTTAATCAAGGCCAGTAGTGTAGCCAGGGGGGGGCTACACTACTGGCCTTGATTAAAATGTAGTGTAGCCAGTAGCCAGTAGTGTAGCCAGTAGCCAGCCCCCCCCCCCCCCCCCCCCCATAGGCATGTCGACCAAAATGCAGAAAGAGAAAAACACTACGTTTTTACCACTTTTGAGACTGTTTTATGCACTGGATTGGACTAAATAGTGATTTAAAGGCGGTGAATTATCCAGCCAATTCCGGTGGTTTACTATAGCTTAAATTGAACTATAATTTTTGATATTTTTTGTTTCGGTTTTGGGGCTGCGTTTGCAAAGATATTCAATAAATACAAAAAGATGTCCCCCAAAAAAAGTTTTTGGAAACTCTGAGTTTTGTTCTTCCCACCAAAGCCACAGTTCTCTAAACTATTAGGCCTACGGTAATTTTGTTGAACTATTAGGCCTAACTATCTCTAAACTATGAGGCCTAATAGTTTAGAGATAGTTAAGCCTAAACTACTTAGAAATAAACTATTTAAAAATAAACTATCTCTAAACTATTAGGCCTACCACAGTTCTCTAAACTACTAGGCCTACTGTGGTTTTGGCGGGAAGAACAAAACTCAGAGTTCCCAAAAACTTTTTGTCGGGGGATATCTTTTTGTATTTGTTGAATATCTTTGCAACCGCAGTCCCAAAATTAAAGCAAAAAATATCTAAAATTATAGTTCAATTTTAGCTATTGTAAACCACCGGAATTGGCTAGATGATTCACCGTTTTTAAAACATGTTTTGAAACGTATATTCAGGTGGGGGGGGGCTAATTTGTCAAAAATAAAACCAACAAACAAATAAATGAAAACTTTGAAAAACGGTCAAAAATAAGCAATTAAATTTGATCGCAAGTGTAAAAATGCTAAACATAGGTGTCATCAACAAATATATTATGAACTAAGGAATGGGGGGGCTATTCAGTATTATATAATTACGAATCATTTCTTTCAAATCTTTTTTCATTAGCCCCCCCCCCCCCCCAATTATTTTTCTCTTATAAACTGTATACGAAATAGATTACTCCGTGTGAGTTTTATTAAACTATTCCATTTTATAATTTACCAGCATCTAAACAAGATAACTAACATTTTACCATTTGCCACTTCCCAAATAGCCCATTTATGCCGCCAGTTTAATCATGCTTGCACTGCCAATTTCTAAGCCACGTTTTAAAAGCGCTTTTTTTTAATCAAAATAGCCCTAAAATGAAGTTATTTTTGCGAAAAAATGCAAAATTTTTGAGCGCTGGGGGCTCTGCCCCCCGTGCCTTTGCCCCCAAACCCCCAGCCTTCAGCAGCTGGGGCTCCGCCCCCAGACCCCCAAAACAGCCCCCTCCCCATTGCGAATTTCTGGCTACGCGCCTGATCAAGGTAATAAATGATCAGGTGAAAATTCTAAACGCAAAAGCGGGAGTGGTACTGTACAACGGTGACGAAACATTTTTGTAGACTACAAATTCTGTACCAAGCTAATAGCGCCGTAGTGCGACTGAATTCAACTGCCAATATTTTTTTACGATCTTGTTAGCGATGGTCGCAGCCGCGTGTATGTGAAAACACGATATTAAGCAGCAATGTTGATTAGAGTACACTATAACTTTTGCCAGGCCGGCGCAATAAACTGAAATCAAAGTTTAGCAACAAATGGTATTAATTAGGTTATGTTAAGGTGTCCTAAGTCCGGCTAGCAAGGAAATTTTCTTGGTCCGTAGTCTTCACCTTTTTTACGACCTAATTTACCCAGTAAAAGCGATCGAATCGACTCAGGAAATATGCCGAAAATTTTTTTTTGTTTTCTTTCTGGTTTTCGCACATTTTCCGACACAAACTACTCTGAAAACGCCCAGGCCAAGTTTTTTTTTCAAAATCTGGTTTCGGTCATTTGACCGATTTGCCAGATATTTTTTCGGTCATTTGAATTATTTTTCGGTCATTTTCTTATCGAAGTAAAATGGACAATATTTCGCTTTATTGAGTTTTTATTAAAAGAATACGAACACGAAACGAAATTTGCAAAACACGGTCATAAAAACAAAGCATTTTACATCAAATTATCTCAAGCATTCTCAGCTAAATTGATGCTACGCTCTGCAGCGGGTACGATACAAACAGACACTGCAGTAATGCAAAAAGGCTTCAAAAAAAAAGCGTTAGATAGCATAATCACGTTACAAAAGTCACTAAGTAATTCCGAGTTATTATGATTTAACGATGGCAGAATGATCCGTCTTTAACTAAAACTAACCTATAAAAAGACTTAGAATGAACGACACAAGGTCGCAGTTTTGCTCTTTCACGATGCGAGAACAACTAAAAAAACATTAAATGTAGTCGTATTTTTTTAATTATCAGAACAAACTAAAACTTATTAGGGGGTAAAAATTTGTAACACAAAATCACGACTTCAAAAAAGCGTTAAACTTAAATAAACCGAGAAAAAACAATCCCGCACAAAATATGTCTCTCAAAATTTAGCCGTCCATATTTATTCTTCTTCAGCCGTTGGCATGTTGGGCTGTGAAGAAAAAGCGCTGGAACTCCTGCTCTTTGCGGTGTACCTGGACCGCTTTGTAGATTGTAACCAATGGTTTTATGCATAGGTGGGCATAAGTCCGTTAATAACCAGAGGTGGTCAGTAACGAAGTAGTTCTACTTAAGTAGTATTTTCGGTAACGAGCGACTTACTTAAGTATTTTTCATTTCTGATACTTCTACTTTTACTTCAAATAAAATCCTTTCGAAGTAACGCTACTTGAGTAGTAATGACTTTTATGTAAAGTAGAAGTAAACATCTAGCCAATCCTTTTTGATGATGATTTGACCAATGACCACGATTTGAAGTTTTTTTGTGTGTCTCATTATATCTGGCAACTCTGCTTATCGAAAACATGTTCGTGCAGGACGCGAAACAGAAGTCTGGTACGCTGTGATTGCAGTCTATGTACCGGTAATGAGCCGCAATTTTGAGGTTTGGCAAGGTTTTCTGGAATTTCTTTGTTTTAGGTGGGCGCAGTATTATTGTGTACTTTATTGTTTGTTAGGTTTTCCAAAGAAGTATTGCAGATAGATACCGGTAGTTGAAAGCCTTCACTTAGGCCGATAGCTGCCAGTATATACCAGTAAGCGTTTGGGCTACTAACGTAGTACCAGCATTGATAAATTAAAAGATTTAGACTAGCTTGTATTTAAACTATCTTAGCAGCCTGTCATTTGCGTGACTGTCATTTACCGCTCTAGAGGCATGCGAGCTATACAATTAGCCATCCGAGCAGAGTAATGCATTGTTTAGATCAGTGCTCTTCAACCTTTTTTTACGTGGTATACCTTTTGCGATTTTCGAAAACTTTGTATACTCCACAAAAAATTCTAGCCCGTGTAAGCGGTGTAGACTTTTTTGTAGATCCGATTTTTCATGCTTAGATTTGGGCGAAATTGGACCGAATCTAGCCCGAATGTAAGTGGACACCATTTTCTTTTTTTTTTTTTTTTTTTTGGAGATCGCAGTTTTGTTTCGTATACCCTCTGTATACCGACTACCATAATTACCGTTTCGCATACCAATTGGTATATCGTATACCCGGGTGAAGATTTGTACGAATTAGATGTTACGAATCTGTGGTGACCTGCTGATTGGCTTACTTCATATTGTACATAGCAGGTTTAATCCAATAAAAGTTTAAATGGATTGTTGAACTCGACCGTTAGGTAGTGTACATTATTCCACCTCACAACGTGTACAATAAGTACATATCGAGTTTGTTTTACTGTACAGTACTACGAAACTTATTGAATAGTTACGACGATTCATTTACAGGTCATCTAGGGTAGTGTGTTTTTGCGTTGCATCAAATACCAGGTGTTGACTCAGTCTCACTAAAAAAAACAAACATACCGAACCCTGATTAGCATGGAACAGTAGACAAATTAGACATGCGCATTACTCCTGGTTCATACGAAAAAGATTAGCGGTTAACGGCGTTGCGTTTGATGCGGCCCGTCTGGGGTTCAATTCCCTAGCCGGTTAACGAACAGTGTTGCTAACGACTCGCCATCGCTGCGACATTTCTTCTTAAGCTGTGTTGTCCAGGCGCGGAGATGAGCCCAGAGTCCCTACTAAATCGTATTCGTAATACGCTTCGGTGTAATTTCAACAGAATAATAAAACTTTGATTTTTTGATATGCTACCGTAAGTATGGCTTTGCTTGAACACTGATCGTAAGCGTCACAACAGCAAACCTTCGAAGAATAAACAAACACGTGAAATTCGAAATTACTTTCTACTTTCATTACTTAATAGAATTAATTTTGACTACTTTCCTACTTTTACTTAAGTGTAAATGCTTCGCCATATTTCTACTTTTACTTGAAAGGCATTTTTGAGTAAGTAACAATACTTCTACTTAAGTAGATTTTTCGACTACTTTGTCCACCTCTGTTGATAACGTAGCTAAGTCTTTCATTAACTCGGTTAACGGTTATCCGTTAAAAAGTTTTTTCATGTTAACGGACTAAATTAACTTCCGTTAAGTTCTGTTAACTTCTGTTATGGTTTTGATCGTTAATATCTTGCACCATTCATTCATCGTACCGGTACAAACCAGTTTGCTCTGGTAACACTTGTTGCGTGTTAGCACGAGTTTTATAGAAAGCGAAAAGAGTTCTTTTTTGTGGCAAATAATAAGTTGCAGCCTCATCAAATCAAACTCTGTTCGCAATTTCCAAAGATTTTCGGATCGCAGCTTCGTTAGTGCATTTGAACTTATTTTTATCTTAAAAATTAGATTAGACTGTAAACTGTAACTTCCAAGACACAAAAAGACCACCATAGCAATAAATATTTCCTTACGATCAGCTCAACAGCGTCAATACGTGTTGTAGAAGCAAGTGAATAAAAAGAAATGTAAATTATACGCAAAATGTTAACGAATTAACGGACTTCATTAACTTCGGTTAATTAAAGCTGAAAATAACGAATTAATACGTTAACGGAGATGTAAAGTTTGTTAACGGACTAGTGGTTAACAAAGTTAACGTTTTACATTAATTTGCCCACCTATGGTTGTATGCCAAACTGTAATCGCAAGTTTTGTACGATTCTGCATTCAAGCGTAGTCGCATCAATTGTCATAAGTCAATGATAGTCGACGATTTCTTGGGGGCATTTTTAGTCTAGCCAAAGGACTAAAACCTCGTTCTACAGTTGCGTTTTCAGCATTGAAACTAAGTATTGCTCTGGCAATCGTGGAAAGAGTGGGCCAATCCAATTCCTGTTCTGCAGCGATTGTCAAAACCGTTCGCAAATTGTCATCAGCATAATGACAATTCCGTAAAGCTTCAAACTTAAAATTGTACCATTCGTCTTCTAGCACTTCGGTTTCGATAGGGTCAGGGCTAATTTTGTAAAACTAAGCTAGGGCAATGACTTCCTTTTCAAATTTTTTTCATGCAAGCTGGATTTTAGTTTTACTGCTTGTTTTTAACAAAACTTAATTGAACTCGAAAAATTCGACGTCTTTGCCGAACTCGAGAAAGAATAAAAATAAGAATCTCAGAAGTTGTATTCGCATAAACAATGAAACGAGTTCGTAGCTGTTATTACTGCATAATATTATTTCTCTTCAATGCTTTGTGCAGCGGTATGAACTTATTACATTGTTAAGTGCGCGATTCACAACTTAAATAAAAATATTAAAGAATTTACTTAGGACGAACCTTGCTCTGTTTCTTCATCTAGAGTGACCATGGGCGTCGGCAAGGGGGGCCATGGTTCCCCCTGGATTTTCACACACTCTCTCTAAAACCTCCCAAATTTCAAAAATTACTTCGTTTTTAGTAGTTAAAACTGGCTCAATTCGTTTTGCCTCCCTCCCCTTGAAAAATTTTCTGCCGACGCTCTTGAGAGTGACTGTTAAACTTGAATTGCTATCGTCTTCTACAACGCGCAACGTTAAACTTGAAGACGAGCTAGATTTGGCTTCGACGACATCTTCGTTACTTGGTGATTTAAAAAAATGAACTCAAGTTCGACTGCTTACTGCAAAAATTTTGTTTTCTTCTTTCTGGGCTCCAGTCGCTCTCTTTTACTAGAACCACACAGCATACTCCTGTCAGTTGAGATGCAATATTGTTTTGACTTTTAGGACTAAATAGAGTGAACTGATCTGAATAAATTCAGAGCTAAAATTTTTATCAACTGCTCCACAAGTTTATATTATTTTTCGTTTTATCACTTACCTTTACGTAGCAACTCACTTTGTAGTTATCGTTCTGCTTTATTCATTAACGAGTGTGACGAAATAATCACTGTTTTTCGATAAAAATCGTACGTTTTTTTGATTTCTGCTCTTTCAACGCGTAGGCCTGCCACATCAATTCCGACATTTGCGGCGTGCGCAGATAAGAAAAGTGCTTCAAAGCAATACTTGTTCAGAGAAAAGAACTATCAAGAGCTGGTTTTGATTCTTGACATTCGCTTGTAGTGCTACGAACCTGCGAATATTGTGTTGGCCGTGGTGAAAAAGTTTTCGGTCATTATGACCAAACCGACCAAAAATATTTCGGTCATTGCGCAAAAAAATCGGTCAATGACCGACAAATGACCGAAAAAAACCTAGCGCCCAGGAGACCTTTTTTTGGCCTTCAACTGATTTCTGAACCAATATAATCAGAAATATTGGACAGAATACTTTTTTGGCCCAATTTGAACATTGGCTAGTGGTCTTGGACTGACATTTTGAAACGCAAATGGACCTGTGAGCACCTTCGCGAAGTTTAATTTTGGACCGTTGAGAACGAGGAGTAAGGGGTAAAAGTGCCTACGCCGGCAACTTTGGGGAGCTTGCGGAAATTTAAGGGCGTAAATGGCTCTAAAGTAAAAGTACCCAGCTCAACAAGCACCAAACACCCAAAGTCAGTGAGATGCCTTTTTTGGTCAGGAAAACAGGTCCAAAACTTTAAGACGTGTCATTTTGGTCTGCACCTGATATTCCCGAGTTACCTTAGGTCCAAATGCGGCGAAGACCTTTTTTGATGGGTACCCGTTCGTATTTCTTGCCCCCGGGTCGAAATTTTTCTCGACGGCCCTGGTTTAATTTAATACTCCTTCAAAAAAGTTGAACATCCCTGCGCTACATCAACACTTTTATCGACCTATTGAGACGTCAATATAAGCGATTTCCACTAAATCTTCAAATTCGGATATCCTTTGCTTTTCGAAATATCTTCCCATTTTTGAAGTTTATGTAAGATCGCAACGACAATAGAGACCGAATACCTTAGTCCACAGAAAAAAATTGCTGTCCCGCCAACGATAGTTTACTTGCGCCAAGGTACGACTTTTTTAACCGAAAACGCTAAATATTACCGCGGTTTTTGCGTATTTTGGGCACTGGTAAATACGAAAGGCCACCAATATTCAATTGTAAAAGCTTTAAAATATTAAGGCAAAGACCAGTGATGTAGTAGATAGAGTGTCTGCAACTGAAACGGTAGACTCGCGTTCGACTCTCGGTTGGGTCAAACCAAAGAGTAAAAATTGATGATCACAGCTTTCCTGCTTAATGTTCAGCATTAAAAAGGGACATCGTGAAGCCTCCATCGTGTGTGGTAGACATGTGGCAGCTCGACTCGAAGATCAAAAGGTCTTTTCGCTGTCTCCTGACCAAGACAACTTGTTGAATAAATATGCAGATACGAATAAAAATTTCGCCGAAAAAATCAATCTACTCTATCGCTTTAACAGTTACGGTTATGTAGACTTACCATACGTCCCGGTTTAGCCGGGACAGTCCCGGTTTTAAGGCCATGTACCGGGGTCCCGGCCGGTTTGTCGAATTGTCCCGGTTTTTTGTATCGAATTGAAGATCACCTGATAATTGGAAAAGAAACTTGGGCGGCTGGAGTGAAGACTTGTTTTTTTAGATCACCTAAAACTTTGCGCAATGACCGTGGGTCGCTGGAGTGAAGACACCTATAGTAAAAAATGTATTTGGCTCATTGGCCTGTCATTGGCTCATTGTATTTGGCTCATTGGCCCCTCATTGGCCTGTCAATCAAAATGCAGAATAAGGAAAATACCTCGTTTTTAGCTCTTCTGAGACTGTTTTTTGCGCTGGAATGGACTAAAAAGTGATTAAAAGTATCTTTTTAAACATGTATTCAGGGGGGAGCTATTTGTCAAAAATTAAAGTCACAAATTTGAAAAATGCCCAAAAATACACTTCATTAAATTTCATTGCTAGTGTAAAAACGTCAAATATAAACTTTGTCAACAAATATATTACAAACTCAGGAATAAGTAGGGGGGGCTATTCAGTGTAAGTTAATTACCAATCACTTCTTTCAAATATCTTTCCATTAGCCCCCACACAATTATTTTTCGTTATAAATATAAACGAAATTGATTACTCCATGTGAGTTTTATTGAATATTAAAATTTTATGATTTACCAGCATGTAAACATGAGAACTACAATGTTATCATTAGCCACCTCCCACATAGCCCATTAATGCAACCAGTTCAATCATGTTGTGCTGCCAATTTCTATGCCACGTTTTAAAAGCATTATTTTTCATTACAATAACCCTAAAATTTTTTTTTTTGCAAAAAATTGGAAAATTTTTGAGCGCTGGGGGCTCCACCTCCAGACCCCCGTGCCTCCGGCGGCTAGGGGCTTTGCTCCCAGACCCCCAGCCTCCGGCGGCTGGGGGCTTCGCTTACAGACCACTATTGGCCTCCGGCAGCTGTGGGCTCCAGCCCCAGACCCCCAAAATAGCCCCCCGTTGCGAATTTCTGGCTACGCGCCTTCCTTAAAAAAGTACGCAAAAACTACTCGAAGACCTAATTTGTTTTCGTCTACAGTTTAGTGCATTTGGAACACTGCGGTTGTCCCGGTTCTCGGTCCGAAAAATATGGTAACCCTACGGTTATGAAGATACAAAACTAAGACCAGTGAATTAATTGATATCTTTATTCTCCTGTCACTAAAAGGGGCGGGGTGCACTATCCTTTGGGGAATCCGCAACCGCTTAGGAGTTGACCATTTTCCGGTTGGTGTTCAACCTGTTCCTATGTCAATTTGCTCAAACAGAAATAATTCAACATGAAGCGCCTATTCAAGGACGCAACAACGTTATGAGGCTGTAGGTTGACGCAAAAGGCTATTTCAGCGCGTTGATGTTAAACGAGGACTAAAGGCAACATCAATGGGGGAATCTCAAAGTTTGGCCAATCGCCTAAGACTAGATTAGCGTTGGTTCCATTCTTCTTCACCAGCCGTTTTAGAGATATTCTTCAAACACGACGTCGGAGACTCTATTAATACTTGTTGTTAGCAACTCTGATTTTGATAGTAGCCTTGGCATCGTTAGCGACGTTATCCCAGTTCTAACCTAGAGCAACACCGCTATTAGGCTACTGCAATGAGTCCTTTGATCTTGTCACCAGAATAGATTCGAGCCAGAAAAAAAGAGTAGACTGTTTGTTAGACGAGGTAAAAAAGGTCTAAGATCAAGCGAAAGTAAGGCTAGTAGAGTTATTAGAGTAGTAGGCCATTGTTTGCAACTTAGTTGGAAAAGTTTATTCTAGGGTCGCAAAAAAATGGAAGCAAATGCAATAGGCCTATTCAAGTAGCCTAGTAATAAAAACCTTATTGCTAGGCTAGGATATGATTTAGACTGAAATATATCTGACAGCTTGATTTTTACCGAGATCGCTTGGCTACCAAACCATAGGCGTAGCCAGGGGGGGGCCCAGGGGCCCGGGGCCCCCCCAATTAAAATACCACCAACGATAAAAAATTATGACAACATAGTCTAGCGATGTTTAGTTGCAGTTACGGACGACTAGGGACCCCCGGGGCCCATAATCAACAACCAGGGGGTCCCTAACTAACGACCAGGGGCCCCTAACCAATAACCAAGGAGCCCCGAGGCCCCTAACTAATCACCAGAAAGCTTTGGGGCCCTTAACCGACAACCAGAGGCCGCTAACTGACAAAAGGGGGCCCTGCAGCCTCTAATTGATGAACAGTGGGCCCTGGGGCCCCCTAATTGACAACCAGGGGCCCCCCAGAGCCCCTAACTAACAATTAAGGGGCTCTGGGGCCCCTAACTGACAACCAGGTGGCCCTAGGGCCCCTAACTTACAACCAGGGGGCCCCGGGGCCGCTAACTGACAACCAGGGGGCTCTGAGGCCCCCAACTGACAACCAGAGGGCCCCCAACTAACGACCAGGGGGCCCCTAACCAACAACCTGGAGCCCCTAACTGACAACCAGGGGGCTCCGGGGCCACTAACTGACAACCGGGGGGCCCTGGAGCCCTTAACTAACAACCACGTGGCCCTGGGGCCCCTAACTAACAAACAACCAGAGGGCCCCGGGGCCCCCAACTAACGACCAGGGGCCCCTAACTAAAAAAACAGGAGGTCTCGGGGCCCTAACTGACAACCAAGGGGCTACGGGGCCCCTAACTGACAACCAGGGGGCCTTGGGGCTCCTAACTGACAACCAGGGGACTCCAGGGCCCTTAACTGACAACCACGTGGCTCTGGAGCCCCTAACTGACAACCAGAGGGCCCCCAACTAACGACCAAAGGGGCCCTAACTAACAACCAGGAGGTCCCGGGCCACTAAATGACGACCAGGGTGCCCCGAACTGATGACCAGAGGTCCCGAGCCAGGGGTCCCGTAATTCAAATTTTTAACAATTTATATGCAAAACCTGAGAAAATTCTTAGAGTTTTGTGCTAAAAGTTACAATCCCAGGCCCCCGTTTAACGTTATTATTAACTTACTGCTATAACACAGGCGGTAATGCAAACCCCCAACTGAAATACTACCAATGATGAATATAATGAAAGCATTGCCAGTATGTTGTCCTTGTCCGGAATTGCAGTTTCTTTACTTTAGGATTTCCGCGTACAAAAGTAAATAATAATAATGACGACCACGTGTCCACGTCATAATAATGTCATGCAATTCCTGCAGGTTTCAAGAAACTGTCAAGTGACTTGACTCGAGTCCTCCACGATCAGAAAAAAAGTTATTTTAATTTCGCTTTAAATGTTGTTTTTATGAAAGAACTTAAGGGCACGATCTTATCTCAAAATCATAGGCGTAGCCAGGGGGGTGGCCCAAGAGGCCCAGGCCTCTCAATTGAAATGCCACCAATGACAAAAATTTACCAAAAAAAATTATTTCTTCATCTTCAGTTTCTTTTAGCATCTTTGGGTACAATAATACACGTGTACAATAGTAATTAGCAATAAATAATATTGACGACCATGGGGCCCGGCGCACCCCCTTAATTCAATTTTTTCCTACCAATTTAAACGTGTAACCAGGGTGAAATCAAGGTTTTTGTCCTAAGAGTTGCTACCTCATGCCCTCGTCTAAACTTTTTATGAACGTAATGCAATAACCAGCGCCGTATTTGCCTTATGGGAAAGTGCCAGGGCCCAGCGCTCAGAGAAGTAGAACTTTTTTAGGTCTTCGTTTACATTTGGCAGGAAGATGTTGCAGAAATTCCCTAAGTGCCAGGGGCCTCGCGCAATGTAAATTCGGCCAAGAAATAACATGTTTAGTAAGCGTAATCATTTATTGTACCATTTTTCAATAATGATTCAACTCCACCTCGCCAGTTTTTACGCACAAAATGCTTTTAAAAAAATAGCTTGGGAATATGCTCATTAAACAAATTATTGAATTTCGATTGATGGGGCCTGGGCCCCCTGGCCGTACATGTACTACAACTGGTTAAATTCATGACAAAACGAAGATCTTGAAGGAAAATCTTCGAGTGGATTATTATTTACTGCTAAAATATTGCAGGAGGCAATGTGCTTTACTTACCCCTACATGGACCAAATGACTTGCAATTAAAATTTTACACCATAATGCAAGATTTTTACAGTTAAATTTTTTGGATTGGCTTTCAAATGTTAAAAATCTAGTTCTTTGAAATGGTTTTGATCACGTGCGAAACGTTATTAAATAGGATTAAAATTTTTTTTTTTTTCAAAAAACTTACGAAAATCGCCCAGCGGCTGGGGGCTATGCCCCCAGACCCCCCTCTGTGATACGTTTGAGTACACTAGCTTACTCAACGCGTCTCCTAAGTTAGATTTACACTTTCCAACTGTTAGCTTTCGACCTTTCCCTTCACCAAAATCCTGGTTAAGTGCCTACGGGCTACAGCTTCAGATCTTGCTTTCTACGATACCTTTGCCCCACAAAAAGTTCCTTTTTTGAAAACTTCTGATGACGTCATTGCATGTGATTTGTGGTTTGGGCCCCCCCCCAATCAAAAATCCTGGCTACGCCTATGTACCAAACAGTATATACTCTTTTTACCAGCTCGGATCTGTTGTGCTGACAATATCAACCTCATTAGTGCGCAACGACTAAATACAGTAGCCCAATAGCGGCGTTGCTTTAGGTTAGAACGATGAAGGCGTCGCTAACGACGCAAAGGTTATCAGCGTCATGTTTGAAGTAGAATATCTCTGGCCGGCTGGGTCAAAAAGGATGGATTCAACGCCAGTCTAGTCCAATACGAATGGCCTAACTTTAAATACTCCCAATTGTTTTGCCTTTAGTCGTCAATTAAGCTTTGCAAGCTCGGTTACGTCATTCTCGATCGCTAAGTTGCTAGGAACAATTGTGAACACAACTTGAGTAAAAAATCATCACATTTTCTTCGTCAACTTAAGGTTTTGAAGCACTTGTTAAGCGTTTGAGAAGCTTATTTAGTTAAAACTTTGATGGCGAAACGGTGAAAACTTTAAACGAGGATTGAAGGCAAAATCAATGAGGGATCTTAAGTTAGGCCAATCGCATTACATAAGATTTGAGTCGACTCCATCCTCCTTGGCACATTCGTTTTGGAGATATTCTAATTCGAACACCACGTCAGGGCCTTTCTAATCATAATTTTTATTGGCAACCCTAACGTTGAATAATCACGACGGGTAAGGTTGGAATGCATATTATCAACCCTTTCAGTCACACCACGTGATCAAGCCAATTTTGGTGAAACCTCCCTTTTTCGTCCAAATTAGGGTTAAGGAAATCATAGAGTATATTTAATCTCCCCTACTCTGTTTCATCGCCCCCAAACCCAAAATAAATGAAAAAATAAGGGTTTTACCAAAATTGGCTTGATCACGTGATGTGACTGAAAGGGTTGATAATATGCATTCTAAGCTTACCCAATCACAACATCCGCAACGCCATTTCAGTTCTATCCTAAGGCAACATCGCAATTACGCCAAGCCGCAAAAGCTTTTTAACCTATACACCGGATAACATGGGGTTCTGTGGGCTAGGCTGTTGCATTTAAACGTCTGGGTTGCCAATAAAAATTGATTAGAGGCCCGACGTGATGTTTGAAGTAAAATATCTAAAATGGCTGCTCAAGAAGGATGAAGTAAATGCCAGTCGAATTTAATACAATTGCCCTAATTTTAGAAACCCAATTGATCTTGCATTCAGTCCTCCGCTAACTAAAGCGAAGTTCTGCCGAAAATTAATTGAAATGGTCACCAGGTTTGCCGTTAGACTGGCTAAGAAGAAAGCATATAGCGTAGAGAACCATTTGCTTTATCGACTGATAAAGAAATATCGAGAAGAGCCAGTTGACAAAGAAAGCAACACTTGAATTTGTTCATTTTTGAAATACGGGTGACACGTTAAAATATAACGCTGCTGTTAAAATATCAGTTTCCCCTCCAAAATCTTAGGACGTTTTTAGTCACTTAATAAAATGAAATAGCCTACGTAAAAATTTGTTCTTTTACATTGATCCAAAAATACAAATACATTGCTATTGTTCCTTTAATTATATCAGTAATCGGGAATTTTGCAGGCCTAGAATATTAACGCATAGACTCAACACCATTGGTGCAATATTTTTGTTCAAAAATTAATTTTTTTTTAAATTGTGGAGTGAAGACAGTCATAAAGGCGTTGCTGTTTCACAACAACCATTTATCCAACATCCGGACAAATTTTCAGCTAACTTTCGTTAAAAAACTAGGTCGACAAAAACCTGGTTAAAACTTAACATCATTGAGATTTTATACCACACAGGTTTTTTTATTGAGCAAACCGGTGTAGAAAACGAACCAAGATATTGGCGGAATTATCTTCCATTTTAATCCACAGAACGTTGACTTCGTGACCTCTTCCGCAGATCAACTTAATGAGCGTTTCTGTTTTTGACCGACTTGGTGATTTCATTGGGGCTTCGAGCACGCGCGTAGGACCTATGCTTTTACTCGGTCATTTTGATAGATAAGCATCGAAACTTGTTTGATTTAAGATTATAACCAAAAAACGGTGATTTACTTATAACTAAAAAACGGTTAAACCTAGAATTAAGTTTTGGATACAACATGTCAATAAATAAAAGCGTCATGTATGCCGATTTTGGGGATCCTAGGTCACGCGATCGTGATTTAAGAACCCTAAAACCGGGGGAAAAAACGGCAATTTTGGGGTAAAAAATTTATTAATTCGTTTATAACTTGAAAATAGCTGGACGTGGAATGTTGAAATTTGAAAACAACATGGGTGCAAATGAAGGCTTTACGCTCACCAAGTTTGGGAGCACCCAGTCACGTGGTTGAAATTTTGGAGGCCGAAAATCGGCAAAAGTCGACAGATCAGAACCTGTATATCTCGGTAAGTACCAATATTGATAAAAAAAGTTTAGGTTTTTGAACACACTATCAACCACCTTTTTTTGGTTCTGCTAGTTTACCCCGGCTTGGATACTATTTTTCTTTTTTCTTATTTTATTTATTTATTTTTTCATCCTTCCATTGTTTGCTACTTTTAAACTGTTAAATGCAAAAATTCAAAATTTTTCAGTAAGGTCTAGGTCACACCTAAAATCGGGGGTGCAACGTTGGGGGCAACCCCCTCAAACGAGGCCTCTAATTTTTCAAAATTTTTGGTGAATTTGTGCTAGATGGGTAAAATTTTCAGAAAAGATATAGTAGGTATCACAAAAAGGTGTAGCACTACAAAAGTTCAGGGTACCAAAATAGGCAGGTTCCCCTCAAGCGGGACCTCCAAAATTCAAATATAAAAATTTTCAGAATAGATAAATATAAATGAAAGATCAAATATGACAAAATTTGAGGTACCACAATGGGGAGGTCCCTCTCAAACAGGGCTGCCAAAATTCAAACTATTCAATCGCTGAAGTGAGACACATGAAATTTTCAAGATAGGCATACATAATGGAAAGACAAAATTTGAAAAAAATTGGGGCTACCACAATGGGGGAACCTAACCAAATGAAGCCGCCAAAATTCATAAATTTTAACCACTTAAGCTAGACGCATGAAATAATCAGAACAGGTAAACATAACACCGGCCAGTTGGTCGAGCGGTAACGCGCTCGTCTCTGGAGCGGGAGGTCTGAGGTTCAAATCTCGGGCCGGTCAAATCAAACACAGTGTTGCCAACGGCTCACCACCGCTGCGACATTTCTTCGAAAGGAGCTGTGTTGCCCGGGCGCAATGACGCGGAGATGGGCCCCGCCAACTCGTTACACGCTTCGGCGTATTACAGCGAGTATAATGAAAGATTTGATTTGATTTGGTAAACATAACAAAAAGTTATATGACAAAATTTGGGGATACCAAAATGAGGGGCGCCCTCGATTCGGCCCTCCAAAATTCAAACTTTTTAACCACTGAAGCTAAAGGTATGAAATTTTCAGAATAGGTAACTATAATCGATAAAATGCGACAGAATTTGGGGTTATCAAAATGGGATGTTTTCCTCAAGTGAGTCCTCCAAAGCTCAAAATTTTTAAACACTTTTAATCTAGACACATGAAATTTTCAGAATATGTAAAATATGAAGGAAAATAAAATATGACAAAATTTGGGCGTACAACAATTGGGGTTCCTCCAAACTAAAAGTTTTCAGCCACTCATACTAGATATCTTAAATTTTCAGAATAGGTAAATACACGGAAAAGATAAAATATGACATTATTGGCGAGTCCTCCTCAAACGAGTCCTTCAAAATTCAAATTTCTTAACACTCAAGCTAGATAAATAAAATTCTCAGAATAAAATAAAATATGAAAAAATATCAGGATGCCATGTTATAGGGATCATCCACTTACGTTGAAGCCTCTCCTTAATTAATCAAAAAATCTAAACAAACTACATGGGAGTTTGCCAGCAAACCCAGTGAACAATCGATGCATAGCTAATGCTGTGATGCTCAAAAGTACTTTTTGTCTACCATAAAATCAGCAATTATTCAAAATATCTGATTATGGAACCTCCAGAAAAGTAGAGTCAAAATAATTGTCAGTTAAATATCCCCTGATATCAAAACAAACTGGCACCCTAAGTTGAGCTGTTCAAAAAACTGATTTTTGAGGTCCATTTGGGGGGTCCCTGGGGGATGGCACCCCCCAAACTATGTCAAAATATTTGTTTGTTAAATATCTGCTGATATCAAAACAGACTGGCACCCTAAGTTGAGCCATAGAAAAAATTGATTTTTGAGGGGTTCCGGGGGGATGGCACCCCTAAACTATGTCAAAATATTTGTCTGTTAAACATCTGCTGATATCAAAACAGACTGGCACCCTAAGTTGAGCCGTTCAAAAAATTGATTTTGGGGGGGTCCATTTGGGGGGGTGGCACCCCCAAACTATGTCAAAATATTTGTCTGTTAAATATTTATTGATATCAAAAAAAACTAGCACTCTATCTTTAGCCGTTCAAAAAATGGATTTTTGGGGCCCCATTTTTGGGGGGGTTCCCGGTGGAGTTGCCCAAAAAATTTCGGGAGAAATAATTGCGTTTGCAGCTCAACAACCTTACACAAAAATTAGATTTAAATGTTTTGTGGTTTAGGGGAAGAAGAGCGTACAAAAAGTAGGAAAAAAAGGAAAAAAAAAGAAAAAAACCTCATTGCGGCCAAAAGTGGGTTGGTTGGGATGAAAGGGTATCTTAAGACATACAACCCTATGATATATTTTTTGCCGTACTTAAGCCGTTTTTGACTGAGACCGCTTTTTACGCCAAACTTGCGGGGTGTTTTTCGGGTTCTAAAACCAAAATCACGTGACCTATTGCCTCGAAATTTGGTACAAACATATAACTCATTAATCTCAAACTGCTGTCAAAATTTCATGTAGCTAGACCCAACCGTTCTCGAGTTATAAGCAAAAGTCTGAAATTTCGCATTCGTTAGTTGAAAAATGGCCGAGTAAAAACAAAGGAACACGAGATGCTAGCGTCGGTCTTTCCAATTAATAAATCTATTGGATGCTTTAATATAAATCAAAAATTAAAAGCAACAAAATTTGGTGGTGCCACATTGAGGAGACCATGCCATATGGACCCCTCAAAAATTTAAAATCTTAAACTATCAGATACTCCAGCTAGGCACATTGAATTTTAAGAGTACCGGTAGGCTTAATATAAGGGAAAGATAAAACATGCCAAACTTGGGGTTGCCATGTTGTAAAATTAGCCCTTAAATAGACCTTCAAACTTCAAGATGAATCGTCACAATGAACTGGGATAACAGAAAAGTATAAGAGGCAACTTATGGGATTACTCCAACAATTAAGATGTTAAAATACTTGAGCTAAATGGCTTTGATAGATTAAACTGGATGGCAGAGTTTATTACTTAACTGTCACCTGTGACATTGAAAAAACCTTCTACTTGCTCCTCAGGCTTGAAAACAATTTTATTAAAGCTTTGGTGCTGAATAATAGACTAAGCATATCAGAGTGGAGGGTGGTAGCAGACTTTGACTAATAGGGTGGTAGCCGACGTTGATGACCATACGATTTTTTCGTTGTCTCCCAGCTTTTTGTGTTGATTTGTGAAGTGTTTAAATTTGGTGTGAATTAATAAATCTGAATCTAATACAATATACAGTAAAATGCTTATTTGCAATGCTAAACAGCCTTCTCAGAATAAAAACATCTGTAAATACTTTGCATACCTCCGGCCGTGCTTAGTATTAAATTCGGTTCATGTAATAATATTTTGCTCAAACGTCACTGGAATTTCAAAGATTGCTCAATGTTATTTCATATTAAAGTGAAAAACTGTTAGGAACTCTTAAAAAAGTGCTGAGCTTTAGCATTGTAAACTGTTATTCAAGCTTTTTGATTGATGCTACTTGATTTTTTTGCTAACTTTTCTAGAGCGAATAACCACAAAGCTGTTTAAATAAATTAAAAGAACGTAATGTGCAAAAGATGTAGATAATCTTTGCTAACTACTGTAGTTATTTGACTTAAAACATTACACCCAGGGCTATGGAAAGCATAGAGAAAATTAATAAGAGCTTTGAATGTGAAATCATCGTAAAGTTAGACTCTGCATTAGCACATACAAATCTATAAGAATTTGATTTTTTGATTTTAAAATTTGTCTGGGTACATATCTTTTTCAATGCTGATGCTGAGGCAGGCATTGTTTTGATTTAGTTTTTAGTTTTGAGAAAAATCAGTACAACTGTTCATACATTTGCTTATATCAAATTCTTTTGAAAAAAATACTACAGTGGGTGAGTTGAGGGTGTAGACTGTAGATTTAATATTAAGGATAGTGTGTCAATTTTCTGGTCAATAAATGTAAGTTACAAAATCCGAAAATCAAATTGGCATTTCCAGATCAAAGTTTTGTTGCAATTATAGTAGAATATCATTTTTTGTTGTAATCGAGCACAAAGTTACAGTACTGTCAAAATATTTGTTTCAACACAGGTTTTGTTTTCAAACCGAATTTGCCTAGTTATCTTAGTATTTATACTGTGTATGCATGCATGTATAGATGGATGTATACTAGGGTGTTGCAGCCACCCCACAAATGTCAAAATTTTATCATGGCAACTTCTACCTTAGCTCAAGTTGGAAGCTTCACACGAAAACCCTTTTGGTCAAGTTTCGTAAAAATTTGTGAAGGTTTAGGGGTCGCACAGTGACATCAAAATTTTGGCCATTTCAAAAAAATGTTTTTTTTTATTTTGAATGTTTTTGGACTATAAGACGAACCAGTGATCACTTTTGATCATTTCTGCTATTTTTGGAGTTGTTGCTTAGTACATAGCCAAAAATAGAACTTCTTAAATCAAAGTTATCAAAAGTTGCATTAAAGACCTACTGCCACAAGCATAATTAATACCAAATTCTTGCATATTAATTTCATATCTGGCTCTAATTTTAAACTAAAAAGCGCTCATTATTGTTATTTACCCAACGTCAGTCTTTTTTTCAATATTCTAGACAGCTGTGTTAACAAAAAGCATTTTATTGATAAGCTGTCATAATTTCCGTTTCTTTTCTTTGACAGCCAAAGTTTTTCCCTTATTCTCAATACTGGTATTTCTATCAAACATCATGCTATGCAAAAAAATTTTTTCCTCTTCATTTTTCGATCATGTTCATTTCATTTCCTCTTCATTCAATTTTTTCAATGTTGAGAAATCTGAGAAATATGGCAAATATCTTTTTGAATGCTTTGTCGATCTTGAAAAAGTATAATATGATTGCCTTTCTAATTTTGGAGGATTCTGCAGGAGAATGACGTTGATGGTCGGTTGTTACATGCCATTAAGACGTTCTATGGTGCCGACTGGAGTTTCGTGGTTGAGTAAATGGCAAACAATCAAAGCTTTCCATATAGGCATTAAACTCCGCCAAGGGTGCATTTTGTTTCTTCTCTTCTTTGTTGTTTACATGATCCGGAACGAGAAAAATGCAACCAAGCTGATGAGTTTGCCACAATAGGAAATTGCAAAATCAGCTGCCTGCTCTGTGCTGATAATTTGATTCTGCTTCTACAGAATTTGGCCTTCAACTCACAATAAATAGATTTGCAGCTGTTATGACACTGCAGGAATAAAAATAAGCACGGTCAAAACTGATGTATTTCATGTTTCAAGAAACACCAATCAGTGCTTGTTGCAACTGAACAGAGCAACACAGAAACAAGTATACAAGTTCAAGTATCTTGGGGTTGCATTCACAAGAGACAGAAGGCAAGACGAAGAACTGGATATCCGAATTGGCATGGAAAATGCAATAATGAGAGCTTTGCACTATTCAGTTGTTGTGAAACAAGAATTGCCGAAAAAAAGCAAAGTTCTCAATTTTCGAAACAGTCTTTGTCCCTTCTCATCTACTGTATCTCTGTTTGGTCATGATAATTGGCTAACGACTGAAAGAGTAAGATCGAAAGAGCAAGTGTCCAAAATGAGGTTTCTCAAAAAAATCACAGAAGTTACGTAATTGACAAGGTGCACATCTCTTGAGATTCGAATATCTATAGAGCTGCTACTTCTTTAAATTGAAAGATCCAAGGTTGCCACAGAAATTGCAAAACTAAATTCCAGGACTTTCCAGAACTTTTTTATGTCATTTTCCAGGACTTTTCCAGGACTGTTCACGACTATTTTTCAGGACTTAAAATTTAATTTTCACTATTACACTTTCATTTACCTCTTTTTTAGTACCTATTATTAAAGAACAATTATTTTGATGTAAAGCATTTGCATTACTAGTTACTTACCACTAGTAGTAAAAAATTATCGCATCGCAATACATTAGTGTCGATGAATCCATTCTTCTTAATAATATTCAATAACCCATACATACACTGTACGGCAAAATGCCAATTATTGGCATTTTAACAATAATGCTTTAAACGACCTTCACAACGCGAATTATTACAGTAATGGCTATGGTACAATCACAACTGCTACAAAATAACACACTGCAACTTTTTCAAAGAAAAAAAATTTTCTATTTTATCTACAGCCAAGTAACAAGTGAAGAGACTGGAGATAGACAGTAGATGCTTTAGTAGTATACAATAGATGAGGCTATAACTGAAAAGAGTACTAACAATACTACGTTGCAAGCAAATATTTTCGAATAAACAGCTTTTCCAAATCTATTAATAAAGCAGTAGTTCCAATTATTTCACACATCATACTACCAATGGCATTACATCATATCGCACAAAACAATTACTAGTGTTACACTGTTGCAGTCGTTATTGGTAAACAATCAGACATTGCATCAGCTTTCAAACAAAAAAATCTTTTTTTACTTTGCTCACACCAACATACCAAGAGACCTTAGACATCTTTAAAATGAAAAACACTAATTGACTCAGCATGATGCAACTGTCACATAATAACACCTGGTAATTGTTTTGAAACAAACTAGCTCTTTCCAATTTATTCACAGTACCAACTACCACTTACATCATTACATGACACTGCGCAGCACAGCGCACAAAGCAAGTAACAGTGGCAGTGTACTAATGTTTCTGCATCTGCCAAACAATACCACATTGAAACTATTCACAACATATGCATTTTGCTTACTTTATATGCAAAGATCGTACCTGTCATTTACGACCTACTTTCAAGTATTACAGGAGAATGAAGAAGTTTACACGTTTTTTTTCAATTCTTTAGCTTTTTCTTTTGCTGCTCTTCTCAATGTGTTAGATTTAGTAACCAGCAATAAACTTCCTTTATCTTCAGCTTTCTCCGATAGCTTATCTGCTTCCGCTGTTAGTGCACTAATTTCAGATTCAAGTTTAGTTTTTTTGTTTGCTAAGCTAGCCATTACCTCTGCAGCTTCATTCTGCCTTTTCTTTGCTCTTTCTTGTTGTTCTGCCACTCTCTTATCATCCAAGAATGCTTGGTAACGCTGTCTGGCTGCTTTAACAGAGATCAAAAAGCTCTTTGGTGATTTCAACGTTTGCAACACCTCCAGTTGATCTCACATAGTCACAAATCAGCCGTTGTGACACAATGGACTCTTCTTCCGTTAAATTATGTCTTTTAACTTGTCTTTCCACAGAAAATCCTCTTTCCACTGTTGCTTGTCCATGAGAGAGCAGAAGCATTTCTTGCACTACACCACATAGACGCTGGTATTCCAACTTTTGACCCATCTCTTTGTACATAACGACATCCACTCGAGAACTAGCATTTAAATGATTAAAATTACTGAAAGCAGACAATTTTTTTGGCACAGCACAATCAATGAAGTCATGAAATTGTGAACGAATTTCATCACACGCACTGGGACCTCCAGTTATCCTATTAGCTTTGATCATTTCTCTTAGCAATTCGTCAAAGTTTTTTCGGCAAAAATCTTTCTCCTCTGCCATTTTTTTGGGATCAAGACTAGTCAGGTATTTCAGTAAGATATACTTCAGAGGGCATTTTTCACGAATTTTCTCTGTAAGTTTCAGGACAAAGCTCTTGCACTCACTTTTAATTTGCAAACTTTGCAAATTGCTGACTTTTTTTGACCGCTTAAGTTTGATTAGTTCTTCATTTGCAGCAAAGCCAACATCAATGTTGCTCAATTCAACATGATTGGTGGGATCCATAATGTCTAGTTTGCAAAACTTTCCAGAAGAGAATGTTTCTGCAACAACTTCACTTTTGACAAACTTCTGCAACAAAGATTTCGTTATTTTTGGTAGATCTTGATACAAAAATGGTGTCATTGGCTTATCACATTGATACACCGTGCGAAACTGTTGAACTATCTTCGCAATTGCAATAAAAATCAAAAGTTTGGCAACTACCAAAGCATCTTTTACACACCCTTCAATAAACTCAAATGAATGCGCTTTGGGACGAACAAACTCCTTGTTTAGGATTTTTGCAGCAAAAGCAGTATTGCATGGCCAAACTTGTACAGCTCTATCAGCAACTAAAACATTTGACCCATCGATGAGCACAAAATTTTAAAGGGAATAACGTTGACCCAGTTGCCTCAATGAAGTCTTCCCTTTGAGCAGGGGAGTCTTTGAACAGTCAACACAAATTTGCCAACAGCAACTGGATATTCCAGTTAGTTAAAATATATCCATCCTTGAAGGCACCATGAACCACATGCAATCCACAGCTTCAAATCATCAGTAGGGATTTGCCACTAACATCAGCAAATTTAGCACAATAATCTTTGTAAAACATCCAATTCACATTTGGTCCATCCATTGATATTTGTGTAAGTTTGTTGATATTGAGCTCATCAATGTAGTCTTCAAAATGTTGAAGCATATCATCAGCCTTTGCGTGGCCTATAAATGCTGATGTATAATAGCGTGTTGATATCTTGACCATCTGCTTGCCAAAATTGACAATGCACGTCCATTTGCTTGCTTTGTTTAAACTTTCATCAAATAAAATGAAAAAATGAGGTTGTGTCGCAAGCAAGTCTTTTAAGTTTTGCTTAATGTAAGGAGCAATACCGAAACAGCAAATATAACTGCACTTTTTTTACCACATGAAAATTGTGAAGAAATGTCCGAGTCACTAAATATCAGCTTAAAAACATCATTTATGTAACTACAGGAGTTGAATGAGAAATGGGATGACACCACTTTCAACACCCAAATGATCTCAGCTTTCATAACATCGCTTCTCACAGCTAATGAGCTCACAGCACTAGAGCTAGGCTGTTTGTCTGCTCTGTCACTGTCTTTTAATTTAGTGGGAGTGAGATAAGCGTTCATAGTATTTCCATGATTTGCAAGCTGAATATGTCTTGAACCTTTCTGGTGGCTTAAGAGTGCTGACATCCCCATATTAGAAATGTCGAAACCCTTTGAGCAGAGAGTACATCTCGCTTTGCGACTGCTGCATAAGTCTTTTCTCAGCCAGTCTTTAAATCTAGGTTTTTGCAACCAATTCTCATTAAATAAACATGAGTTCTTCACTTTCGTCTTCAAAGAAGGCATTATCACATTAATTATCTAATTACATACATTATCTAAAACACTATCTCTTTCATATCACTGCTTCTCAAATTAACACCTGTAAAATGGATAAATAAAAAGCCAGCAAGCAATTAGACCCACTTTTGTCAGTGTTACAGGTGTAAGCACTGCACTGTGTATTATTACCAGTAATCATCATCAAGCAAGTGGTTAGATGGTGCCTGCTGTAAGATCCTCTAAAGCCAAAGGGAAGTCCCTCCTGTTGCCTCTTACGACTCTTTGGGTAAGTGTCTTTACTATTCTGCCCCGGTAAAGCACGGGAAAACCTTCTAGATATTTTCCAGGACTTTCCAGAACTTATAAACAAAATTCAAGGACTTTCCAGAACAGCAGAAAAAATCCAAGACTTTTCCAGGATGTGGTAACCCAGAAGATCTCAGCTTAAATGGTTTGGCCATGTAAGCAGAATGCCTCAGGAAAAAAACTTCCAAACAAGCTGTACTTGCCAAAGCAAATGGAAAAAAAAAACAACTGGATGACCTAGAACTATTGCAGATGAATCAATATTACATTGGGGATCTTGGGTGGAATTGCTTGGGACTTCACCCAAGCGAAATGATGGGGGTGATGGAAGACCGTGAAGTGTGGAAGCTAATCTCGAGCTGCTGCCAAAGCAACCCTGACGGGAAAGAGGGCAATGAGAGAGAATTTTCCTTGATGTTTTCAATGGTTTTGTTAGCTTTTCTACTGTTTGTTCTGTTAAATTTGCATTTGTACAAATTTTTCATTTCATGTACCAGCTTCTTTACTTCCTCAATTGTTTTTTTATTGACGAATTGTTGGAATTCTAGCTTCATGAAGGGAAAACATGTGCTTTTGATAGTATTGTCATCAGGTCTAGAAATACTTCCTGGCAGCCAACAGCGAGAATTTACAAATCTTGTAATAGTACAGTATACAGCTAGTAGATTTACTAATATTTTGTGTTTTATAGAGCTTGTAGTAAGTAGATTGCACTAAACTCCGTATCTTACACAGCAAAACATAACAAATATGGTTTTAGTAAGCTGCTGCTGTAATTATAGTGAAGTTAGGACTTAGGACTCGTACATTTCAATAACTAGGCCTAAAGCATAGTCTGCACCATCATTCTTTATGAAAGTAACATTGTAGGCTATGCTTCACTCAGTTTTACACAGCCAGCCAAAATAGATACTGTAGGTCTAAGTCAAATAGAGTTTTTGTTGTAGTTTCCAGCACAGAAACGTAATCAATTTTTAACACTATTAATTTGGAAAGAAACAAACAAACAACATAAATATAAACAGTTTTAGAAGTTGTAGGGAAGTTTTTTTGCATGTATAAGACCAAAAGTAAATGTTCAATTTTGCAATGACTCATTAGTAACAATGATTTCACATAGCACCATCTAGCGGCACAAAATCAAACAAATACCAAATCTTGAGTAAAAAGGTTTCTGTGCGACCCTAAACCTAATTTTTTTTTCTCAAACTTTGTTTTCTTGATTTGCTTTGGTAACCTCCTATTTTGAAGAAGGTAGAAAAAAATTTGAAGAGGTCGAGGCAACTGCAACACCCTAATGTATACTGCATGAAAGTTGCCATAATTTTCCAACTCTTTAAAATGAGAACTAAGCAGAGTAGTAAAATTTTGATTGATGTTTACAGATACTTTTTCGAGACATTTATACTTTGAAAGCCGTTAATCACAAACTTGTTCAAATTACTGGAACATTACAAAATTTGAAAGCGATGTATTGTAGATATAACTATCAGCAACCACAAATATGCTTAACGCAATCGGGACACTGTTTTTAAGCATAGTCAAGTTCTTTAGCTCCGTAAAGTTAGATACTTTTGCAAAGTCTCCGGATATCACTTGCGATGTCACATTCTAGTTACTACTAGAACTTTCTAGCAAAAGAAATTGTAACACGGCAATCACCATATGATCTCTTCCTTCTATATAACAGTTATGCTATAACTGCGTTATCTTGTCGAAGTACATCTGACATCATAATAAATGCATTTACTCATATTACATTCTGATGCAGATGATGCAACATCTCTCAAGAAAATTCAAGCAAGTACTTTTAGCGCTTGTTGGACGAACCCATTTAGATATAGCATTTTGTCTAAGCAAGTATTTTGTTTATTAGTACTTTTCAGCGAGCGAGAATGACATAACGAGCTTGCAAAGCTGAGCAAAAACAAGCTGTAATGCAGGCCTAAGACTTCCTTAAAACGATGCCTCACCCTTTCAACCATGTTGCAAGCAAGCGTCACAAACAATAATATTTGAGAGACAATAACCAATAAACGTTTATAAGTTGTATTTTTGCTAACTATCAGGGGCACAAAACGGCGATTACCCAACTTTTGGAGCAGGGGGGATACCAATGTTTTTGTCCTCCTCAACTTGTGACTTGAAAAAAGCTTCTCCAAAAAGCAAAATTATACAGTTTAGTTTAAGTTCTATTTTCATTGGAAGTAATCATATTTGGACCACGGAGTTTGCAAGTGCAATATAATGGGGGGGGGGGATTCGCTTTCAAATACTGAATTTATTTTTTGCACTAAAATTTTTGCTAGCATTTTCAAAATTAGGGTTAAACTGCTTTCTGCATTATTTTGGAGCTAAACCTGCATAGCAAACAACGTATGACACATACCGTACAAAATAAGAAGTATCTATTTATAAATAAGATTCTATTTGAATAAGTGCTCTGATACCTGTTTTTGAAGTGCTTAAATTTTTAAGAGTTCAAGTTAGGCATAAAAGCTACAATGATCTTATGACATTACTGCAGTTTTTTTTTTTGCAATTATGGCTGAAGTTGTGGTAAATACCATACTGTGGTTTATTGTGCAGCATGGCCGAGCGGAACTGAGCGCTGATTATTGCGTGAGCAATACTGCGACCCGAGTTTGATTACGGCTGCAGGCCGCCTGCTTCAACACATACGCGGGTAGCTGGAGACTCGAAGAGCGCGAGCTCACTTCCCAGTCACCCCCATTTCTCTGTTCTTATTACGTTAGTTGAGTTGTAAATCCTCGGTTACTTTATTGAACACAGAATGAAACTTCTACAGCAAGATGCAATTGTCACTATGATTGTTGGATACTTCTCTCCAGAAGAAATTGATTCTGCTAGAGAAGTACGGAATCAGAATTTTCCAGATGAGGCGGGGCCAAATAATCTCCAGAAAAAGCCATTTAAAGTGAGTGATCAGAGAAGTAAAAAGAAAGTGAAAGATATGATTCTGGTTCTCCATGAAATGTTGGTTACTGACAAATTTTCCCCACCAACCTGGACGACAGTATCAACAAACTTTCCATCATTAGATGTTGCTAATGCTGATGTTTTTTTCCATGTGCAATAATATTCTTGCATTGAAAAGAGAGGTAGCAGAAATTAAACAATCCACATGTAATGTGGCCTTGTTGAATAACGTAAAGGAAGCTTTGATTGACTTAAAGGCCTCAAAGGTCACCAGCAGGCCTGACCCTGGATGTGTTGAGTTTAGTAGACCTATGGTCATGACTGATGGTAGAGCTGAAACTAACTGCAAGGAAGTGGAAGTAAATTCAACTTAAGACCTACTGGTACTTGTGCCTGCTGAGCGTACTACTGCTATGGCTGGTAATGGAGTTGATAGTTCAAAGGTTAAATCTCTTGCAGAAATAGTTACTGCAAATACGAGACCCCATTCTTCTACAGCAGAATTAAGAAATGTCTCAAAGAGACACCCTTCTGATGTTGATGACCACATAGTGCTGGCTGGGCAACAGCAGGCTGAGAATTTTCAGTTGGTAGAAAAGAGGTGACAAAAAATGAAACCGCCCACTGAAAAAAAACATCTACGACCCTAAGGGCAGTTAAGCCTATCCTAAAACCAGCCCAACTATTTTTATTTGATACAAAATATTCTAGTTATTCATCTTTTTGTATTATTTTGAATGGGGTTTTGTCTAATGAGTCAGTTAATGTTGAAAATTGGCCATCTGGTACTCTCAGGAAAAGATTTCACACTTTAACTGTTTCTAATTCTCCAGAGCAACCTGGTAATTTAACTTCTGATACTGAAATATCATGAATTGTTAAATTGAGTGTGGTATCGTTTAACTCCATAGGCCTAACATCATCACTGTGTGATGTTCGTAAACTTTGTACTAAATTTGACATAATTTTACAAGAAACTTGGCTTGCTAAACAAAATCAAGACACTCTTTCCACAATCGGTAATGACTATAACTGTATGGTATTTCAAATGTTGATCACAGGTAAGGCCCAATAGCAGGTCGACCATCTGATGAAACAGCTATATTATGGAATAAGTTGGTGAATGCTACTCCCTTTAGCAATGCTGACAGTTCAATTATTGGGGTTAAAGTTATGTTGAGTGAGACCAACTTTTTGTCTATCAATAATATTTACTAGCCATATTGTTGCAATGAAAATACAGATGAATATATTCAGTACTTAAGCGACCTAGAACTATGTGTTGCAATCATAATAATAATGGTACCAACATTTCAATTATTGGAGATTTTAATTTGATCAATATTTATGGTACCTTTCTGAGCGCTTATTTATTTTGGCTCTGTTTAGTAATCAAACTTCTTCAACTGAAAAACAGAAAATAGCCAAAGAATTGTTGAAGTATCAGTGTGATGAAGGATTTCCATGAAACACCAGAGTCCAGCAAATGCCAGTTCTTCAACAACAAACTCAACTTCCTAATCTTATTGGAAAAGACTCTTAGACTTTGTTCAAACTACTCCAATCTAATACTGGTACAAGTTTTTTAACTACAAATCCCAAACTTCGGAGCTTTGGTACAAGTTTTCTAACTACAAATCCCAAACTTTGGAGCCAAAATTCAGATTACACTTGAAAGTTAAAGCCATAATCAAAGCGATTCCAGTTGTCAATGATGCATCTAAACGAGCACTAGGACTTCTCACTGAGTTTCACGACAAACTCACTCGTAACTCAACAGCAAAACCTTTTTATATTATAAATGGCATCAAGAAAAACTAGGATCAATTCCTACATCAACAGAAAGAGTGACGAAAGAGGGAATAAAGCAATACTTGCCAAAACTATAAATCAGATGCACAATGCACATATGGTGTCTGTACCACTGCTACTTTGCTATACTCTTATACTTTTTGTCTGAAGCACTATCAACAAATTGCATGTGTATTTCGTTTGGCATGTGTGTTGTGTGCACATAATTATGTTGATAATGTTTTGAGTTATTGTCAAATACTTTGTTAAAATGTTTCCACCATTCGAGTACTTAAATGTTTACTGTGTGACACTGCATCAAAATATTAGTCAGTCAAAGTGCTAGCGAACACCAAAAAACATTAAAATATAAAGATTTTTTAATGCGAATTTCTTTAACCGTTTCGATGCCCTACGCGACTATAGTATCGCAAGGGCCTAAGTGCCCTGCGCGACTAAAATTTTTCTTTGCTAAAGTGCCGTGCGCGATCATATAATCTCTGTAACACAGTGCCCAGTTCGCTAAAGCGGCACTAAAATCTTTTTTTCTGTCTTCAATGAAGCGGTACGATGTACTATAGCGACATAGAAGGCGACCTCATTCTCATAAAGTCAAATGCTTGATTGCATGGAAGTGTGTAGTTGTAACATAACAGGTTGAATTTTAGAGAAATTACTTCAGTTTGCGATAGGCGTGTAGCTGTACGAGTGCACGTGGGCAGAAAAACGAAGCTAAGATATAAGCAAAAACGCTAGGTAAGGTTATTTACTGGTACGCTATAGTGATTCATGTCCAAGCAAGTAAAGATATAGAGTTAGACAGAGAGGTAAGATACTGGCATAGGTGGGCAAGTTAATGCGTAACGTTAGCTTCGTTAACCACTAGTCCGTTAACAAACTTCACACCTCCGTTAACGTTAATCCGTTATTTTCAGCTTTAATTAACGGAAGTTAATAAAGTCCGTTAATCCGTTAACATTTTGCGTGTAATTTACATTTCGTTTTATTCACTCGTTTCCAGAACACGTATTGACGCAGTTGAGCTGATCGTAAAGAAATATTTATTGCTATGGTGATCTTTTTGTGTTTTGAAAGTTACATTTTACAGTCTAATTTTATTTCAATATAAAAACAAGTTCAAATGCACAACGAAGCTGCAAGATATTAACGATAAAAACCTTAACGGAAGTTAACAGAACTTAACGGAAGTTACTTTAGTCCGTTAACAGAACTTAACGGAAGTTAATTTAGTCCGTTAACATGAAAAAACTTTTTAACGGATTAACGATTAACGGACTTGTGCCCACCTATGGATACTGGACTAGCATAAGAAGAAAAGCAAAGATATAGAGCTATCAGTTAGCAAAAAAAACAGCATAAATGTGAAGTTACGCTAGGCTGCGAACCAAGTGCGGTGTAATGAGTTTGTTAACTTTTTATATCAGCAAAAGTTGTTGCATTGCAGTGTTTGCTGACAGGGAAACGAGCTCTCTGGTCGGTGTTACCTAAACTTTGATTTTTTAGAAAATGGTATGGCTAGATCCGTACTCGATGCAAGTGATGTTATCGAGGACATACTAAGAGATTCCGACTCTGACCTTAGTGAACTCTCTGAGAGTGAATACGAACATGTGGATGATATATATGATGATGAGGTAGATCAAGCATCCGATGATGATGCTAATCAGAGCCCGGCAGCAGCTGTTGTCAATGTTGAATGGGAGAGAAACGATGATGCAAATGCTTATGTTCCAATCTGGTGTCCATCGTATGCTAAAAGTTCTGGGCCAGAGCTTCCCGATAGTCTAAGAAGATCAGAGCCAATTGATTATTTTTATTTATTATTCCCAGAGCAGTGCTTTGAACTGATGTGTGAAATGACTAATCTTTATGCACTGCAATATTTTGACTGCCCAGCTGAAGTACCTGAGACCTCTCGTTTCAATAGATGGTTTGATTGCACTGTAGATGAAATGAAAGCCTATGTTGGTTTGCACATTTTAATGGGGCTATGTAAGAAACCAAGTATACCTGATTACTGGTCACTCTATCACAGAGCTAGAACCCCTGGGTTCAGGGAGGTATTGTCGCGCAATCGATATCAGCTAATTAGCTCTTTCTTGCATTTCTGTAATAATGAAGAAAGAATTCCCCGTGGAGCAGAAGGATATGATTCTTTATTCAAAATAGCGCCCTTGCTAAACATCGTTAAACCTTTACCACACCAGTACTATGTGTCTGATAGAGAACTCTCCGTAGATGAATCAATGCGGAAATTCAAAGGTCAGCTATCTTTTCGCCAGTTTCTTCCCAACAAACCCACCAAATGGGGAATTAAACTGTGGTCTTTGTGTGAAAGTAAAAGTGGCTATTTGTTAGACTGGGATGTCTATACCGGACGAGGTAACAATCCTTTACCTTCTGAGCATGGCTTGGGTTACAATGTTGTTATGAAATTAATGGACAATTACGGATTTTTAAACGTTGGCCACAGATTGTACGTTGATAACTTTTATGCAAGTCCAGTGCTCTTTGAACCCCTAATAGCAAAAGGCACAGCCGCCTGTGGTACTGTTAGGCTTAACAGAAGAGGACTTCCAAATGAAATAAAGCCAAAAAACTTGATTCTTCGAAAAGGAGATGACCCGGCATTTTTCCGAAAAGGAGATATGCTTCTTTGCTGCTGGCATGACACATCTAGAGTAAACTTTCTTTCTACCGTGGACGAAAATAGCTGTGTTCAAAAAACCATCAGAAGCAAGGAAAATGAAAGCGGATATAGGGACGTAAGCAAGCCAACTGTAGCTGTCAACTACAATCAGTTCATGGGAGGGGTCGATTTATTCGATCAAAAATGCACATCTTACCATTATGGCCATAAATGTCGTAAATGGTATCATGCCATATACCATTTTATACGTGAGCAGGCCCTTGTCAATTCCGTCATAATATTCAAGGCTACCAACCCATCTTCAGTAATGACGTCGAAGCAATTTAGGCAAAACATTGCGGACAATCTCTGCGCCTCTATTCCTCCAAATGCTCATGCAAATAAGGGTCGTCGATCTTTAGAAAACCTTGAACAGAACGAGACACGACTTACTGAACGTCATTTTGCAGCAATATATGAAGAGCCGAATTACAAGCCGAACTGCACAGTGTGCAGTTTTACAACAAGTCACCCCAAAAGGAAGCAAACAAGATACGGTTGTGAGCAGTGCAAGGATGAAAGAGGCCGCTACATTCCTATGTGCTTTCCAGACTGTTTCAAAAAGTACCACACTGTTAAGCGTTTCAGACGCTAAAACTTCACTTCATAGCTTGCCCCCAAGACAGTATTGATTGAACATTTCTTGATATTTCTTTTACATATTGCAATAATTGTGGAGAATGCAAATATTTTCTTTCTTTTGTTGTTGTTTTTATTTTCTTTGATACATAAAGGAGGAGGACAGTACATTAGTAATCATTTTAAAAGGTGAGCTCATTTGAAAAATAGTAGGTCCTATAAGAAAAGGAACTCGACTTTGATTCATTCTCCTCCTCCTCATGAAAAAACTAATAACATATGCGCAATGCAGCATGTATTTTCGTTATAGAAAAACAAAACTTTTAACAATAACAACCAAACAAAAACTTTCAACAAACTTTTATCCACAGAGGTTGCCCCCACCTTGCCCTTTAGAAACGTCCCTGAAACTTATTTTGACAAAAATTGATTTGTCTGTTCTTGTCAGTGATCGGGTAAATGCAATAGAGCGTTCAACAACATCAAAAACGAAGTCCTTGGATTTTG
This sequence comes from Trididemnum nubilum, assembly GCA_963965965.1. NCBI lineage: Eukaryota > Metazoa > Chordata > Ascidiacea > Aplousobranchia > Didemnidae > Trididemnum > Trididemnum nubilum. The sequence goes on from OZ014470.1 coordinate 25,096,219, forward strand.
CACCCCTTGTTTAGCTGGTATAAATAGTACAATGAAGGGTATAGTGTTAACCCCCCCTCATGAATCGGCTCTTAAATTTTTTGTAGCCAGAAATAATGCAAAATGTGATCAACTAATTTCAGCTTGTTTCCAAAACTGCAAATTTATGAAAAAAAACGGTAGATTAGTTTCGAAACAATAATTCTTCCACCCAGTATACCCTTAGAACCGCCCCTGAAACTTATTTTTACCAAAAAAGGTTACGATTTGTTAGTTTCTGTCAATTTTACAGCAAAAAAAAGATTTTAGCAACATTTTGAAAAAAGTCATTTTTTCATGACATCTGGGCACGTTACGATATCGGCGATTTTACCAGCCGGGCAGCGAAAGGGTTAAAACTAGTTTTTTACCAATATCTCAAAAACTATATTACTTAGACCCACAAAATGCATTAAACACTGATAGGAACTTGGATGTTCTGCAACTTTTGACATGTGTTGGAGGTTTCTATCTCCAATGGTCCTTGAGTTAGGCCAATTTTTTGAAATTTTGAATCACGTCGAGAAAATAGGCCTCAAACGACAACCAAAATTTAAAATTTTTGTATTGGTGATAGTTTTGATCCAAACTCAACTTTTTGCCAGCATACAGCCAGATCAGAAAGCGTAAGATTTTTTTTGGTACACCCTAGTAAGAATGCACCACTATCAAAAGCTAGCAGTAAATTGCTATAATGCATTATATCACACAAAGACTTTTTTAAAACAGTCAAACGAGAAACTGAAGTTTCTGACAAAATCTGGTTCTGTGTAACAAAATTTGCAATAAAAGGCCTGTACAGTGTACATACCAGCCACTAGCTGCAGCAACAACAGCCTGAAGACCAGGTTTGTCATGAATGTCTGGTAATCGATTAAAAAAGCGTATGATTGAAATCCCAGTGTTATCATCATTTAATTGATTACTATTTCTTCTTTCCCCTGGAAAACAAAGACATTTTTGAAATAAGGGAATGAATTATTATAGAACTTAAAACAAAGCTATTTGAAGAGTGTTAGAAAAGTTCTTGCACTGAGATTGAATTGAAATGAAAACTGAGAAAAATACTGTATTTTGTTTCTTTTCATGTAATCATCTTCACCTCTACTACAACTTTCCATTCATTTTGGTCACGTATTAAAGTAGTCCTAAAGTGATTTCTGGAGGTTTACCCAAAGCCTCTACATTTGAGCATGCTCTTTCAATGATAATTTTAACTATAAGGAAAAGGAAGTTCCAACAAGTATTGAGTTGTAAGCAATACGACAGCATCTTAGTTTTTTATTTTTAGTGCTTATTTTTTCAGACGGGGTTCCCACGCATTTGTCAAAAAAAATTCCCTACTTTTTCCATACCTAAATTTGCTCAAAACAAACTAAGCTCTAGTCATCTAAACTACACAAAACTGCAGTAATTTTAACACAATCCCAAAACCAACTCAACAGAACTCAATTATTACATGGATGAAGATGACTAAATAGCCTATAGTAACGGACATTTCTTAATTGCAAAGTGATTGTTCATGGTGTTTGGATTCATACAAGATGGAGGCAATGCGGCATGGTGTTAAGGCCAAGGCTCAATGGTCGTATCCAAGCGGCTGCTATCAGGCGCGCAGCCAGAAATTCGCAATAGGGGGCTTTGTTAGGGGGGTCTGGGGGCTGAGACCCCATCTGCCAAAGACTGATGAGGGTCTGGGGGTGAAGCCCCTAGCCACCAGAGGCCAGGGGTGGGGTCTGGGGGCAAAGCCCCCAGTGCTCGAAAATTTTGCATTTTTTTGCAAAAATAACTTAAATTTACGACTATTTTGATAAAAAAATAATGCTTTTACAACGTGGCATAGAAATCGTCAGAGCAAACATGATTTAACTGGTTGCACGAATGAGCTATTTGGGAGGTGGCTAATGGTAAAATTTTAGTTCTGTAATTTAGATGCTGGTAAAGTATAAAATCTTATAGTTCAATAAAACTCACATTGAGTGATCAATTTCGTCTACAGTTTATAAAGAAAAATAATTGGGGTGGGAGGGGCTAATAAAAAGAAATTTGAGAGAAATGATTGGTAATTAACTAATACCAAATAGCCCCCCCCATTCCTAAGTTTATAGTAGATTTGTTGATGACACCTATGTTTAGCATTTTTACACTTGCAATTAAATTTGATTACTTATTTTCGGACATTTTTCAAAGCTTTCATTTATTTGTGAGTGTTATTTTTGACAAATTAGCCCCCTCCTGAATATATGTTTCAAAAGATGTTTCAAATCACCATTTAGTCCATTCCAGTGCATAAAACAGTCTCAGAAATGCTAAAAACGAGGTATTTTTCTAATTCTACATTTTGGTCGATATGCCAATGGGAGGGCTATAGCCCCCCTGCCCACGCTACTGGCTGCTATATCCACTTTTACAGGACTAGAATTCTCGATTTGGCAATGGTAAGCACTGGTACATTGGGATACACTAATTTCTAGAACATTGTAGGCAATCTGGTTAACTTTGTTGTCAATTGCTAAAAGTAACCAAGCAGTAGGTAACTGGTGCTGCACTGGCTTAAACTGTTCAAGCTTGTGAAATATGAACTATGGCTCCTTTTTAGTTGTAGGCTGGTAAACATAGGACAGACTAACCAAACTGCTGGCAAAAGCGTAAGCTGACTAACCTCTAACACATAGGGTGACCAACTGACAAAGCGAGATACATACAGTAGGTCTATCTGCAGAGCCTACTGCTATTTGCATTGTTTGTGCCAAAGAAATAGGATACCGGTACAGGTATAGTCTAGTAAATATATTTCCAGCAGCTCAACTGCTGGAGTGGAACCGGTATGCTTCGTTGCAAGGGAGCTTTCTCTTACAGCAAAAAACCATAGGCCTAAGCAGAGTGCCTAATGCAGACTAATATTGCTGTGGGCTATTAGCACATTATTAGCGAGAAGGCAAGTAAATCTCTCAACTTAACTTAAAAGCCAAACATGGCCCTAGGCAGACAGCCTACTGTAGGCTATCAGTGCATTATTAACATGTAGCACGTTAATAATCCTGTACTTCATTCGGATGCAGCAACTGTTGAAATAGCCTTCTGTTTTCTGCTAACCTTTTGCCTGCTGCCTGCGTATGCCACACCATTCCTCCATTAGTGCTAGTAGGCTACCGGTACTTGAATTCTTCCGTTTGCTTAATTGCCTTTGATGTAATAATACTCTTTAACTACAGCATAATAATACTCTTAAATTGAAGTTTTGTTGAACTTGTATATTGACGAAATAAATCGGCAGGACCACCGTTCCTGAAGCTTTAACACAACACAGCCAGGGGAGTCATTACATGCTCTTTGTTATTTACCGAACATTCGTTATTCGTTATATGGTATTTCATTATTCATATTCATAATTTGCTATTCACATGCGGTATTTCGTTATTCATATTCGGAATTCGGAATTTGTTATTCATATGCGTTATTCGTTATTTATATGTGTTATTCGTTATTCATATGCATTATTCAAAGTTTTTTTTCAAATAACACATTTTTAGGCTGTAACGAATTACGAATCGAATGCTATTACATGCTCCGTTCGTAACAGAACAATTTATTGAAAAAGAATGAAATCACTTCGTTAACTCTGTTCTGACTGTTACATCATAATTGTATCACGTACAGTTCTACTCGTTGCAATCAATTATGATTGGTTGGAATTGCTCTGCAATATACATTACAATTATCGCATCTCTTCGACTGCTGTCAATTAATAAGTCTCGGTCATTTATTTGTAAGCGAGAAAAAAAATTACTGGTATATCTTTCAATAACCGAAGGCTGTCTTCAAAAATAAACACGAAACAAATGAGTGAAAAGGGGAAAGTGTCAAGCGCGGAAACTTAGGTAATTATCGAATTGATGGTAAGAACTACTCTTTTTCACTGGAGCATTAATCCTGCAAAAACTAATAGTATATTGTGCAACAAAGGTACTTAATCTATTAATAAAGCTGGAACTTGAAGAAATTTTGGCGATTTAAAAACTTTGCGTGTTCTTGTTCTTTTTTTTTTTGAATGGCAATCAAATTTTATTTAGTAGTTTTGTAATTGTTTATTAAACGCGTTTCGTATTCTTTCTTAAGGCATTTATAAGAATACTGTTCCAAAGTTTACACCGTAAAATTTGATCGAATTCTTACTAATTTCAGTCTGAGTTAAGAAATAATTTAGCTTTAATTAATCATAGCCGCGTTTAATGAAATTTTTAATTAGCGTGTTTGGTAGGCTACTAGGATATTATGTCCCAAATACTTTTCAGATAAAATTTTTACGTTATCGTGGGACACAAACTTGCCCAATTCTACGTTTGTAGTTATCAGCAATTTTTATTTCATAAAATTTTTGGTAAACCATATTATTGGCAACATGGTTTTCCAAAAAGATCTATCAATTTCTTGTCTAAGAAAATATAAACATACAAAACGATAACAAAACGTACCAGTATTTTCCTTTTCGCAACTTTTTATACTAATTGACAATAAAATATTATGTCAAGATCGATAAACAGGGCATGGTATGGAATGGAATGGAAGACGATTTTTCCATATTCCATACTGGCAATTTTCTTCCATTCCATTTCCATTCCATACCAAAAATCTTCCATTCCATATTCCATTCCATACTAAAATTTTCTTCCATTCGATACTAAAATTTTCTTCCATATTCCATTCCATACTAAAATTTTCTTCCATATTCCATTCCATACTTCCATACCAAAGAAATTTTAGACTGGGAGCAATGCAACGTATATATATTTTGTTGCTTTGCACCTTCGCAATGTTGTAAGTGACCGCTCATGAAGGTGCGCCAACAATACTAAAATGCAACGACAGGTATCTGGTATGCATATTGCACATGGTTTAATGCATAGGTGTAGCCTGGAGGATTTTGAATTGGGAAGAGGGCTAAACCGCAAATCATGCAATGACGTCATCAGAAGTTTTTGAAAAGAGGGACTTTTTATGAGACAAAGAATGAAAGATCAAAAGCTGGGCATCTGATTTGGCTCGTAACCTGGATTTGCTATAGAGGAAAGACTAGAACCGCAAGTTAAAATTTTTTCTATCCAATCAAAATTGGGAGACGTGGTGAGCAAATTAGTGCAACTCAAACATGTCACATGGGGGGCATGGGGGCGGAGCCCCCAGCCGCTGGGCGATTTTTTGTAACTTTTTGGAAAAAAATGGCTATTTTAATGCGATTCGGATCACATTTCGCACGTTTTCAGAGCCATTTGAAAGAACAAAATTTTTGATGTTTAAAAGCCCGTTGAAAAAATCAATGCCTTTACTTCAGGTCAAGTCCAAAATACGTTTAAAATCTTGCATTTTGGGGTTAAATTTTGTAACTTAGCCCTAGTCAGAGAAATCAAGAAACATTGCTTTCTGCAACATTTTTAGCATTAAGTAATGCACTCGAAGATTTGCCTTTTTGTTTTGTTATGAAAATAACCAGTTTTAGGAATATATATACGACCAGGGGCCCAGGCACCTTCGCTTCAAATTCAATAATTCGTTCAACAAGCATTTCCCCTAACTAGGTTTTTTCAAAGCATTTTGTCGCGTGAAAACTGACGAGATGGAGGTGGATTGTTATTTAAAGTTCGTAATTTAAAGTTATTTAAAGTTGGTACATTAGATGCCATAAATGGTCACTAATCATGTTAGTGTAATATAAAAGTTAGCTGGCGACCTAAAACATATCATTGCATAAACAAGTTAGATGAGTGCCTGAGATTGCACCTTTTAGAACAAAAACGCTGAATTTCTCCCGGCTTGTACATTTAAATTGGTTGGTAAAAATTTAAATTGAGAGGGCATGAGCCCCCTGGTCGTCAATATTAATATTAAGTTATTGCTAATTGCTGTTGTACGCACGTACTGTTGCACTCCAAAAATGCTAAAAAAAAATTGAATAAAGAGGTTTTGTGTCATCATTTTTATCATTGGTAGCTTTTCAATTCGGGGGGGGGGAGGCAGAGGGCCCGGTCCTTCTGGCTATGCCTATGGTTTAATGATTACCGCACAAGTTTTCCCTCACATCAACTAGAACATTTATCAAAATAGAAATACCAAGAATTAACACCAAAAAGAATTACTCTAAGCTTAAAAACTAAAAATATAAATAAAATTACGCTGAAACGGGGATGAAATAGCAAATACGAGTTTTTGTGACGATGTAAGAAAACAAAATTTACGACTGGGCAAACTGTTAGCCTCAAAATAAAAAAAACAAGTCAAATCTATCAAGGTCCTTAACTGCAACATCAATGTTGCAATCAAATTGCAATGTACTTACAATGATGCAATACGTACACTATTTGCGCAATGTACACAACCAAAGTACCGCGAATCGTCGACAAATAACACGCGCCGATATTGAAGTTGAATACTTCTGTGACAATATTATTTATCACTACCCGACGTCGGTATGTATTTTTCTGTAAATACAATGCACGAAATCTAGTATGGAATTGGTATGAAAGTATGGAAGATTGTCTTCCATTCCATTCTTGAAATCTTCCATTCCATTCCATTCTGGCATCTTCCATATTCCATACCGAAATTTTTGTTCCATTCCATTTCATTTTCCATTCCATTCCATACCATGCCCTGCCGATAAAAATAAAGGTAACGAATGGTTTATAGAATTCGAAATATTTTCAAAAAAATGACGTAGTTATCGAATATTCGCTATTCGTTAATCATATAATTTGAGCATGTAATACCAAATAACGTATAACGAATAGCTAATACTACCAAATAACGAATAACGAAGAGCAAATAATATGAAATTACAAATAGCGAACATCCAATTGCAAAGGTATTTTTTGTGACTATTTCCGAAAGATACTACCGGTCATTCGTTATTTTCAGAGCATATAATACCATTTTTCGCTATTTTTTGAATAACGAACATTCGATAAATAACGAAGAGCATGTAATGACCCCCCAGGTGTGTTATTACTATTTTTATGCGCTTAATAGAAGTATCAGAAAGACAAACGGGATATTTAATATTCATCTGTTCCAATCGCGTTAGTTTCTAGAAGGTGCAGCGCGCTATTTTTGCCAACTTGTTTTCCATCCTTATTCTATACCAGCACACACTTTCCCAACTTCTTCCCGGTCGGGAAATGCCTTTACAAAATTCCCGACTTTTCCCGATCGTGGGAACCCTGTTCAGAAGGAAAAGAAGGGAATTAAACTTCTGAATCACGATGATGTGTACAACAGCAGCCCAAGTTGCTTTCTGGCTACTCTAGTGAGTTTTTTACATCGAACAAAGCAAATGAAGCAGAATCTTTTCAAGTGTGCTAATGACAAAAAAACTTTCTTTGGCGACTTTGCCTAAAACAGTTTGCCAAATGCCAATATTGCTTGCCCTATAACAAACTACTGATTTTAACATGAAATGTAGCATAGTACAGCTGATATCAACGCTATTTAACTAGCTATTGTATGATTCAAATTACAATGACTAAACAATAAGCTCCTGTAATAAGCATATGAAACTTTTATAGGAACTATAAAAGAGAAATTTGGGTCAGTTGTAGTAACACAAAAGAGATGCAGATTGAGTAAATTTTGTAAGATGTCACAGGACAGTTTGGCAAATCTACTAAATTAGGTCACTAAGAAAATTCGAATAGTGGCAAAACTTTCATGTACGTGATATCACGACTAAAAACAAATATCATATCATAACTAGAAAAAAAACAAAGTGAAAGTGTGAATTGTGTCAAGCAATCTTACAAGCTGCTGAATCAATCCTCTAGTATAAAAAAACATAAAGCTTACAATAGTAAGGTGAGTGGGAAAATTACATGCGTTTGACTGCTTATGAAAGATAAGATCAACACATACTTTCCCATAATATACCGTAAAACGATTATACTTTGGACATCAGTTCCAACTTCGGACAATCCATCTAGTGGCTGGTTTTACATATTTTTCTTTTATGAAAGGCTTCAGCAAGTTTCCAAAAACCCCTCCAAAAAACATAAATATTTGTAGGACTTGGGTGTACTAATCTAGAGGTTCTGATTACACTCACAGTTCTTGTCTATTTGGTATAATATTATGATTATAATAATGCGACTCATAATAATTATATACGCGAATAATAATGTGACCTCGATGATCGATGTTTTCGCCAGATTTCATGATATTCAGCAATCACTCACAAAAAGATAAACTTTGGTCAATTTATCTGAGGCTCGATAGCTGAAACAAAACTATATCATCATTATTTTAGATTTAAACTGAATTATCTTATTGTAGGACCACGTCCACTACAATGCTTGTGCCCTAGTGCTACACATTATTAAAACTCAAAACCAACCACTAGGGGAACCGTCCAAATCAGACCATTTAGTCCGAAGTTTATTCATTTTCCAGTGTACTCTTTTGTTTAATTATTTTAATTTACAAACACGAAATAAATTCAGTGCCTGATGTTGTTAGTCATACAAATAGGCTTTTATGACTGAAGAAAAATAAACTTATGTAGAACTAGAAACACTGATAAGTAACCCTAACTAACTTTAATTATGATAACCCATCACAACAAAACAGTACTGTGTAGTGACAAAGCCACACCTGATGATTTCTTCTCAGTTTCAACCATTTTGCTGACTGTGCATTTGTTCAAAGCTATCCTCAATGAAAGCAATCCAGTAGTAAACCAAACTTGACATTCACCTTGCAATTGGAGTTCTGACTAAATGAAAATAAACTAACACAAGGTAACACACTACGACTAAATTTCACATTATTTATTGTACCTGGCAGGTTATTGCATTAAAGTCTACGGCAGATTTCAGCAACAATTTAAAGGCGGTGAATCATCCAGCCAATTCCAGTGGTTTACAATAGCTAAAATTGAACAATAATTTTTGATATTTTTTGTTTTAATTTTGGGACTGCGGTTGCAAAGATATTCAACAAATACAAAAAGATGTCCCCCAGAAAAAAGTATTTGGAAACTCTGAGTTTTGATTTTCCCGCCAAAACCACACTAGGCCTAATAGTTTAGAGAACTGTGGTAGGCCTAATAGTTTAGAGGTAGTTTATTTCCAAATAGTTTATTTCTAAATAGTTTAAACCTAATTAGGCCTAACTATCTCTAAACTTTTAGGCCTAATAGTTTAGAGATAATTAGGCCTAATAGTTTAATAAGATTACAGTAAGCCTAATAGTTTAGAGAACTGTGGTTTTGGCGGGAAAATCAAAACTCAGAGTTTCCAAATACTTTTTTCCGGGGGACATCTTTTTGTATTTGTTGAATATCTTTGCAACCGCAGCCCCAAAATTAAAACAAAAAATATCAAAAATTATAGTTCAATTTTAGCTATTGTAAACCACCGAAATTGGCTGGATGATTCACCGCCTTTAATTGATTAGTCTATGATATAAATAACTCGTTAACTGAATTGCTTTAACTTAAAGTTAACTGCTTAAAAACTCATTAAACATGAAATGTTTCATTTAAACTGTGAACTGGTAGCTATATTAGGGACTAGCACTAACATACCGGTAAGGCCTCAACAAATGAAGTTAGGCTACTAGGCGTACTTGCTGTTATTTTACCACTACCAGTATGTTCCACTAATCCTGAATGAGTGTTCCCAGCAAGAAAGCCGTAAAAAGAATCATCAAAACCTGGCTTTTCAACAAATTTTTAACAAAAACAAAAGAAAAATGGGATGGAACAGTGGTGCACCCGGAGAGGGTTTCTGGGGTCGAACCCCCCCTTTTGAAACTCAAAAAACAACATAATTTTGTTGATATAATGCAGTTTGTAACATTTGGATAGGTATACCTACTTTTCACTGAATAAACACTTAGTTGTTGTTAATCACTTGAGATGTTGTTTTAGGGCAATAATTTGATCCCGCTTAATATTTACCTAGCAATTGAGATTTTTGCATTTGTTTTACCTACAATATTGCTAACAGAAACATTGCGTAACTATGTGTATTTCATATATCCAATTATCCATAGATATTGAATAATGAATATTTTATATCGATCAAACTTCTGAGCACAAACAGAGCTTGACATTGAAAAGAGAGACGGCCATTTAGGAACAAAAAGTCACCCTTGCACAAAAAAATACTCATCCAAATGCACTTTTGCAAAAAAGAAAAAAAACAAATCCGCTGTTTCAAGATAACAGCCACGACAAAATCACATTCGAACGTCAAGATTTTTATTCTGCAAACGTATTCAAGAATTCAAAATCAGCTTTTAATAGCGTCGAAGCGATCATTTAATGATTTCCAATTTTTTTTGCTATATTTTTGCATTAACTTTATAGTATTTTAAGTGATTTTTGCAGCATCATATGTCATAATAACACTCCACTGTCTATTTCAATGTAATCAACCTCCATATACACCGGCACCACCGCATTTTAATTTTTTTTCCACTCCAGCATAAATTCATGATGAGAGCTGGACGAAAACATTCAATCTAAAACAATTTTTCAAGGCTACCCATTACTCAAAGAGTGAAAATGATAGCTCCGACCATAGGCATTAATTTTTAGTAGAAGCAAGCAAATTCCAGGGGGGCGAGAATTTTTTCTCTGAGATGTTTTTAAAAACTTTTTGCAGGAGTGATAAATGCAGCCTTTTTGTCCTTCGGATGAACCAGATTGTCCCATGTTTAGTTGAATTTTAATTTTCGTGGCAGTCCATTTGTAGCATTGCGATATTCTCACAGTGACAACATTTACAGTAATCACATGTTTTTTCTGCCACTGCGCTGACGTAACGCTAAAAGCAGACATCATAAATTTGTCTAGTGTTTGCTCATAATTAAATTAATGTATAGTCAATAATGCAACAAAGTAGTTTTTGTGTGACAATGTCCTTCAATTTTCACTACCTGAGCATTTTTTATTATTGGAATACGTAAAAACTCGGTCTACACATCAAACTGTGTGTAAAATCATGAGCTTACGAGCATATCCTTAGTTACATAATTCAACCAAATGGCAACTTGTACGCTGGTAAGGCATTATACCGGGCGTACCAAATTTCTCATTAAAATAAACTAAAAATACACTCATGCGCTCACAATTTTAGCGTAGTAAAGACCGAGTCTAAGTGCAGCAATCAGTTTTTTCTCGGGAATAACTGTGATATTCACAAAGCACACAACATGAAAACCCCAACCAAAAGTTTAAATACTTTCAGCCAAATCCTTATGCGCACAAAACCTCATCGTATTTGAAAATTCTCAGCACTATAATCAAACTACAAGGTGCGTTTGAAAAGTAACGGGACTGTGCACGCTGCACGAATAACTTTTATCGCAGAGAAAAAAGCATTGCTTTCTATGATGTCACAATGTCTTATGGTTTCAAAAACCAAATTTCAGCATTCTGTGACAACTACATTCTTTTTTGCACGTTTTTCTGTCAAGGCACTTTCTTTGTGACTGTTTTGTGAAAATTTGATAAAATTAAGCATTTTTGGCTTTTTTTTTATTTGGTGTGAAGGATGAGCGTCGAACAACGAATCACCCTGAAATTTTTTGTCCATCTTGAAAAAACTCCAACTGAAGCACTAAAGTTGCTTCAAGAAGTCTATGGTGACGACATGATGTCAATAACTTGTCTTTTTGAGTGGCACAGGAGGTTCAAACAGGGAAGAGAGGAGGTGGAAAATGATCACAGGAGTGAGAGGCCATCCACAAGCAGAACAGATGAAAATGTTGAGCATGTGAGACAAAAGGTGAGGAGCAATCGCTGTCTTACTGTTAAAATGATAGTAGATGCGCTAGGTATGAATAGTGAGAGGGTATGGAGGATTATTACGGAAGATCTGGGGATGAGGAAGATCTGTGCAAAAATGGTACCAAGGTTGCTGAATGAAAGACAAAAGGAGGGCGTGTGCAAGTGTGTCAAGACATTTTGGAGCAAGTCGAAACTGAACCCAACTTGCTGAAAAGAGTTGTTACTGGCGATGAGTCATGGATCTTTGAGTACGATCCACTCGCCAAACGGCAGAGCCTTGAATGGAAGAGTGCATTGTCACCAAGACCCAAAAAGGCAAGGGTGTTCAAGTCCAAAATCAAGGTGCTGCTGATCGCTATTTTTGATGTCCATTAGGGTGCTTATTTTGCTTCAAAATTATTTTATTTTTACCTGTGTTCAAAAAGTGTAATTTGTATCGAAAACCTTTTCTGTACAATATTTTTAAAAACAGTCAATTTCTAGGGGGTCCTCCGGCAGAATTTCATAAACCATTGTGAAAATAAAGAAAAACGCTTATAACTTCTTAACCGTTCATATTGAAACTTCATTTTGGGCTCCATACCCACTAATTCAAACCTGAGGATGCTTCTGGAGTAGATCAAATTATGATCAAATTTAAGCTTACTTAAATTCTTGAATAATTTCACAACAGAGCACCGAAATTGCTGTGTTGCGACAATCCTTTATATTATGTCATATAGTACTTTACAGTAATATGTTACCAAATCAGTTTTTAGGTAAAATTTTTAGTATGAGGTGACACTGGTGAAATAGAGGTTTTATTGCTTTCTTATAACATAACTTTATTAACTGTAAAACTAGTTATGGTAGTTTGGTAATATGGTTTTGTGGTTTCATAGTAGCCTCTTTCTTCACACTATTTTATAAGTTATTGAAAGCATAAAAAGATCACTGCAGGCTCTGTGGCAGGCTATGGGTAAACTTTTGTAAGAATACTTCAATTTTTAGCTAGCAAACCTAGTATATACAAACTAAATTGATTGTCATTCCAAAATGATTCTGTACTAAATTAATATATTTCAGTCTTCTCATGCTGATATGAAATTTTTGCAGCATAGTTTGACAACACTTTTTATAGCTTTTGGTTACTTAAAATTTATACTCACTAGGCATCTTTGTTTGACCATTGCTTTATTTACAAGCATTAAAGCAAAAACAAGCCACCTTCATCCAACATTTCATATTTGTCTTCGTCAAAACAACGTAAATATGTCAAAGTATTTTAATGCAAATAAATGTGTAATATTTTGTCAGAGTTTGCTCTCTTTAGCTTTTATTTGATATCGCAAAGCTGTCTTTCATTTCATGTTCTAATAATTGGTAGTTTCTCTCTTTGTAAGGCTGCATGCAGCATAGCGAATGACAATGCGCTTTTTAATCACTTCCAAATTTGTCAAGATGTGAAGGCTGTAATTAAGATATGAAAGTTTTTAAAAAATGTTAGCAAAACTTTAATATAGGTGATCTTGAGCGTTTTTCTTTTGAATGTTAATTTGTCATGTAAAGTATGCTTCAAAAATAGTTGTGCTTTAAACCAAAACTAGTGGTATGCTATACTTACCAAACCATGTAAATCTATGCATCAAATGTCAAAATTCAAGGAGTTTTGTTTAATGTTTAGTGGTCTGTGCTTCCATTCATTTCTGTTGTGTTGATACTTCGACAAATAAGTGATTAAAGTCAATATTAATGGTCTTACCAAACAATGCAAAGAAAAACTTCATGATGCCAAATTGGTAGCTCACACTAACAAAATTCTCTTGGTTAGTAAATTTAAGTTGGGAAATGATTTATGAAAGATAGCAGGATTGTCACCTCAAACCCATCTCGGTTGTTCATTAATAGCTGCATCAAAGTTTGGGTTTGATAAAGCACACTTTAAAAAATTTAACATTTAGATACAAAATAAATTTTTAAGTTTTGAAAAGTGGTGCTAACTTCCTTTCAAAAATATTGACTTATTAGCAGATGCCAGTTAAAGATGTTAACGCTGATAAGGTAAAAATGGGTAAACCTCAGAAGCTCATAAATTTTCTCAAAAGAATTTCAAAACGTTATGCATAGTGTGAAAATAGTCCTAGACATGAGATTCAAAATGTTCAAGTTGAAGCAACTTTAGGTGCCAACCTTAAACTGAATTTGGAAACTTGACAAGCTAACATCTTTTTGAAAAATCAGCCCAAAACATGCAAATTAGAATGACGTAAATAGTGTCATATTATATATCAACATTGCTTAAGACTTGATAGAGGCCATGTTTTTCGATAATATGTTATTTAAATAAGATTTAATTGATAATGCCCCATTGGGGTGAAATCAGTTTTATGTAGTACAGTAACAGATTTTAGTAGTGTAGTATTAACTGTGACTGATTTCATATGTGCCCGATAATCTGATGGCAGTAGAATTTTTTGGTTTTAAAGACAACATCTTTAGCTAATGCATCTAAAAGCTTGAAAAGAAGCTTAATTTTTGAAAAAGAATAAACTACACTTGTGTTGTCTTACTATTAATACTGTTTCAAAGAGAAAATGTAAATATTGCAAAAAAAGTTAAGTTTTATTCTTTTTTATGTCATATGGGTTGATTTTGTTAGTGTGGAATGTTAGTGGGGTAATACTGGTGATAGAATTAAACATTCAATACTTGTATGTGCTATTATGCAATAAGTAATAAAAAAAGCTGTATATTAGATGCTGATAGGTTAGATTGCTGATTGGCAATGAAAAAAATAAATACCATATTTATGGTCCTTGCAATCTAGAATTACGCACATTATGAACATAGGTAGTGCTGGTATTTTGTTATATTTTAGAAATTGCTGTGAAAATTAAATGCAAGGGATGGTTTTTCTAAAGAGACACATTAAGTATTATTGCACAAAGTGACCATAATCAATTTAATGTGAATAGCATTAAAAATTATCTTTCTAACATTAAAAACAAAGAAATAATAGCAGTTTTTGCTTATTATCACAATAATTCATGTAAAGTGCCCGGAGGACCCCCTAAATCCTGTTGCATGACAAAATTTTTTTGTATGTCCAATATTTTTCCTAAAATGAACAGTTTGGAAACAGGTAAAAAGTATATGATACCTTTCAAAAAATAGTAAGGCTTTATAAGCACCCTAATGTCCATGGAATTGTCCACGCAAAATTCCTGAAACAAGGCCATGATAACTGTAAATCAGCACGTCTACAAAAACATCTTGTGACATCTGATGCGCTCAGTGAGGGGAAAAGAAGAGAACTGTGGGAAGCGAGGTCATGGCTGCTTCATCATGACAATGCTCCAGCTCATAATACCTTGGGAATTTGGGAGTTTCTTGCCAAAAATAACATTGCTGTACTGGAGCAACCACCCTACTCTCCAGATCTGACCCCTTGTGACTTCTATTTGTTTCCCAAACTCAAAGAAGTCATCAAAGGAACTCGTTTTTAAGATTCAGATGCCATTAAAACAGCCGTGATGAGAGAGCTCCAAGCGATCCCAAAGGAAGCCTTCCAGGAGTGCGTGGAAGCGTGGCAGAGTAGATTGGAAAAGTGCATTCGAGCCCAAGGAGATAACTTTGAAGGCAACGTGTTGTAAAATTTACTTGTCAAATAAAATAAAACATTTATAGACCCAGTCCCATTACTTTTCAAACACACCTTGAAAGTTGCTGAAATGTAAAACTATGAAAATCGATTTTACAAAACATATCCTAGAACGCAGATTTGTTGAGTAGTGAATTGGGAAGCCCAATCCATAGAATCAAACCCAAAAAAACATTTTTGATTTTTTATTAAGAACAATGTACAAAGAAAATTAATAATAAGCTATAGACAGTATCCAGAGTCTTATAGGCACAATCAAACCTTTGATTAACAGCCAAAAAAAATGAGTTATGACCTGGTTAATTTGCGATTCCTTGCCTTTCTACATTCATGTTCAATTGTTCATACCTGTAGTCCTAGCTATATAGTCAGTTAGGGCAAAAAAAAGCACTTTTCTAAAACTTTGCAATTATTCCAAACTCTCACGTCAAAAATCTTCAGTCAAAGTTTTGGTAGAAGTACTCTGGCAAGTACTAATATATTATCAGTACACTTTTGTTTTCACCATGCTCTTGCTAGGATTTTTGATAAAAAATGTGGGTGCTTGTTTTCCCACAAAAAAGAAAAATCACCCATAGGGGTAAAAAAATCAGCCTGTTATAACTTTGTTTTTGAGTTTAGGTAAAAGTAGATAGTCAAATCATCACTAATTTTTAACAAGAACTTGCTTCTTCCTCAAGTAGGAAGCAAGGATATATGCTATCTACCACGTCAAAATAATCATCATTCGATGTGGGTGCAGATTTAGTAAGAAAATTGTGTTGATACATCTTCAAAAAGACTGATAACTGATGATTCTAATAACATAGTTCACTGAAGTCTTAAGACTTGTTGCTATCTGAATAGAAAAAAACACACTCACACACACATACTCACAAGTATAACTATGAAATGTTCATGACTGTATTGTATAATAGATAAGACTTAATAACAAACTGTAACAATCTATACGATGTTTGTCATTAATCAGTATGTCTGCACACCAAACAAAGGTGGACCTGCAAGAACGCATGCATTTACATAAAGCAAGCAATCACATTACAAACATCCAGCTCTTCACTAAAGCTGCATGTTAAGGTGGTTTACACTTGGTGAAGAAATTAGCAAGTGTTTGTTTCTTTGTGCTGGGTTTTGCAATTTGCTGCATTCATTACAAAGAAGCAAACACTTTTGATTCCGTTTACCAAAGAGTAAACATGCATTAAGTGTTACAAAAAAACTAAAATTTAAAGGTTTTTTGTGCAGCTTTTTGAAAGAGCTTAAATAAAGACATGACACTGCTCTCACAGGAAAACTGCATGTACGCTTTTCCTCTAATGCATCAGTGACTGTGGGTTTTTCTGGCTTTCTTTTTCTCTATTCTTATTCAAGATTGGCTGCTGATGTGATACTTTTACAGGAAATTACAATACTGCTTTAACCTTTTACTTTACTGTACAAAAATTTGAGTAAACTAGATGGGAGTTTGCCAGCAAACCCAGTGAACGACCGACGCGTAGCTAATGCTGTGACCCTCAAAAGTACTTTTTGTCTACCGTAAAATCTGCAATTATTCAAAAATATCTGATTATGGAACCTCCAGAAAAGTAGAGTCAAAATATTTGTCAGTAAAATATCTCCTGATATCATAAAACACTGCCACCCTAGCTTGGGCTGTTCAAAAACTTGAATTTTGGGGGTCCATTTGGGAGGGTCCCCGGGGGGTGGCACCCCCAAACTATGTCAAAATAATTGTCTGTTAAATATCTGCTGATATCAAAACAAACTGGCACCCCAAGTTGAGCCATTCAAAAAATTGATTTTTGGGGGTCCATTTGGTGGGGTGGCACCCCCATACTATGTCAAAATATTTGTCTGTTAAATATCTCCTGATATCAAAACAAACTGGCACCCTAAGTTGAGCTGTTCAAAAAACTGATTTTTGGGGGTCCATTTGGGAGAGTCCCCGGGGGGGTGGCACCCCCAAACTATGTCAAAATATTTGTCTGTTAAATATCTGCTCATATCATAAAACACTGGCACTCTAAGTTGAGGCGTTCAAAAACTTGATTTATGGGAGGTCCATTTGGGGGGTCCCCGGGGCTGGCACCCCCAAACTATGTCAAAATATTTGTCTGTTAAATATCTGCTCATATCATAAAACACTGGCACCCGAAATTGAGCCATTCAAAAAATTGATTTTTGGGGGGTCCATTTGGGGGAGTCTCCGGGGAGGTGGCACCCTGTGTTCTCTCTAACTTTATGGCTAATCGGCGAGTGCCCAAATTTTCTTAAAACAATTGCGCCCAAAGCTCTTAAAAGACGCTTATGCGCCCTTAATTTCGTACCAATCCAGTATTAAAGTATACTAAATATCATGTTTCCACAAATTTGTCGAATTTTCTAAGCTATGGTTACTATATTGCCAAAATTCATTTACCCTTGCTCCATCAAATCGCCGATTCGCTGAAAAAAATCGGCTTAGTGGGAACACTGGTGGCACCCCCAAATTATGTTAAAATATTTGTCTGTTAAGTATCTACTGATATCAAAACAAACTGGCACCATAAGATAAGTCATTTAAAAAATTGATTTTTGGGAGGGTCCATTTGGGGGGGGCACCCCCAAACTATGTAAAAATATTTGTCTGTTAAATATCTACTGATATCAAAAAAAGTAACACTCTAGCTTGAGCCGTTTAAAAAAATTGATTTTTTGAGGCCCCATTTTGGGGGGTTCCTGGTGAAGTTGCCAAAAAAATTTTCGGGAGAAATAATTGCGCTTGCAGCTCAACAACCTTACACAAAAATTAAATTTCAATGCTTTGTGGTTTAGGAGAAGAGCGTACAAAAATTAGGAAGAAAAAAAAGGAAAAAAAAAAGAAATAAACCTCAGCACGGCCAAAAGTGGGTTGGTTGGGATAAAAGGGTATCTTGAGACATACAACCATATGAAATATTTTTTGCCGTACTTAAGCCATTTTTGACTGAGACCGCTTTTTACGCCAAACTTGCAGGGCAGTTTTCAAGTTCTAAAACCAAAATCACGTGACCTATTGCCTCGAAATTTGGTACAAATATCTAACTCATTACTCTCAAACGGTTGTCAAAATTTCATGTAGCTAGACCAAACCGTTTTCAAGTTATAAGCAAAAGTTTGAAATTTCGCACTCGTTAGTTGAAAAATGGCCGAGTAAAAACAAAGGAACATGCGACGCAAGTGTCGGTTGTTCCAACTAGCAGCTTTCGCTGCAGGCTTTCTAAATCTAAGGTTTGTCTTATCTAACAGTTTTATTCAAACCAATCACAGTGAAACACAGTACGTAGTCGCCTAAAACAAGAAATGATAATCAATGACTCATCTTTTCATCTTCTACCCTATATTGGACTCAAAATTTCAGTCATAATGTCAAACATGTTTGTAAAAGACCATTATCACACTTTGCAAAAATGCTTAAACTGCTGAAAAAATTTTTTTTCCAAATTTTGGGGGATGTTTTTTTTACCCCACACAGCAGCAAAATTATAGGGTAAAAAAAATCCTCCACCATCACCTGTTGTTGCTATAGTCATAATGCCAAGATATAATTGTCAATAAAACCTTTGTAAGCACACTCTTACGCAACCTCAAGTTGAATCTCAACTTTGCACTTTGCAGCAGTATTAAAAATGTCAAAAACTTTGGAGACTTGCTAAAAAAACATTTTTTCAGCAATTTGATGCAATTTTACAAAAATTACAAAAGTTATAATTTAAAAAAACTGCAAATTACTTTTTTTGTACTAATTGGTAGATGCAGATGTATTTCTCTAACAATGTCACTTGCCATAATTCGAAATTATTAGTGATTGTGATCTGGAGCATGTGGTGCTTTTTTTTTAACCCAACTACCTACCCCTGATTTTTTTTGCCCCAACTGACTATTCTGGTTTGATTGTGTCTATAAGACTCTGGATACTGTCTATAGCATATTTTCTATTTTATTCTCTAACATATAGTTGCCGCTGCAGGCTCGGTTTACACTTGGTGTACAAATTGTAGCATACAAGTGTCTCTTTTGTTTCAATCATATCAAATTTCGGTTCAAACATAGGATAAAATTGTTTGCTCCAAATTACTAGTTCACGCCAAGTGTAAGGCACAGTCTACACTGCACGTAAAATCGTGAGCGAACGAGTGTAATCTTGTTTATTTTTAACAGAAATTTGATATGCCTGGCTTACCGCCATGCTAGCATACAAGCTGCCAGTTGGTTTTAATAAACTAAGGATACGCTCGAACGCTCATGATTTGACATGCAGTTTAAACCGAACCTAAACCATGTCTTCACGATCTTTTTCAGGTAATGTGGGAATCAAAACCAGGTAATGCATAAACGCTAATTCATGTCTAAATTCTAAGGTTTCTGGCTGGGAACTAGAAAAAACACACAACAATGGTGCACCCAGGGGGGGTCGGGGGTTGAACCCCTTCTTTTGGTACCCAAAAGCAACATAATTTTGTTGATATAATGCAGTTTCCAAAACTTTGATAAATTTTATTTGAACTAAATAATCACTTTAGTTGTTGTTAATCCCTTTAGATGATGTTTTAGGACCGTAATTTGATCCTGCTTAATATTTACCAAGCAATTGAGATTTTTGCATTTGTTTCACCTACAATAGTGCTGGCAGAAATATTGTGTAACTATGTGTATTTGGTATATCCACAGATATGAAATAATGGGCATATTATTAGGGTGGCCACAGGTCCCGTTTTTGCTAGGACAGTCCCGTTTTTAGGCCTTAGTCCCAGTGTCTTGCACAGTTTACCACTTGTCCCGAAATTTTTTATTCAAAATTTGCATTGATTAATACAGTATGTCAACGAAACACAAACGAGCCATTTGTTACACAGTATTAATTTGCAAGGCACAAATTCCTAGCTTTGTGGCGTCACAGACCGAGTGTCTACACTACAGACAGGTTAGCATTACTTCATGCAGTTGCAGGATGGTTGAAGCAGCATAGGTTTAAGGAGAAGGTACAGATCTGTTTAGCTGTTTTTTTGCCATTAAAAACTTTAGCTAGTCTAAGCAAGCACTGGTCATTAAAAACTTTTGTCATTAAAAACTTAAGCTGTTTTTTTCAGTAAAAGTTGACAGAAGTTGATATAACCGCATAACATAACAGTAACTAGATTAATTTTTAGCATTACTATTAAGACATCATGCCCAAAAGAAAATGTAACTTTACAATTGAGCTGAAGCGAGAATTTCTTTATCTGAAAGACACTGGAAATGATAAAGTGCTGTGCAATCATTGTGGTTCTGTACTTTCAATAGTCCATGGTGGACGTGCAGATGCTAATAACCATTTAGGTAGCAAAAAGCACAAACTTGTGACTCTTCCTTAGGCTCTGGTGACTCTTCCTTAGCAAAAAGCACAAACTAGTGACTCTTCCTTAGGCTTCCGCGCTGGTAGCCTTTAGGCCAGATAGCACGCAAACGATTAATTATAAAAGCTCTGGCCAGCAAACGTCAAAACATCACAACTAAATCATTATTAACATCATAGATCAAGCATTAAGTTGCTGGGTTTAAATAGGCAAAATTAAGCATGCAAGGAGACGTCTTCTCTAGCTCAAGTGGTAGAGCAGTGGACCAGAAATCCGAAGGCTGCAGGCTCGATTCCTGCGGGAAGACAACTTTTTCGCATTGCTTGCTTTTAAGAAGTCGCCGTTCTGGTGACTCTTCCTTAGGCTTCCGCGCTGGTAGCCTTTAGGCCAGATAGCATGCAAACAATTAATTAAAAAGCACAAAGTCGCTGTTGAAGCAGCTGCATCCTCATCTCGAGTGACTTCTTTTTTCAAAGATGTTGGCTCCGTTTCCGTTGCTACTCTAGCTTTGGCTGCTAAAGAAGCAACTTTTGCTTATCATAGTGCTACTCACAGGCAAAGTTTCAGCAGTTCTGATTGTACATCCAAGTTGGTCTCAAAACTGTTTGAACCTAAATTCTCATTAGGGAAAACTAAATGTGAAGCTATAGTTGTAAATATCATTGCCCCGATGTGTATTGAAGAACTTCACCAAGAGTTAGATCAAATTAACTTTGTCACTGTGTCAATTAATGCGTCGAGCATGAAAGAAGTGAAACTTGTGCCGATTGTGGTTTGCTACTTCTTACCAGAAAGTGGCGTTAAAGTAAAACTTTTAGAATTTAAATCGGTTCCCGGAGAAACAGCTCAAATATTAAGTGAATACCTGCTTTCAGTTCTAGACCAAAAGAAAATTAAAGGTAAATTGATACAATTTTGTGCAGACAATTGCAACACTAACTTTGGCAGTGTTAATAGATGAG
This sequence comes from Trididemnum nubilum, assembly GCA_963965965.1. Classification (NCBI taxonomy): domain Eukaryota; kingdom Metazoa; phylum Chordata; class Ascidiacea; order Aplousobranchia; family Didemnidae; genus Trididemnum; species Trididemnum nubilum. The sequence continues at coordinate 25,117,975 of OZ014470.1, forward strand.
GACATAATAGTGTATTCTATAAAGTTAAGCATAACATTAAATGAGACCTTGTAGGCATCAGATGTACAATTCACATCTTGCACAATTGGCTTCAGCATGCTGTGGAAACTTTGCCAGTATGCATAGAAAGCCTGTCGTAAAAATTTATAAATTCTTTCATATTTACACTGTTCGGGTTTCTGAACTTAGAGTTTTGCGATTTTGCTGATGTTGAGTACCAACGATTTTTGCAGCATGGCAATACCAGATTTTTGTCGTTGCTACCCACTTTGGAGAGGGTGCTTGAGTTGTTTGAAGCATTGAAAAGCTACTTCAATTCACAAAAACATTGTCCAACTATAAATCGCCAATGCTTTGGGAATCCAACCCAAGAACTCTATCTGTGGTTCGTTTATGGACAGCTGAAGTACTTTAACGAAACAATGTTAAAGTTGAAGAGACAAAAAACGAGTGCTGTGGATGTGGCGATTATGCTTACAGAATTGAAGTTAAACCTACAAAAAAAAAAAGAGTTGATAATTTTGTTCCACACCAAGCAAAGTGTATATTGGAAAAGGTTGAGAAAGATGGAGAAGTGAATGCAAAATTCTTTCTTAATCAAACTACATGCTTTTACGAGAAATGTGAATCATACCTGGATGTTTATCGACATGCCTACGAAAGTGTGACACTTCATCTTTGGCTATACTCAAGTGAAGATCTATCCTGGCTACCTGTATGTGCATCAGAGGAAAAGATCAACTCCATGTTTGCGAAGCAAATAATCGATACTGATGCTCTTTTCAATGAGCACGTTCTGGTGAAAAACTACAACTCTGCAAGCGATAGAAAAGAGAGATGGAAAAATACAACCATATCGTATGAGCAAAAGTGGACCCAATTGCTACAGGCTTTCAAGGATCAAGATATTTCCATTTCAAACTTTCAGAAACTGGTCAAGTTTGTATTTTGCTTACCAGGAACATCAGCTCTGGTTGAAAGAATTTTTTCAATCATGAAAAATATGTGGTCTGATGACAGAAGTAGTATGCACGAAAAAAATGTCAAAGCTCTGCATGTGCAAAAGTAACATAGATTTGACATGTACCGAATTTTATGAGAACATAAAATCAAATGTTGTGCAATTAAAAAAGGTGCTAGGCACAGATAACTATCAATGATTATTTGATTTGTTGATCAACCGTAATTCATTTTCTTTTTGTGTGTTTAGTACCATCGGGCTGCTTTAACTGGAGATTTGCCAAAAAAGATCAATTTCATTGTATCTAAAATATACAGTACATACTTTCCTGTACTTACATAGTGTGATTTACATATATCATACAGAACGTTAGCATAGCGTCGTGTTGGCAGTTTGCTATAAGTGTCCCGTTTTGCATTTTGAAAAAATGGCCAGCCTATATATTATTCCCAATCATAAACTTCTGAGAAGAACAGAGTTTGGCACTTGAAAAAGACAGTTGGCCGTTTAGTGAAAAAAGTCGCCCTTGGGTAAAAAAAACTACCAAGCAAAATGCACTTTTGCAAAAAAAGCAAACAAATCCACTGTTTGAAGATGAAACTTGCAAGAAACCTACATTCACACGTTGAGATTTTTAATCTGCAAACGTATTCAGGAATTTAAAATCAGCTTTTAATAGCGATGGAGCTATCATTTCCATATGATTTTTTCTATATTTTTGCATAAACTTTATCATATTTTAGATGATTTTTGCTGCATCATACATTATAGTAACAACCCATTGTCTATTTTAATGTAATCAACCTTTATATAAGCTTATACCCCCACATTTTAGCTTTTCTTTATTCCAGCATAGATTCGTGAAAATAACTGGACGAAAACCTTTAAAACAGTCTTTTTCAAGGCTACCCATTTCTCAGAGAGTGGAAATGATAGCTCCGACGCTATTGAAAGCTATTTTGAAATTCTGTACCACCATCAAATTTTTGAATTTAAAAATGTATTCCCTAAGAAGATTTAAACCAAATATGCGATCTTTTAACATTTAAGCGTATTTTGGACTTGACCAGTAAGTATACAGGGGCTGATTGGACTGAGCAAAAACAAGTTCTTTCAAACTCTTCTAAATCTCAGTAATTTCGCATATTTTCTAATTGGTCTAAAAACACTCAAAATGTCACCAAATGATGTCAAAATCTCTGTTTTTTTCCGAAAAAATCGCAAGAATTGCCCAGCGGGAGCTTTGTCTACAAGCCCCCACACATGTCATCATGTTCAAAATATCAAAAACGTTCAAAATGTCATCCATATAGCATTAAACTGGGTTTTTTTTTTCGAACAAACTGCAAAAATTGCCCAGTGGTTAGGGGCTTCGCCCCCATATATGTCATCATGTTCAAAATATCAAAAACGTTTAAAATGTCATCCAAATGGCTGTTTTTTTCTGAAAAAATTGAAGAACTGCCCAGCGGCTGGGGGCTTTGCCCCCTGCCCCCCATAGTGGTAGCTTGTTCTCTTGCACACAATCTTCACAACCAACAACTTTCAAAATCGTTATTACACGGTTTTTGAACAAACAAATGCTGTAACAAAATGCGACTATTACTGCGAAACCCTGTTTGACTATAATACCGTGCATTTTCATTAATGGTTAAAAAAAATTAACTATAATTGGGTCTGGTTGTTTTTTTGAAAAACTGAAACCCCTCCCCCCTTTAAATATTTCTGGGTGCGCCCCTGACACATAATAATAGGTACTATAGCACTGTTAATACTTAATAGAGATGCATAAACATACTATTTAGGCTTGGTCAACAACTACTTGCGTAAAATACAAATTTTTTATTCAACAAGCTAAATTCATTTGAAACATAAACTGCATATGCCAGTATAACATTGTATCACAAATGAGAGAACGCCCTGAAAAAAACTTCATTGGATTAATTAACATTTTTGGTTTAAGCAGAAGTATCTTGGTAATTGTGAACAATTCAAACAAACCTTTCTGACTGTCAATCCACTTTTGAATAAATAATAATAGAGAAAGCTGGTTTTCTTCGAATAAATAGCGTGAATTTGTTATTCTATTGGCATTAAAAATGACTGTAGACTAGTTTTTTATCATTCTTTGCTCTTTCAGTATTGGCAAACACAATCCAACTTTTATCACTTCAACTTTTTTTTTTGCTATATTGTAAATCGTTTGTGCGATCCGCTAATTCTAAATTGCTTTGAAAGCGTTCTTTTATTGTGCTTTCAAATGGTAAAGAGCTTGAAGTTTTAGGCTAGAATTTGGTATTAATATTCGTTCAATAAATATTTTGAAATATTGAGTGAACATTTCTAGACTAGTGCAGTTAAAGAGTGTAAATTAAGGCTGGCGACCCAGGTTTCTCTTTGCAATAACATGCAAAAGCACATCACCAACTCGCCACGTTTGCAACACTCAGTCTAGAAGTTGTCAGTTATTTTACTAACCTGCTTGATTATATATGTTTTAGCGAAAATATTTGATCCCGTAAACAAAGTAAACTTGAAATGTTTTTATCATTTACAAACTAAAATGTTTTTGACATACCGGTAACTTCTGATTTTTTAACACGCTTGCGCAGCAGTTGATGAGGGGGCAAAAAACATTTTGCCCCTTTGAGTGTCAGACCAAAAGGGGTGCCACCCCCCTAATATTGACGCCAGTGGCTCCGACGTTATTAAAAGCTACTTTGAAATTCTGTACCACTAACAAGCTTTTTGAATTTAAAACGTAATCATTTAAAGATTTAAGCCAAATACGCCATCTTTCTACATTTAAATGTATTTTGGACTTGACCAGAAGAGTGCTGGGGCGTATTGGACTGAGCAAAATATATTCTTTCAAACTCTTCCATATCTTAGTAATTTAACTTTTTCGAATTGCTGTAAAAACAAGCAAAACGTCACCCAAATGGTGTATAATAGCTATTTTTTCCGAAAAAATTGCAAGAATTGGTCAGCAGCTGGGGGTGAAGCCACATAGCAGTAACTTGTTCTTTCGCACATAATCTTCACAACCAACAACTTTTAAAATCATTATTGCAGGGTTTCTGAATAAACAAATGCAACTATTACCGTGAAACCCTGTTTGATTACCATAACGCGCATTTTCATTAATGGTTAAGATCAGAGCTCGACCGATATATATCGACCGATATCAGGGTCAAGGCAATATATGGTATCGATGTTCACCACCGATAAAATATCGGCTTAGAACAATTACCTTAAATTGTTTATTTTTTAGAGCAAGCACAACCGCTCTCGACTAATTGATTGCCAAATCATTGTACAGTCAAACCTCGGTTTTTGAACATAATCCGTTCCAGAAGGCTGTTCGAAAAGTGATTTGTTCGAAATCCGAAACAATTTTTCCCATTAAAATTAATGCAAATAATTTTAATCCATTCCAACTCTAGAAAACAACTTTTGTAAAATATTTGTTTACTATTTTACACCATAAACTGTACTGTGTACTGTAGTACCACAAATAAAAATGGGTTGAAGTAGATTGCATTTTATTTTAATAAAGGATTTCCTATCTAAGATGATGAAAAAAAAACAAAAAGTAAACATTTCTTACGTTTTATTTTTAAAACATCAAAAACATTAAAGGTTAAGATGCAGTACAATACGAAAAATTTAGAAAAAATTTGCAGAAATTACTAATCAAGTAGTAAAAAAAAAATACAACAGCTCAGTTACACCAAAAATCGTGTGAAAAAAGCCGACATATGCAGCATCATGGCGCGTTCGTGTTCGCTTGGCTTCTTTTGGTTTGGTCGTGACCCGAATTTATGTTCGAAGTCTGAGACGTAATTTTTTGGTCGAAAACCGATTTGATCGAGAACAGAAGCGTTCGATAACCGAGGTTTGACTGTATTTTTTGTTCGTTTTTTTGATGAATAATACTGGAGTGTGACTTGTGTTTGCAATAGTCTTTCTTTGGATGGGAATTAGCGAAGCTTTAAGTGTCAAGTTAGTTGAAAAATTGTGACAAAGTTTTGTAGGCAATAAGTTTATATATCGGTAATCGATGTCGGTATCGGCCTAAAAATTTCCAAAATATCAATATCCGTATCGGCCTGAAAAAGTCATATCAGTCGAGCTCTAGTTAAGATAACCGCAATTGGGTACTGGTTGCTTTTTGAAAAATTAAAACCATCCTTCAAAAATTTTTGGGTGTGCCCCTGGGTTGGAAGACCTATTTTTGGAGAACACTTTTCTTCCAACCGCTTTTTTCTCTAAAGAATTGGATAAAGACCTTTTTTTTAATTTCATTTATTTATTTATTTTATTTATTAAGTACAACGCTATCTGCTATGGTGCCAGGCTGACACCCAAACACACTAACAAGTGAAGAGGAAAAAAAAATAAAAGTAGACCTATTTTCAAATGCTCAATAAAAACACACACAAAAATAATACATACAGCATCAGATATAAATACCAGTAAAAGGTGCAATTTAGTTATAATACTGAAAGTTACATATCGGTTGCTAAAGACATTAGAATAAGTCAAATGGCAAATATCATGCAAATCAAATTTTCTACGACACGTTTTGAAAGCAGCTAATCTACAAAACGAAACAATAGACTCAGATAACACAATAGACTCAGATAACACAATAGACTCAGATAACAAACTTCAAACTAAAATGATCCGATAACTGAACAAATAATAACACATAGCCTATCATATTTGGGTGTGTGTTTGCATCTAAGAACAAAATTATGCATACAGAGCTTGTAACTAAATTTAGCGCATTGAAAAAAATCATCAAACACATAGCCTATCATATTTGGGTCTGTGTTTGCATCTAAGAACAAAATATCACATTAAATGATAACAAATATTGTTAGTAAGAATCAGATCAAATTCCAATTTACGATAGGCCTAATCCAGAGAATGAAAGATTTTAAATTAAGCTTAGACAGTTAGACAACCTACTGTATCAAAGTAACACGAAAAAGGAACATTACCATGTATATGCCTACCAATTTTTCTGGTGAAAGTTTGAAGTACAAAAATAGCCCTAACCTTTACCCTAACCCTAAGAGAGGAAAATATTAGGCCTATTTTGCCACTAGTGGCAAAATAGGCTTTTTCCCATTGTTCCAAATCTTCTTTCTTCCTAATCTACTTCCTAATCTTTTTCCCAACCTCATCTTGCGTTTCAATTTTTTTACATCAGATTTGCTCTAAACAATTTACATCAGATTTTATCAAAAAATATCAGCAATCTCATCAGATTGCCACTCAAAAATATCAGATCTGATGTAGCCTAATTACCGTAAATCAGACTTTAACGCCAGACGCTGGGAACATGGCCACCAAGTTATTATTATTATTGGTGTTTATTGCAGGCGAATCGCCCTTATCATAGCACAAAAAAAGAAAACCAAAAAACAACCACACAAACATAAGCTAAATGAAAAATCATACCACATTAGGCAACAGTAGGTTCTTCACTAAATCGTGGGATGTACCACCCTCATACACTGTGCTACAGTATGGTACAAAATATGAAAATATTGTGATTGATAGAAGACATCAGATTTCATCAGCGCATTGATCCAAAGACTAGTCAATGCACAACAACATTTAACAAAGTCAAAAAGCGACTTACGTGTAATAGCGTCAAAGGTAAGTACATTAAAAAAAATTTGCTGGGTTGGGCACTGGTATGACAAGGAAGACTAGGAATCATTCAAAATGAATCATTCTGCATTGTAGGCTACTCGAAGACGCCTAATCAAATAAGTGTTGTAGTCATGCCACAATGAACTACCATAAAAAGACATGCAATACAGCTCAAACAAAATATTTTTTACTTAAGTAAAACATAGCGAAAATTTTGGCTTTAACTTATTACCAATACAGCAGAGAGCTCTGGTTTGTTTTGCTATACTACAATTATCATTAGAGCTCAAGTCCATAATAATACCTAAGTATTTTACTCTATCGACTAACTCAACCTTGGGTCATTCCATGTCAAATCAACCAAAAAAATTTTAAATTGTAACCCAAAGTCTCAGATTGTAATGAAATCAAACTAATTTGAAAGATAATTTAATTCTGAGCAAAATAAAACTTGTTTCAAGAAAATTGAACCAGTGGTTGCAGAGTTACAGTATTTTAAAAAATGGCAGTTTTTGTACTCATTCAACTGTGACATGACCTGATGACATCGTTTTGACAGTGGGGTCATTCCATGCCAAACGTCATGGACCCTCCAGCTTGACCCTCTTCAAATTTGTTCAAAATATGCTATAATGTTGTATGGCATGATTGACCTTCACACTAAAAATTTTAGCTCAATATCTTTTGTACTTTTGAAAATATGACGATTTTAAATTTGCTACCCCCTCACGATGGCACGGGCTTGGTCATTTTCAGCCATTTTCAAAAGCGCATTTCTCTAAATATAAAAACAATGAAAAGCTGATTTTTGGTGAGTTGATCAACTTTCAGCTATATTTCATACAACAAGTGTCAAAATGGCACAGGCTTACAGCATGATAGAAATAGGGGGTGCCAAAGTGTTCACATTTTGACGCGAGAACAAAATTTTGGTCAAGTTTGAACACCTGCATCTCTCATATGAAGCATAGCATTGCTCTCAGTTTTAGCATGGTAGCTCCCTACCTACTGGACATGAATTTTACCAATTTGGAAAGAAAACACTGCTTTCAAAAAAAGTTATTTTACTTCAAAGTATGCACCAGCGGCAAAATTGCAAAAAACATGCCATCTTGTGGAGGAAAAATGACCCCGTCAGACACTGTTTTCAACAAAAATTTTTTTGAGAGAGGAAAGAGGTTTTGTCAGAGTACTTACACACCAAAATTCAACTTTGTTCCGAAACTGTAAAGGGATGAGATCAGTCATCTTTCACCATATAGTTTTCTCTTAAATTTGCAAAAAAATAAATGAAAAAAATGTTCCTCATCATGAAATTTAGATAAAAATTTGACATATTGTTCTAGAAGTTTAGGCTCAATTGATTACTAAAACGTTTAGCCTGTTACTGCTTATTGTTTAGATCCAATTTTGACTTAAATATACCACTAGATGGCATACTTTGGTTAGGTAGCATGTGCGTTTTGCTTTCATATTACTCGATCATTTTGAGTTGCTTGAAATTACAAAATTTTGGATATTGTAGCTAAATGTAAATTGGCTGGTAAATATTTCAACAATACAACTTTAGACAACAGTTTCATGTTTATTATTGTAAACTTACCAAGGCCGGCCAAAAACTAAAAGACAGCTAAAAATGATATTTTTTCGAAAGTGCCAAATTCAACAACAGCACATCACACAACAGCATCACAAAAAATTTGGGGATATTGCAAGCCAATAAATAAAGACTATGTTTTATGCAACTGCAATTTGCACTATAGCACGCAATGTGTCCCACTTTCTTTAGAGCAACTTTATTATATATAATAAATCAAGAGTTCTGTCTGGCAGCAAACAATTCTAAAATGTTGTCATACTCTGTGGCAGCCAACATAGTTTCTTCAACTGTGTTGTAGTAATTAAGGAGGAGCAATTATGGTTAATGTATCTGTAAATGGTACCTGTCACGAATAATAATTTTGAATGCCTGAGATATGATGATTAGCTGTATTTTAACGTGTACATGACTGTTTTACTACTTTTGCGGCTTTTTTTGATTTAGAATATTCGAGATAATTCCTCTCTCGTACATTCTGCTATTTTCTGCAGTTATCGATGTTTGGGTTGTTTATGACTCTTAATTGCTATATTTTAGCCTTGAAGTTTGCAACGTCATATGTCGAAATTTGTTTATCGTATGCTCGTGTAGTTTTTTCTATTGTGACGTATCAAGGATTTTTCTGGGATATTCGATAGCTTTCGTCGTAGTATAAATAGGCGGGTCGTTTTTCATTCATTATTCTAATATTCTAAAAGTGAGTGATTTTAGGTATTAGTTTCGTAGGCAGTTAAGCCGAGTTTGTGTATCTGGGGTTGGCTCATATAGCCATTTAGTAAGAAGTGTGAGTGGAGCGATTTTCCTCAGTGAGTTTATTTGTGTTTCAATCTTAAATAGAAGTTTTAATTTAAGATTAGTGTGGTGCTTTTCTTGAGATTTAAGAAGCTAAAGGAACTATTAACTGCCATTTTCGATTCATCAATTAACATCTCAAGTCGTTCTCTAGTTTCAGCCGACGTGGGCAATTCTGCAGATTAAAGGTTGTACTCTAGCCAAGTATCAACGATAGCGACAGTACCAAACACTCATTTTGAAGATCTTGTGGCCATGTCGAAACCACATGATTTCGCTTCATGAACTTGATATAAGCATCCTTGCTTTGATCTGATCATTCAATTACAGCACCAATGTACCATACTCTGTGATACATTGTAAAGTTTGATGAAGCTGCTCATGTGACCGAATTGAGGTAACATTATCATCATTGTAAAGTTTCACTTTAACTCCTTCTTCATCTGATAACAGTCTTTTCATTGCTAAAGTTGATTTGGATTGAGAGATAAAGCAGTGATGGGATCTAGTGCCAGAAATAGTTGTATACCTTGAATATCTTTGCTTTAATTCATAAGCTTTGATATTGCTAGTAACTTTTTTATCGCTAATGTAGAAAAAAATTATTCCAACAATGTTTTGGGTAGCTCATTGAAACATTTGATTAGGGGTCAAGATTTGGTTGTTTACAGTTGCTTGAAGGCTTGCTCTTTCCACAAACTGCTTTGTGGTTCTCCAATTCCATCACAAGGTGACTTTCCATGACTTGTTGCAAAAAATGCCATTGAATTTTAATCCCATGGTCAACTTCGTGATAGCATAAATTAATAAAATTTTTGTTTTGACTAGTTGCTTCTTCACAGAAGTAAATTTGGGTAAAAGCAGGTAACTTTACCTTGATGTACAGTATAACTTTGCCAGTAAATGCATGTACTGTGTTTGTGTCTAGCCTCATGCACTCACAGATGACACAAAAACTCAAGCATTTGAGGATACACAAAAACTCAAGCACTGAAAACAACCAAATCTTGAACCCCAATCAAATGTTTCAATGTGCAACCCAAAACATTGTTGGAATAATTTTTTCTGCATTAGCAATGAAGAAGTTACTAGCAACATCAAAGCTTATGAATTAAAGCAAAAATATTCAAGGTGTCCAACTGTTCCAGGCTCTAGATCTCATCACTGCTTTATCCCTCAATCCAAATCAACTTTAGCAATAAAAAATTGAAAAGGCTGTCATCAGATGAAGAAGGAGTTAAAGTGAAACTTTACAATGATGATAATGTTACTTCAATTCGGTCACATTAGCAGCTTCATCAAAATTTACAACCTAGAAAATATGTTGCTTGCTTGGATCACAGTGTATGGTACATTGGTGCTGTAATTGAACGATTGGATCAAAACAAGAATGCTTATATCAAGTTCATGAAACAAAATCATTTGGTTTTGACATGGCCACAAGATCTTCAAAATGAGTGTTGGGTACCATTTACAGATACATTAACCATAATCGCTCCTCCTCAATTACTACAACACAGTAGAAGAAACTATGTTGGCTGCCACAGAGTATGACAACATTTTAGAATTGTTTGCTGCCAGACAGAACTCTTGATTTATTATATATAATAAAGTTGCTCTAAAGAAAGTGGGACACATTGCGTGCTATAGTGCAAATTGCAGTTGCATAAAACATAGTCTTTATTTATTGGCTTGCAATATCCCCAAATTTTTTGTGATGCTGTTGTGTGATGTGCTGTTGTTGAATTTGGCACTTTCGAAAAAATATCATTTTTAGCTGTCTTTTAGTTTTTGGCCGGCCTTGGTAAGTTTACAATAATAAACATGAAACTGTTGTCTAAAGTTGTATTGTTGAAATATTTACCAGCCAATTTACATTTAGCTACAATATCCAAAATTTTGTAATTTCAAGCAACTCAAAATGATCGAGTAATATGAAAGCAAAACGCACATGCTACCTAACCAAAGTATGCCATCTAGTGGTATATTTAAGTCAAAATTGGATCTAAACAATAAGCAGTAACAGGCTAAACGTTTTAGTAATCAATTGAGCCTAAACTTCTAGAACAATATGTCAAATTTTTATCTAAATTTCATGATGAGGAACATTTTTTTCATTTATTTTTTTGCAAATTTAAGAGAAAACTATATGGTGAAAGATGACTGATCTCATCCCTTTACAGTTTCGGAACAAAGTTGAATTTTGGTGTGTAAGTACTCTGACAAAACCTCTTTCCTCTCTCAAAAAAATTTTTGTTGAAAACAGTGTCTGACGGGGTCATTTTTCCACCACAAGATGGCATGTTTTTTGCAATTTTGCCGCTGGTGCATACTTTGAAGTAAAATAACTTTTTTTTGAAAGCAGTGTTTTCTTTCCAAATTGGTAAAATTCATGTCCAGTAGGTAGGGAGCTACCATGCTAAAACTGAGAGCAATGCTATGCTTCATATGAGAGATGCAGGTGTTCAAACTTGACCAAAATTTTGTTCTCACGTCAAAATGTGAACACTTTGGCACCCCCTATTTCTATCATGCTGTAAGCCTGTGCCATTTTGACACTTGTTGTACGAAATATAGCTGAAAGTTGATCAATTCACCAAAAATCAGCTTTTCATTGTTTTTATATTTAGAGAAATGCGCTTTTGAAAATGGCTGAAAATGACCAAGCCCGTGCCATCGTGAGGGGGTAGCAAATTTAAAATCGTCATATTTTCAAAAGTACAAAAGATATTGAGCTAAAATTTTTAGTGTGAAGGTCAATCATGCCATACAACATTATAGCACATTTTGAACAAATTTGAAGAGGGTCGAGCTGGGACATTTTGAAAAATCAGGACATTTGGCATGAAATGACCCAGTGGTATTGTAATGAAACAGTCATAACAATGGCTACAATTGGAGTTCAATCTTGCAATCAACTTTTTTGAATAGAATATTGAAAACTCTCTTGATCTAAACCATACTCGTACTGATTTTGTAAGGGATCAAAGGTCAAACATTATGTCAAAGTTCACGTGCTCTTTGAAATCAATCAAGCATAACAAAAGATCTAAGTATAATAGCTCAAATCTAGCTACTTCAATTTTTTTTAAGTAAGGTGTCTAGTAAAAGCTCTTTTCAATGAGAAACTAATTCAAGTGGGTCTCAGAGGTGATATTAACTCAAATAGTGGTCTTAAAGGGATAATTAAATTAGTGTGTTTTAATGCCTGCCGGGTCATTCATTACATCATGTCCGTAATCATTTTCGCAGGTGCACTTAAGAACAGCCTATTTGGTGTAAATGGTACTTTGCTAGTTGACAAATCTAAACAAACTACTGTTATTACATTATACCACAGTATGCAGAGATACACACTAAATGGAGTCATGAGGATAAAGTTTGTTAAGAAATCTATCTGTTTTTTTTAACAGTCAAGAGGTTGATATCAGGGTTTCAAAAGTGCTCGATAACGGAGTGTTAGAGCAAATATTACTGTAAACCACTACAATATTAAGACATTAAAAATTAAAAACCTATAACCCAACAGTCTGTTTCACCCGTAAATGGGATCATCAGGGGTCAAGCTAAACATATTAAAGATGAACAATTGAAATCAAAATGTCAAAAACAAACAAACTAAAATCCGGAATATAAAAGCCGTAGTAGGTTGAAACCTACAAAGTAGTTGAGCTACACTGAACTGGTGCAAAATTTTAACAGAACAAGCGATCACAGCAATGTCACGTGAAACGATGACGTAGACGATAAACAATAACAAACGCTGTAGATAGAGGTAGTCGGTGGTTCAAAATTGGAGTACGATAAACCTTCAATACCAAGAGGAAGAAGGAAAAAGATTATGACCAAGGATTATGTTTTAAGTTTACAGTTTTTTAATATATATGTGTTTTTGTGTCGACACTTGTTGACGAGCTCAGTACGTTTAACTTATATTTGTTTTTGTTTTTGTGGTGGTTCAAAACTGGAGTGCGATAAATTTTCAATACCAAGAGGAAGAAGGAAAAATATTATGACCAAGGATTATGTTTTAAGTTTACAGTTTTTTAATTTTCATTTGTTTTTGTGGCGACACTTGTTGACGAGCTCAGTACGTTTACGTTTAAGGATTATGTTTTAAGTTTACAGTTTTTTAATTTTCATTTGTTTTTGTGGCGACACTTGTTGACGAGCTCAGTACGTTTACGTACTGAGCTCGTCAACAAGTGTCACCACAAAAACAAATATAAATTAAAAAACTGTAAACTTAAAACATAATCCTTGGTCATAATCTTTTTTCTTCTTCCTCTTGGTATTGAAGGTTTATCGCACTCCAGTTTCGAACCACCGACTACCTCTATCTACAGCATTTGTTATTGTTTATTGCCTACGTCATCGTTTCACGTGACATTGCTGTGATCGCTTGTTCTCTTAAAATTTTGCGTCAGTTCAGTGTAGCTCAACTACTTTGTAGGTTTCAACCTACTACAGCTTTTATATTCTGGATTTTAGTTTTTTTTTTTTGATATTTTGATTTCAATTGTTCATCTTTAATATGTTTAGCTTGACCCCTGATGATCCCATTTACGGGTGAAACAGACTGTTGGGTTATAGGTTTTTAATTTTTAATGTCTTAATATTGTAGTGGTTTACTGTTTTTTTAACATATATTTTTCTGTTTGTAAAGATATATTAATCTGTATTTAGGCTATTTTTAATATGTGATTATGAGTGTTGTTGAAGAACTCCAGTGCTGTAGTATAGGAATTCTTAAGAGCAAAGAAGAGGATTGCAATAATTTTTCGATTGTTAAATCGAAATCATTAATACCATTTAACACATTTAGTCAAGCAGATGAAGAAAAACGTATATGTCGAGCTGATTAAACTGATCAACAAACTGAAGTTTAAACTGTTCATGCACACCACAAAGCTTAGATGATCAAAACTATGAAGTTCTACAAACGAATTGTTGTAATCCTTTTAAGACCCACAAAATCACTATCAAACAAAAATTACAAGTTATACAGTAAGCGTCAACTTTGCCAGAGATCTACAAAAAAATCAATTAGCAATTATCCCAAGAAAAAAAAATTGTGGAAACTGTAATTCAAGATTGAATAAGCTTTGTGATGGTGCTTTTAGTTTATGGAAAACAAAAACTTTCTTCAATTAAGCAAAGAAATGACAAAAACAAGTAGCACTTGCACTGAAAGCATCTCAACAGGAAACTGCAAGCGACAAAACACCTGGAGAAAGTGATAGCAAACAAGCAAACAAAAGGTTAAAAACCTTGATACATTAATCGAAATGACAAAAGAAAAAATTCACAAACTCGAAACAAAATGCTCAGAGAAAATACAGTTATTAAACTCTTGTGCCAAACTTCTATAAAAGCTATTTTGCTGACAATTAGATATATGACCAGCACAAATATTTTCTTCACCATCAGTACTGCGTTTTGTGAAATTAGTATCTGAAGAGGAGCTAAAAGCACCATCACAAAGCTTATTCAATCTTGAATAACAGTTTCCACAAATTTTTTTCTTGGGATAATTGCTAATTGATTTTTTAGCAGATCTTAGCAAATTTGATACTTATAACTTGTAATTTTTGTTCAATGGTGGTTTTGTGGGTCTTAAAAGGATTACAACAATTCTTTTGTAGAACTTCATAACTTCGATCATCTAAGCTTTGTGGTGTGCACAAACAGTTTGAACTTCAGGTTGTTGATCAGTTGAATCAGCTCAATATATTGTACATTTTTCTTCATCTGCACGACTAAATGTGCTAAATGGTATTAATGATTTCGATTTAACAATTGAAAAATTATCGCAATCTTCTTCTTTGCTCTTAAGAATTCCTATACTACAGAACTGGAGTTCTTCAACAACACTCATAATCACATATTAAAAATAGCCTACAAATAGAATAATACAACATTACAAACAGAAAAATATATACGAAAAGAGATTTCTAAACAAACTTTATCCTCATGACTCCATTCATTGTATATCTTTGCATACTGAAGTATAATAGTAATAACAGTAGTTTGTTTAGATTTGTCAACTAGCGAAGTACCATTTACGCCAAATAGGCCGTTCATAAGTGCACCTGCAAAAATGATTACTGACATTATGTAATGAAAGACCAGACAGGCATTAAAACATGCTAATTTAATTATCCTTTTAACACCATGATATGAGTTAATATCACCTTTGAGACCACTTAAATTAGTTTCTCATTGAAAAGAGCTTTCACATGCACCTTACTTAAAGGGGGTGAAGCATCCAGCTAGGATTATGTGCAAAAATTAAAGAATAATCTGAAACATATCTTCACCATATTTCATCAGCTTACAACTTATTGTTTCTTAGATATTTCATTTCAAAGTAAGGAGATCTCCCCAACAGTGTTCCCAGTTAAAATTTGATTTTTCCAAAAATGATGTTTATTGCAATCTCGCATATTGGTTTGAAAGCTCCTGAATGCATGGCTTAAGCATGAATTAGTGTTACAACAAAAATAATTTGACAATTTAAATAGTATATCCCAATTCCTAGAAATATAGATCTTAAATAACAACACTGTTGGGGAAATCTCCCAACTTTGAAATAAAAAAGCTCAGAAACGATAGATTGTAGAAAGCTGAAATTTAGTCAAGAAATGTTTTATATTTTTTTCTTTAATTTTTGTACATAGTCCCAGCTGGATGCTTCAACCCCTTTAAAAAAATTTGAAGTAGCTAGATTTGAGCTATTATACTTAGATCTTTTGTTATGCTTGATTGATTTCAAAGAGCACGTGAACTCTGACATAATATTTGACCTTTGATCCCTTACAAAATCAGTTCAAGTATGGTTTAGATCAAGAGAGTTTTCAATATTCTATTCAAAAAAGTTGATTGCAAGTCTGAACTCAAATTGTAGCCATAGTTGTGACTGTTTCATTACAACCACTGTCAAAACGATGTCATCAGGTCATGTCACAGTTGAATAAGTACAAAAACTGCCATTTTTTAAAATACTGTAACTCTGCAACCACTGGTTCAATTTTCTTGAAACAAGTTTTATTTTGCTCAGAATTAAATTATCTTTCAAATTAGTTTGATTTCATTACAATCTGAGACTTTGGGTTACAATTTTAAATTTTTTGGAATGACCAATCCCCTTATCAAAGCTATACAGTAAAAAGGGAAGTTTTGACAGCTTAAAATTCTTAGAAAATAAAACCATGGCAGACTTACAATAATTCAATACAATGTCAAGAGAACAAGCATAAGCATCACACATTGACCACGTCCTGTAGTCCACTGAAAGGAAAAAACAACACAAATCATCTGCAAATAAAACATGGTTCAGGCATGAATCATTAATCATACAAACAACTTTTAAGTTGTTTAATTTTTGAGAAAGATCATCCATGTAAATAGCAAATAAGTACAGGCTTTAAAACCCCACCTTGTCAGACAGCATTAGTGACCTTAAATAAATGAGATAAGAATCCTCCCCATTTCACCTGCATGGATTGATGAGAATACCAAAACTAAAGCAACCACACAAAACAGATTGGCACATCATGCACAAATAGCTTTTTAAACAATACAACATGATTGACTCAATCATAAGCTTTAGAAGCATCCAAAAATGCTGCATACACAAAGTGTGTCCTTATTAACATACAAAGCAATACACTGTTTCAACAGAAATGCACAAAAATCTGTACCAAGCTTGGCTTTAAATCCAAATTGATTACCACTGGTTTGTAAGTGAGATGATAGAAGTGCAATATAACACGTTCAAACAACTTTGAAAAGATTGCAGATCCAGCAATTGGGCAAAACTTATAAACATCACTGACATTAACATTAGTATTCGTAATAACTGGCAAAATAACAGTTCTAAAAGTTACAGGTAAACACATATGAAACAGACACATACTGAAAAAATTACTCAGATAAGGCTTAATCCTGCTACTGTAGTAAAAGAGATGTTCAGCACTAACACCATCTAAACCTGCAGCACTATCTGCTACTACATGGCAGTTCAGAGTTTATTTATTGAAATGCCAATAGTCGAAACATCACAGTGAAAATCAGTTGTATTATGATATTGAGAATTAACACTGGCAGCTGGAATGGACATTGCTACAACCACCATTAGTAATGGAGTTCAGCAGAGAATCAAAAGGTTTCCCAACATTTCAGCAACATTACTAGCATCTGAAACACCACTTACAGAAGTAGGATATGACGCAGATTTTTTATTTATCATTTTAAGCCTCTGCCAGAAATTTTTCTTTCATTTATCCAGTTGTGGACTATGAGCTAAGGCATCAGCTTTGTTTTGTTAAAGTGCATAGTACATTTACTTAGCATTTTTTTGAAAATATCTTCTAGTATCTCTCATTAATTGAAAGTTAACTCCTTCTCGAGGCTTACTGTATTACCGTGTTTTTCACCCAGTCTAGAAAAGCAGACCAAGCTTGGTCATGATAAGATTTTACCTCATTATTCCAACTAGGGACTTAAAACTGCTTTGCTCCTAACTGATAATGTCTATTAGAGGAATTAACTGAATTAGAAGTAGCCTACTTAGTAGTGCAGAAATTATGACCTTATAAAAATTGTCAATTAATTTCAAATGCATTGGATCATTGTACAATGGGTTGGTACCATCTACCGTACATTCTAGTGCAACCTATAGAAGAGAAATTCTTGAAAGATTCACTTCAGTTGCCATGTAATAATAGCCAGCTTTTGCTCAGATATGAGAGTCTATTCCAGTTGATTTTTTAGCACCAATGGGAGCATTAACTCTGTCATCGAATCAGGGCCGCAACTAAGGGAGGGCCAATGCCCCCAAACAAAAATATTGCCCCCCCAAACTGACAATAGAAACTATTGGTAAGTAGCCTATTGCTGATTGTAAGGCTGTTGATAAATGATTGATTGATTGGTGCAACTTTATCCTCCTATCACGAGAAAGCGACGGTGCGCTATGTTTTGGACGAATCCGCACCCGCTTAAGAGTTGACCATTTTCCAAGCTTTCATGTTGACGTTTTTTGATTTCTTCCCACGTAAATTTGCTGCTTGTTTGAAGCCACCAAGCAGAGATAATTATCGTAATCGTAAAGTGTCTTATCCAAGGACGCAACAACGTGACCAGGGTACAAGTTGAACTCATGATCCCAGATCCTGCGATCAGAGTCGTCGTAAAAACGACGCCTTTACCCATTCGGCCACGCTGATTTGAACTGATGTAAAATATTATGTTTTGCAAAACTTTTATAGTCGATAGCCTACCCTACATAGATTGTGATGGCACCCGGTATACATATTGCATAATCGCAATCCTTGCTTGATTTAGCTGACAACAGTGTTCCCTCTAATTTTGGATCTACTGCGTACCGGTAAATGCCGGAAAAGACGCGAAAATGCCTGAAGTCGGTGCTAAAATGCCGTCGCAAATCACAAACAACAATACCGTTTACTCAAAGTTTTGTGCGATCTCAAAAAAACAAACAAAAAAGGTCATCGCACATGGAGACTGCCTAGAGTTTTCTTTTCTTTATAGGCGTACTTTAAAACAAATCAAACAAAAAAGGTCTTCATGTAACGCAGTGCATTTTTTTCTGCGACTTTCGGTGCTTCTGCATCAAGTTTCAAAGAAACAGCGCCGGACGCTGACCCGGATGAAGAAAAAATGGCGTTGCGCCGGACGCCACAGCCAAACAAAAACGCCATAATTTCGAAAATCAAACAACGCCGTTCGCAGTTGTCAAAAAGTAGTGAGAAAATGCCGAAAAAATTTCGCACTATTCGCACTTTTTTATGCTTACAGGGAACACTGCTCCCCTCCATGTAAAATTAGACCTAATAAAGAATTTTGTTAAATCTTTGAATAAAGGATCTTCGAATCTTTCCAATTTATCCAAACCAAATTTCCATACCGGTACCTGAGAGATGCCAAACTGCGAGCAGGGGTAGGCCTATTTGATGGACCTCAAATTCTTGAAATTATAAGAGATTCGACTTTTGATGAAGTTTTAACTTGTAAGGAAAAAATAGCATGGTTATCGTTCAAAAATGTCCTCACAAACTTCCATGGTAAACATCGAAGCCAAGACTGCGAGGATATGGTTTTGTTTTTTTTTAACATAACATAAGTTTATTTGCCTGAAAGTTGAAAAGCTTAAGCAAGACACACAAATGGGCACAGATTCAAAAACACAATCAGGCCAGGAAGCACCGATGAACCCGGAGGTTTTCTAGTCTAGATACTCCTGACAAGGCTGCTCTGCGCAAAAAAAGCTTCAAAGCTGCAGTACAGTATCGAAGGCCATTGGCTCCATTCGCGCCATCGTCGGCGTTGCGTTGCTTTGTCCTCAGATAAGACACTTTTGACAACTATCACTGCTTGTTAGGTCCTAACTAAGCAGCAATAGAATTTAAATCAACTGAAACTCGAAGAAATTGCTACTTTTAGTTAGGTGACGTTTGCCCGTCCACTAGCAAAGAAATATAAGCTCAGTATGAAAAAACAATAATGATAAACAAAGCAGAAGAGCAGCAAATTTCAAAGCACAGTTCTTGTTAAATTATTTCAATTTATAGTTGGGGATAGTGTTGGTGGGATTAAACAATTACAGGTTCACAAGCAATTGACCAATGAGCAACCAAAATATTATACTGATGACAGCAATATAGTCACAGTTGGAAGAACACAATATATCATAGCAAAAGTAAATTTTAGAAGCACAAGAGTTAAATTGTAAAGAGTAGTTATCAAGGCAAATGCATTAGTTCAGTTTCGATCAACCGATTTTGTTAGAACATTTTATTGCAATGGCACTGTCAACATTTAATCAATCATGCAGAGGCACCATCTCTACCTCTGCCACATGAATGATAATTCCTCTGCATGGATTAATCAAATTCTGCATGGATTAATTAAATCCACATGACTGGTGAAATTGGCCAGTCATGCTCAGTTCTTTCCTTAGTCATTAGACTTATAAGTGCCAACTAAAAATTTTTTGTACCGTTTTTTAAAGGCATACCAACTTAAGTTTTTGTCAATGTCGTTAATTTCTTCCCATAATTTTGATCCTCTATAAATTAGCAAGTTTTTGGCTATTGATTTTTTGACTTGCGGCTTGAAGTATACTTGTTTAAGCAGTTGTCTTGTATTATGAGTATGAATCGTATCTAATTTAACTAGAGAGTCGTACAGAGTCTTTGGCAATTTGTTATGATGAAGCTGATGCATAAATTTGCCTAATTCAAGTTTGTAAACATCGGAGAGTTTAAGAAAATTTAGTTTTTTATATAGAACAGTAATTGAACAATATTTTCTGGAATAGGTTATGGTACGAATAACATTATTTAACCGAATTGTCAATTCATGAAGTTGCATTTTGGCAGCAGTACCCCATATGAGTATACCATACTGTATTCTGGAGTATATCAGGCTATTATACAACATGCAAAGAGTTTTTTGGGGAACAAAATCTCTAATCTTGTAAAGTATACCAGCATACCGAGCCAATTGGAGAGACAAGTGATTTACATGAGAGGACCATTTCAAGCAATCATCGATATATAACCCCAGATATCTTACAGTTCTCTCTCTTTTCAGTGAAAAGGAGCGAAGTGATAAATTAAGATCAAACTTGCAAGGAGTATAGGGCTGCTTGTTGATTATCATGTAGCATGATTTGGAAAAGTTTAGTGATAGTTTGTTTCTTCTCAGCCAAACATCAATCTTGCTTAGTTCATTAGTTGCTTTGCGTTGCAACTCGATGGGATTTTTATCAGCAAGCATAAGATAGGTATCATCAGCAAATAAAGTAGTATCGAACAAACTAGCATGAGGCAAGTCATTAATGTATAAAAGAAACAATAACGAGCCAAGGGAGGAGCCTTGTGGAACTCCACAAGTAATATTTGTTAAATCAGATCTGCAGTTGCCTATTTTTGTGTACTTATGCCTGTTAGTTAAGTAACTTTTAAGTAGTTGAAGAGATATGCCACGAATTCCAAAATTACATTTCATTTTTTCTAGTAATACAGTATGGTCCACCGTATCAAACGCTTTTGTTAAGTCTAAAAACACGCAACATGTGTACAAATTATTATCAATGTTACTTAACAATTTGTCATATATTTTGCCTATGGTATGAATGGTTGATGTGCCTTTCCTGAAACCAAATTGGTGTTTAGTTAGTAAATCGTATTTCTCTAAATAAGAATAGATGCGAATGTAAATAAGTTTCTCTAAAATTTTATTGAAGGGAGATAGGAGTGATATTGGTCGGTGTTTGGTACATTGATTCGGGTCCCCTTTTTTATGTATAGGCACAACTTTAGCAATTTTAAGCACATTGGGAAATTCTCCTTGTTCAACACATAAATTGAAAAGTTCGCTAATGTAGGGAGAAATGACCTGAGTGCTGTATTTCAAGAATTTTGTGTCAATATCATTCTCTCTAACTGCTTTTTTTAGTTTCATGGAGTGTATAATTGAAGTTATCTCTTCAGGCGTGGATGGGGAAAAGAAAAAAGAATTCCCGATATTTGTTACAGACTCTGTAATTTGTGATTTGTTTACAGGAGGGATCGATTCAGCTAATTTTTCCCCAAATCCAGCAAAATAGCTATTCATCTTGTTGCAAATAGCAATTGGGTTTTGAAGTTTTCCCTCCTCACATTCGAGGTCGGTGGGAAAGGTTTTGCTTTTAGTTTTTAGTTGTGCCAGTTCGTTAACTATTTTCCACAAATTTTCTTGATTGTCTCTATTGGCGCCAATTTTTTCCTTATAGTAGTTTTGTTTTGCTGATTTAATTGTTCTATTCAGCGTATTGCGAAAGAGTTTATAGATTTTGAGATTTTCTTCATTACGATGTTTATGCAGATTAACAAAAAGTTCTTTTTTCCGTTTAATAGATTTTAGTTGCCCTTTCGATAACCATGGCTTTCTATGCAATTTCTTTTCTTTTCTTGATGCTTTCCTTAGTGGAGTATTGCTATTAACACATCTGCAAAAAATATCCAAAAATTTTTCGAACTGAACGTGAACGCTTTCATTTGTGTTAATATTAGCCTCAATTAAATTATTTTGCAAGTTTTGCAGAAACCCTTCAAGTTCAAACCTGGACATGTCTCGGAGATGCAAATATTTGGGCACCTCTTTCATGTTCTTTTTCACAAGAGTAGCAATAAAGGTTCCGTAATGATCACTCAAGTCAGATAAAACTACGCCACTAATGTAAGAATGCTTATTATCATTAACATAAATGTGATCAAGAAGGGTTTTCGAATGGTCTGTAATGCGAGTAGGTAAATCGATTGCACACTTGCATGGAGAACTTATCATGTTGTTCACGTATTTTCTAACATTATTGTTACTCTGAACAGCCGTTAAATCAATGTTGTAGTCGCCGACCGCATAAAAGGGGCAGTGCTTAGAGTTCAATCTGGAAAAAATGTCATAAAGCCGTGCAGAAAATTCCTCATAATCACTCGTTAAATTAGTTGGATGCCTGTACACAACTCCTACAACAGCCGGACCTTTTTCAGTTTGAACTTCGATCCACATATCTTCTACAGAAGGCAACGCAATACTAATATCTGGTTTCTGTTTGAAGATAAGCGTTTCTTTAATGTAGAGTCCCACACCTCCTGCTTTCGTTGAGCTATCGCAATGCAAAAATGCATATCCAGTCAAATGAATATTTGAGTTGATTATGCCGTTGGTCAATTTTGTTTCTGTGATAGCAATAATGTCCGGCAAGACTGATAATTTCGACAGATATGATGCTAAATGGTCAGAATTTTTTTGGAGACTGCGAATATTAAAATGCATAATGAAGAGTGTTTCTGTTTGTGCACTCAGAAAGTTATTTAGCGATTGTTGATCGTAGTAATTGCAATTATCAAAAAAGTCAGTATAGCATGGATTAACTACAGGCGTTTGCGAAGTCAATGAATTACGATTATTAAGCTCTGAAGTTTCATTAGTGGTCGACCTAGATTTGCAGTGTAGACAAAGAGCGTAATTTTGTTTGGAGGAAGGATTAACCGCAGGGAGTGATTGTCGAGAGAGGCAGTTTTTGTGAAAAATTCGTAAACAGATTTCACAACTGTAACAACTATTATCGTTTTCGCATGGTTTCGCACACATAGTGCAAATAGTTTTAGAAGTCATTATGCTGTTGAATAGGGTGACACTAAGAAAATTACGTGCAGCACAAAAAACAGTAACAAGCACATTAGACCAGTTATCCTTCTTACTTTTAACGCCATCTTGACTGTCAATGTTTTCGTTGATTAACAGGGGTTTGTAGTCTAGCAATCGAAAGTTCACATCAATGTCGAGTTTGAAGAGATCATCTGGTGATGACACCATAAGCCATTCTCCAACACCTTCATCTTTTCCATCCGTTAGTAGATTGCCGTGCTTGCGCGCAGATTTTTTCATGCGAATTCTGCCATTGTACGTGTGGCAAAGAACAAACTCCCCATCACAGTGATTCTTTACATAATTTAGCAATTTTGACCGCAGTGGGGTGATATCTTCAGTAATAAACGCAGTTTTAAACTTTTCGTCGGTGCTTTTCCTAAGGTTGGACTTTGCAAAAAGAAATTCGCTTCTTTTTTTATACGAAACGAATCTCGCAATGATCGGACGTGGTTTGGCTGCTGATGATCTTTTCTTCCCAAGTCTATGGGCTCGTTGAATATTACTAGATTCCAGGGTGATGCCTAAAACTTCGGCGAGCTTGAGAAGGGTAGATTCACCATCATCCTTTTGGCTTGCCGATTCGGCGATGCCATGAATGCGAATGTTTTCCCGTCTAGAATATTGTTGTAAGTTATCTGTTTCAAATGTGTTTAAGTTGAGAGCCTGCTTTAATTGATTGCTTTCAGTTTTTAGCTGCTTGATTTCAAGTTTGCTCTCTTCCAGTTCCTCGCGCAACTCTTTCATTTCATCTCTGAGACTAGCCACATTTTCATAAATCAGAGTTAATTTTGTGCGATCCTCTTCACTGAAACTTCCTTGATTTGTTTTTTTTTTTGTCATTTCAGCATATGTTGATTTTCTCTTGCTTTCGTTCAGGCTTTCTGGTGTAGATTTTCTGTTCTTTCCTTTATTTTCCGCCATTTTAATACGTAACGTTTTAGAGTGCAGCAGGACAAAGTAAATGAGCTCCTGTCGCTAGCGCTGTCGTTGCAGAATGTGAAATGGTTCAAAAGTTAATGCAAAACTTCCAAGTGTTAGGTCCAAGAATGTCCATTTAAATGCACTTTCTGAATTCTCACCTAGACTACTTTCTCACCTTGACTACTTACAGGAATCATAGTTGCATATTTATGCTTGAGTTCAACAATAACCTATTCTATTGCTTGAATGGCATGAGATTGGTGCATTCATCTATCACACATTTATACAATACGTCATCTCTCATTTTGATGTGCCCTTGAATTATAAGTATTTTTGCAGTAACTGACTGAGGTTGATATATACTGGTATTGGAAATTGTACCAGTACTAATGACATATTGGCAAACAATACAAAACAAAGCAAGGAGGTTTTTTGATTTTTTTTTTTTTCACTCCAATTGCCCACTTTAAATTCTATAAAACATAAATAAGCATTATGAACTTTATTAATTTTATTTTCTATCCAATCTGTAGTTACAGTATTTTTATTTTTTTTGTTTTTTAGTATGCTTAGAGTTAGAACAATTCTAATGTTGCCTTGCATTTTCTTTACATGGTGACTGTGAGTTTTGTGTATACACTGTACAAAGTGTACATATATTTGCAACACTTTGTTTTAATTTTGCGTAAAATTTTTTATCATAGAAAGTAGCAGACTGAGAAAATCTAGAAGCTGCTTTTTTAACCTTAACTTGGTGAGGTGGCAGTAGACTTAGATGACCTTTCGGTCCTTCGCTGTCTATTCACCAAGTGACTAAATATCGCTTTGACTATGCAAGTTTGTGTGTTTGGTTTTAAAGGAATTGCATATTTCGATGCTTTGGTGATAGACCTAGAGGAAGTTGCAGTTTTTTCTTGTGATATGACGTCACTTGGTAAATAAATAAATATAATGATGATGATCTTGATAACTGAGGAGACTATACTGAGGAGAAAGATGAAAAGTACCACCAAAAGATATTCACTTTATGGAAGAAAGATACCAAGGACGATGGGATATTAATATGCTGTCAAATTATTGTTGGTGTCTTAAGCGAGATATTCCTGCTCCACAACACAAAAGAAAAGCTTTGAAACGTCCCTTTATATTTGCCTAAGCCAAAATCTCAACTGTTGTTTGCTGTTATTTTTGATTGCTTGTGAGTAGTAACTGTCATTTTTTATTGCTGTTACAGTATCATGTATTTTTTAAAAACAACAACAGCTTTTAATATCTTTCTTGTATTTATCTGTTATAAGATTATTCAACAGTGCACTGACATGCAAAAAAATGAGATAATACATAAAAAAAAATTTGATTTGCATTAGATAGCCAAAACAGTTAAAGCTATTTCTTTTTACAGCTAATTAGCTTTAAATACCCGTATTACAAAATTCAAGTGATTATGGCAAGAGAACTTGACCTGATAGAAAAAAAACTGAAAGCAGATTTGGAATCAGCACAAAAAAGCAGTCCAGTAACAGTTAAAAAATCCTCAACGTTCAAACCTTGACCAGTGTGATCCACTGGAAGATTTTATTTAGAGATTTTTGTTTTGTCATAAAAATAACCAGTTGCAGGAGTAGGTTACATATATGAAAGAGGGGCCCAAACCCCGTCAATTGAAATTTAATAATTTGTTCAATGAGCATTTCCCCTAGCTAATTAAAAAAAAGTGGCTTGTTGCGTAAAAACTAACGAGGTGGAGGTGGGTTGCTATTTAAAAAGGGTGCAATAGATAGTTACGCCTACTAACCATGTTATTGCCCGGGCTGGATTTACATTGTGCAGGGCCTTTGAACATTTTTGCAACATCTTCCTGCTAAATATACAAAAAAAGAAGACAAAAAAAGACAAAAGAAGACAAAAAAAGAAGTCGCACTATGTAAGTGTGAGGCCGTAGTTGGTACCACAGCATATTTTATTTAATTATTGACGGACTCAAAAAAGATCGGTCCAGCAGTACAGAGGCATAAACACAACTACACACTAATCACACCCAGACACACACAAAGCTTTAAGCAAGATAGAATCTAATCGTTTGTTCTTGCGTTATCAGTATATGGTCCAAGCTAGGTATTCTGGTGCAAGTTCGCAAAATGATTATTGTATGAACCGGACCTAAAGTCACTTGATCTTACTAGCGCAGATAACCACACGTTGCACGAGTTGATACATCGAAGCATGAAATTTGCTGTGTACTTTTGATCAAAGCATGAAAAGTAGGCACATTTTTTTGGACCAACGTGGTAGACATACTTGTGCGTCGAGGAAGATTAAACAATATCCTGTAAGCATTGTTATAACCTATTCTTAAACGATTAAATGTCGATTTTCGATACATACACCAAACAGTACTTCCATAAAGACAAGACACAAAAGTACGAAATAAACAGTTTTTTACAGCTTTAGAGCAACAAAAAAATTTCCTACGTAACTTATTGGCAGAGCCATAAATAGAACGTAATTGCCTGTTCATGCCATCGTCATCTTTTAAGTCAGAGGTCAATACAAAACCTAAATACTTTATTTTTTGACACAGTTAATTGAGTTACCGCAAAGGCGAAACTTTGGCTCAAAAGACAGGCTTAGACGATTAGTCTTAAACATCATGGTCTTAGTTTTAGTACAGTTAAAAGTAATGTCATGCCTATTTGCATAATCACAACAAATATCAAGAAGTTTTTGGAGGCCCTTGAAGCTCGGGGCAAGACAGCATATATCATCAGCATACATGATATTATTCAAGCACCGGTTACCAATAAAACATCCAATGTTAAGTTTATTCAAAATCAGTGATAGCTCATTCATGTAGATGGCAAATAGAAAAGGGCTCAAGATGCTACCTTGCCTTACTCCATTGGTGGTACTAAAAGATTCAGAGTAAGCAGAATTCCATTTAACGCAAGATCGTTGGCTGGAGTACCATCGAGCTAATAGATGGACAAAAATCATTGGTACTTTAGCTTCAACTAATTTCTTGAATAACACACCGTGATTCACTTTGTCAAAAGCTTTTGAAGCGTCAAGGAAAGCAACAAATACTGGACTGCCATTATGGTTGTACTGTGCTATTGTTTATTTAAGTAAAAGCAGATACATATCCGTACTATGAGATGTCTTAAAACCAAACTGATTATCCACACTAACCAAAAATTCTTTGATCATATGCAAAATGAATAGCTCACGAAACTTCGAAAATATTGTAGCCAAAGCTATGGGTCGGTAATTAGAAATAGCTGTGACATCATCACGTTTGCTTTTTATAATAGGTGTTAGCACTGAATAACTACACAAGTTAGGGACATAACAATGAACAAGACATAAATTAAAAAACATACTGATATGCACAAGTAGTATTTCATGCGCAAAAAATATATGATACGCAGAGAGACCATCAAAGCCAGGAGCACAATTTAGTTTCAATTTTTGTGATAGAAATTGAGCAAGTTGAAATGTACAGAAATATGGTTTTATTGTCTCATAAGTATCCGTTTTGCATTCGTCAAAATCAAAAACAGTAGGATCGCCTTTGCTAAAAGAAGCTTCATTATGATTGAGTAATTGGCCATAGTGATTTCCCCACATATTTGCAATGTTTTGGGCACCGGAGACTCCATTGACTACGGGTGGGAGAACGGCTGAAGCTGATGTTGATGATTGCAGCCTCATTTGTCTCCAGAATTGATTAGTGGGGCTATTGCCGATCAGATTAGATGCCAAAGTGTCAGAAGCACATTTTTTCAAATTCCGTTTATGCTGCCTGAAAGTGCTTTTAAAAAGCTTTTTATTACTCCTCATAGCTTGATATAAAGGGCCAGATTTGGGTTTGCCCTTTCTAATCCAATTCAGGTAACTTAACTGAGCTGATTTGTGATGCTGCTTTAGATTTCCAGACCAACCAGGAACTCGGAAAGTACGTTTGCTCTTGGTTACTTGTAAAAAGACTGAAGAGTTCTTTGGTAATATTGAGAAATACTTTCTAAATGATTTTCGTCATTGCATCCAGGATTCTGGCAGCTTATGACATTCAAAGGCAGAGGCATGGCTGACATTGCAAGTTTAGTATTTTGATAATATTCTACTTTTTTAGAAGAACTAAGGGTCGGCCAGTTGATGTGTTTAAAATTGTTTGTGTGAAGGTCTTTATTATCTTGACAAGTGTAGCTGGGCACGCAGTTGATTAAACCAAGCAAAGGACGGTGATCGGAGATCAAGTATTGATGCAAGATTTTAATACTATCTATTAATTGATCAGCTGAGGCAGATGAAAGACAATGGTCAATCCAAGTGGTAGAGTTGTGGCGATCGCTGAGATCGGTAAAAGAATCTACAGGTAACAATCTCTCATCTGAGATCACAAAGTTATTGTCACTACAAAATTCAGTTAGTGATTGCCAAAAATGGTTACTTCTTCCAGCATGAAAGTCTCAAACTATGTAGACTGCATAGGCATCTTGACTATCACATGTGGCAGAAAGCTCACCCAGGTAGGCTTGGTAAGAGTCAAAATTCTCCTGACAGCAGTAGGAAAGATAAACATTTAGCATTAGAATATTACCTTTATTGCATAGCACATTTAATCCTGTGATTGAACCAGAATGACTAACAATTCTTTTTTCAGAGAGCTCTTTCTTCCATAATGTTGCAGTTCCACCATAAGGTCTACCTTTCCTAAGCTCATCGCACTCATCAATAGGAGAGTAACCAAAGGAATAGTGATGATCGCTGATAGTGGACAGAAAGTCAAAATTTTGTTTTGTAATCCATGTTTCTTGAAGGAATATAATATCATAGGTTTCACACAGCTTTTTTATATCAACTTTAGAGTTCTTAATACCTCTACAGTTATAAGAAACAATACTTAGACCTTTGAATTTGTTGTTGGGGTATTTACACTTTTTGAAGGAGAATCATCTACTGCTGTGGATTTTGCATAAAATTGTTTTACTAAAACACCTTCTGGCCAGTTTTCAGGGTTCACAGATTCTTTGAATGAGATGCCAGCTATGGTTAAGTGAGAAGAGGCATAACTGTCAAAATTAGTTCTCAGCTGAGTGCATGAAATTGATGTTGCATTTTTAAATTGATTTTTGGCAAAATTTTCAATTGCAAATACAGTTGTGCAAGGCTGCAGCCTGGAGATAAACACCTCTGCGGGTTTGGCTACTTTCGGCACTGGCAGCAGCTGTGAGCCCTTCAACTTTCCTTCATTAGATTTTTTCACTAGTTTCTTTCGTTTAGTCTGAATGGTCCAATTTTCATTGTCTTGATGCTGCTTTGAGATGACTTTTGAAGTTTCACTTTCAGTGGTTTCTGCGCCCAAAGAGGAGGGTAGCTCATGTACGATTTCCGAAGAGCTAGATTCAGAAGTTTTACTGAGTACTTTCTCCGCATAAGTGGGTTTCTTTGGAATCATTGATTGGGGGTCCTAAAAAGGCAGGGATAAATGTCACAAATCTTTGGGAGCATTTTTTCTAGTGAGGGCAGAAAGCTCAGAAACCATACACCTGATTTCAGCCAGTTGATCTGATAGCTGCTGCACAGCGCTTGACTTTTTTTGTAAGGATTTTATTTCTTCCTTTACCATGTTAAGGTTAAGGACTATGGTGAGGCCATCAATATTTTTAACATCCACAGGAGGGAAGTTGCAGGTTGCTGTGGCATATATTAATTTGGATGAAGGGTCATCTTTCATGTAAGCATCTGGAAGGTGCAAAAATTCTAGAATGTCCTTGACATTCACGTCATTCTTATTGTCGCCTTGTCTTTCGATCAATCTTTGGGTTTTACCATTGATGATCACTTTTTCAAAAAGTTCTTTATTCGCATTCAAAATATCACTTTCGGAATCAAATTCCGAGACTACCTTTACCAAAAGGTCAGTTGTCATGCAGTCAATATTAATTGAAACATACCACAGAATGGAGTTTGTGATAGCCATGCAATCACCACAGAAAATTTAAACCACTACAAACTTTAACTTTATTTCAGATAATTAGGCCTACTTATTCAAAACTCTTATTCAAATAGAATCATGCAACAATCATACAACAAGTATAAATATCATACAACAATATCACTCAATTGTGACGTGTGTTCGCATTTTTTGAGAGGTAAAATCAGAGCTGTTTTTTGACATCATAATAGTGACATGGTGAGCGGACGAGGATAACGCCAAAACATAGAAATTGTTTTGAAATTTTACGTTTGTTTTCTTGGCTTGACGACGTTACCGTCTTCATCCTTTTTTGCGCCCCTAAACGTTAGAGGGCAGCATCTTCCGCCTCTGCATTACTCCAGATATATTGCGTGCTAGCTCCTTTTGTAGAGTTCGCATGGGATCAGAATTAGTCTCGATGGAACCGTCAAAGTTCGGGCTTCGACTGGCTATAATTTTGACGTCACTTTCTTATGACGTCACAAAGTAGTACGTTTAAGAAAAGAAAAAATTGGAAATTTTCTTACATGAACAACCTTTAGTTAACATTTAGTGACTAAAATTTTACATAAACAAAATTAATACATTAATATTTAGTGACTATGGTTCAAGCCCCCGTTTTCCTCAGCAAGATTCTCGCTGCGCTGCTCTATTTTTGCTCAAATTAAAGGTTGCCATATTTTTGAAGTAGAAACGCAGAACAGAATTTATTAGAGAAACGCATTTTCTTCTGAAGATGAGTTTAAAATAAATCAGAAATGTTTATTTACGTCAGAAAAATTGCAATTTTTTTCGGATATGAGGTGAAGTTAAATAAAAAAAAATTAAAAAAAGGTCTACGTCTTCATCATAGGTAAAATGTATACCACAATTTTTCGCGGATTTGAAATGAAGACCAATTACTATCCAAGCGGGACAAGACTTCAAAAAAGTGACCAATACCAAACCCATTTAAACATGCAATAAATGATTTTTTTCAATACCTCTACACTTAGAAGAAAATAACTAGCATTGGTCAAAAATATTGTAGCTAAATTAAAGTTTTATCATGAATCACACTGAACGTCTGTATCAATAAACGACAACTCATACAATCAATGAAAGCTTTTTTTCGGTCAGAAGTTGTAATGGTTCACGATTACTACTTCATAACTAGATGGGAGTTTGCCAGCAAACCCAGTGAACGACCGACGCACAGCTAATGCTGTGACGCTAAAAAGTACTTTTTGTCTACCGTAAAATCTGCAATTATTCAAAAATATCTGATTATGGAACCTCCAGAAAAGTAGAGTCAAAATATTTGTCTGTTAAATATCTCCTGAAATCATAAAACACTGGCACCCTAGCTTGAGTCGTTCAAAAATTGATTTTTGGGGGTCTATTTGGGGGTCCCTGGGGGGGTGGCACCCCAGAGCTATGTCAAAATATTTGTTTGTTAAATATCTGCTGATATCAAAACAGACTGGCACCCAAGTTGAGCTATTCAAAAAATTGATTTGTTGGGGGTCCATTTGGGGGGTCCTTGGGGGGGTGGCACCCCAGAACTATGTCAAAATATTTGTCTGTTAAATATCTGCTGATATCATAATACACTGGCACTCTAAGTTAAGTCGTTCAAAAAATTGATTTTTGGGGGTCCATTTGGGGGGTCCCCGGGGGGGGGGTGGCACCCCCAAACTATGTCAAAATATTTATCTGTTAAATATCTACTGATATCAAGAAAAAGTAGAACTCTAGCTTGAGCCATTCAAAAAATTGATTTTTGGGGGGTCCATTTGGGGGGTCCCTGGGGGGTGGCACCCCCAGACTATGTCAAAATATTTGTCTGTTAAATATCTACTGATATCATAAAACACTGGCACTCTAAGTTGAGCCGTTCAAAAAATTGATTTTTGGGGGGTCCATTTGGGAGGTCCTCGGGGGGATGGCACCCCCAAACTATGTCAAAATAATTGTCTGTTGAATATCTACTGATATCAAAAAGAACTAGCACCCTAGCTTGAGCCGTTCAAAAAATTGATTTTTTGGGGCCCCATTTTGAGGGGGTTCCCGGTGGAGTTGCCCAAAAAAATTTCGGGAGAAAAAATTGCATTAGCAGCTCAACAACTTAACACAAAAATTAGATTTCGATGTGTTGTGGATTAGGAGAAGAGCGTACAAAAATTAGGAAGAAAAAAAAGGAAAAAAAAGGAAAAAAAAGAAAAAAACCTCATCGCGGCCAAAAGTGGGTTGGTTGGGATGAAAGGGTATCTTGAGACATACAACCATATGAAATATTTTTTGCCGTACTTAAGCCGTTTTTGACTGAGACCGCTTTTTACGCCAAACCTGCGGGGTGTTTTTCGGGTTCTAAAACCGAAGTCACGTTACCTATTGCCTCGAAATTTGGAACAAACATGCAACTCATTAATCTCAAGCTGCTGTCAAAATTTCATGTAGCTAGACCAAACCGTTCTCGAGTTATAAGCAAAAGTCTAAAATTTCGCACTCGTTAGTTGGAAAATGGCCGAGTAAAAACAAAGGAACACGCGACGCGAGCGTCGGTCGTTCCAATGATGTCACAGTCTATTTGATGATAGGCCTGAGCAACAACACAATCACTGCATATAACTGCAATTCAAGACGAATTTTACAAGGACAAAGTAAACAATCAAGGATATTTTCGTTAAACGTCAAGCTATCGAAACGAAATTTGCAGGATGGTTAGTTAACGATACGAACCAAGTGTGGACAAACTTTACATGTTGGGCTCCTGCTGCGAGCAAAACCCCAAGTAACTAAAAGTTGCTTATGTAAGAAAATTTCCGATTTTTTTCTTTTCTTAAACGTACTACTTTGTGACGTCATAAGAAAGTGACGTCAAAATTATAGCCAGTCGAAGCCCGAACTTTGACGGTTCCATCGAGACTAATTCTGATCCCATGCGAACTCTACAAAAGGAGCTAGCACGCAATATATCTGGAGTAATGCAGAGGCGGAAGATGCTGCCCTCTAACGTTTAGGGGCGCAAAAAAGGATGAAGACGGTAACGTCGTCAAGCCAAGAAAACAAACGTAAAATTTCAAAACAATTTCTATGTTTTGGCGTTATCCTCGTCCGCTCACCATGTCACTATTATGATGTCAAAAAACAGCTCTGATTTTACCTCTCAAAAAATGCGAACACACGTCACAATGATTTTTGCATGTAGTGATAGTACTGTATAATATTTATACTGTGGTGGTACTGTGCCATATTCAGTATAATGATAAATTCCGCCATAGTTGTTACATTGCAGTTATGAAAAGGTTAGATGAGGGCCTGAAATAGGAACTTTTAGGACAAAAACTCTCAATTTCTTCTGGATTATATATACTTCTAAATTGGTTGGCAAAAATTGAGTTGAGAGGGGGGCCTGGTTGTGAATATTGTTGATACCGGTAATTACTGGTGTAAGCAAAAATGCGAGAAGAAATGAAAACTGAAATAGCAATTGGCTTTTTTGTCACATTTTTGTCATTGGTGATATTTCAATTGGGGAGGGGCGGTACCCCTGGCTATGCCTATGTGCAGGGTAGTTTTGCTCTAGAAATGAGAAAGCTTTTAGCAACCTCTGAAGCTGAGTTCAATTCATTGGTTGGTGCAGGTATGGGTTCAAAACCATCGGGGACGAAAGCAGCGGTTATTTTTGCCTTTCGAGAATAGATTCAAGTTTGGACGTGAAGGAGCCAGAAGGTTAAGATAACTATTAACTAGGGGCACCAGAAGCATTTGCAGATAAGGAAGTGGAAGGAGTATGGGCAGCTTCAGAGGAAGAAGAATTCAGACCGGGGTAAGGGTTTCTACTACTGCTCATGACAAACCTGTCTATTACTACCAAATAAGACTCAACAACGTGGTGTGTACAACAGTTACTACGCAAGTATTTGGCCAAGGTGAAAGCGACCACGTGCACTCATTGCTAATGCCAGCGAGCAACCGCACCTAACTGCTCATGTAAAATTTTCGATTGTAAAATGGTTGTTATCTGTTATTGCCTCACAATAAAGTTTTGCATTATTCTTAAAAGATTCTACGTAACTAAACATTATGCAGCTTGTCAGAGGAGGAAGCTGGATATTTCTCAGATTAACCAGCGAATCTGCCTTTATGTTGTGAACACCAGGTATGAAGGTGTTTCTGACTGGCCAGTCCCTTTGCAAATAATGTCGATCATCAGCTCGAGAGTCTCGCAAACACAATAAAAAAACATGGAAACTTAGTGTAGCCTCCTTGAAGTCCAAATCGTATAGCTATCATTTTCAGGTCGCCGCATAGCTTCCACTGGTGAAGATTACCGCGCTAGGCATCCAGTAGGTGCTTCATGTTTACATAGCACTCATTTAACTCGACTGAATCAGCAACTGGTACCAAAGCAAGTTTATTGCCGATGTGTAAGAATTCAACTTTTATACTTTTAACAGAAGAATTCAAAAATACCCTTTATACTGTAACAACACAGTGGCGTTGCTAGGGGGGCGGCCCGCCCCGGGTGTCACCATTTTGGGGTGACACCATTTGTTTTTGTTTTTTTTGAGACCGAAAACCCACTGATTGGTAGGCAATGACATTCTTTTTTTTTTTTTTTTGGTCATCACATATTTTCGGACTGAAAACCAACTTGCTTTGCAGCGAAGACCTTTTTTTTTTTTTTTTAGTCTTCACCTATATTTTGGCCGATAAAGGGTGCCACCACGAAATCCCGCCCCGGGTGCCATTATTCTTAGCGACGCCTCTGCAACAATATACTGTATGACTAACGCCTTCACAAGCTCACCAACATCATCGCAGTATGCAAGAGATCATTCTTCATCCCATATAAAGTACTGCCTAAACTCTTCATCTCGATTGCTGTACCTATAAAATGTCGTTTCTGGAGCTAATACATTGTGCTCTCGAAGTCGAGATCTGAGGAGTTGAGCTGATTCTTTTGACAAGTTCAAATCTCTTGTTAAATCATTTAACTCGACTTATGTGAAAAGTTTTGGTTGTTTGCTACTAGAGGCACCACAACTTTGTTGAGCCCATAATTCGTGATTGCTCTCATGCTTTGTATTCGTGGACGATCGAAAATCAAACTCAGAACTCGGAACGTCTCTCGGAGGTTCTGGAACGGCAATTCCTGGTTTATGTGCAACTGGTTTAATGGTAGATGGTACATCCGCATATTCCACAGAATGCTTGTTTAAGACTGTGCTGTCATAAATTAGCTAATGCACATTTTTAAGCAACCAGTACATTCAATGTTACCTGGATACGGTATTTTACAATATTGTAAATGTTACCATACTGTTTATTCAGTATTCACAATTACATTGTGCCGAACAAACACGTGCAAAGACACAGATAGTATCGCTTTCATGTTGAGCAATCAACATTTAGTGGTCAAGAAGACAATAGCATGCCCAGAAATCGACAAAGGTGAATAGAGGTTAACCCTACGCAATGTAATATCAGCAATGCTACGGTACGCAAAGCATGCTGTATTCAGGGGTGCCGAAACCCGGGGGGGATGGGGGGATATATCCCCCCCAATAATTTGGCTGTATCCCCTCCAATTATTTGAGAATGGTCCATATTGCTATATTTTTGATGAAGACCTTTTTCTTTTTTTTTGGTCTTCACCTGAATTCGGGAAGAATAGCTGTTCTATTTTTGACGAAGACCTTTTTTTTTTCTTTTGGTCTTCACCTAAATTCGGGAAGAAAAAGAGTTCTATTTTTCACGAAGACGTTTTTTTGGTCTTCACCTGAATTCAGGGAGAAAAAGTGTTCCATTTGCATTTTTTTCTTTGGTCTTCACTAAATTTCCACACCTGAGCAAAATCGTGGTCGAGGTTCATCCCCCCAATGTTGAAAATAGGGCAAAATTGGGGTAAAATTGCAAATTATCCCCCCCAACGCTCAACAAAGATCGGCACCACTGGCTGTATTAATACCTTTAAAAAAAACTGTTCCACTTAAAAAATAAAAAATGGATTTGCAAAAAAACTAGACCTGATACAGCAAAATTACTTGCATTATTGCAATCAGCAGCAAAAATTACACCTGCATCATCTAACATAATAACCTCAAAAATTTCGCAGACCAATGTTACTATTTTTAGTTAGAGGGTAGCGCTCTATTTTTCAACCTTTCCTCCATAGTGGCATTCAATTAGAGGAAGAGCTCAAGTCCGTTAATCGTTAATCCGTTAATAACGAAGCTAGCTTTTTCACTAACTCGTTAATCCGTTAAAAAGTTTTTTCATGTTAATGGACTAAATTAACTTCCGTTAAGTTCTGTTAACTTCCGTTACGGTTTTTATCGTTAATATCTTGCAGCTTCGTTGTGCATTTGAACTTGTTTTTATCTTGAAATTAGATTAGACTGTAAAATGTAACTTTCAAAACACAAAAAGACCACCATAGCAATAAGTATTTCCTTAAAATCAGCTCAACAGCGTCAATACGTGTTCTAGAAGCCAGTAAATAAAACGAAATGTAAATTACACGCAAAATGTTAACGGATTAACGGACTTTATTAACTTCCGTTAATTAAAGCTAAAAATAACGGAGTAACGTTAACGGAGGTATGAAGTTTGTTAACGGACTAGTGGTTAACGAAGCTAACGTTTTGCATTAACTTGCCCACCTATGCTATTTACATTACTGCTAAAATATTGCAGGAGGCAATGTACCTTGCTTTTCCCTACATGGGCCAAATCACGTACAAAATTTAACGGCAAAATGCAAGACTTTAAGCGTGTTTGGACTTAACTTGTAAGTTAAAGCAGAATTGAACAATTGAATTTTTTCAATTGGCTTTCAAATATTAAAAATCTAGTTCTTTCGGGTGTCGTTAAGTATGAGCGCTTGCGCTTGCTCCTTCTCTCCGATCCAAACAATTCCTCAAATATAGCCCTAACCCTAAAGGTGCGTTTAGACTGGACGCGAAGCAACGCAAAACGAAGGTTGGCGACCTTCGCCAACCTTCGCGAGTGGTCGCTTACGTCTCTCGCGAAAGTTGCCAACCTTCACAAGTGGTTGCTTATCTTCGCGACTGTTCGCTTCATCGGCTAATTTTAATAACTTATTTTAAAATGTATTCAATGAGCAGAAAGCATTGTGTACTTTATTATTGAAGTGCTATTATAGTAACCACAGGTTCTGTTTCGTCATAGCGCGCTGAAATTACCGATAAAACGAAGATTGAGTTTATATTATGTTATCACGCTACAACTATAGTCAACCGTGAAGAAGAGTCTAGACTATCTAGTTTACGTTAGATAATAATATTGTCAGATATTGCAAAACGGTAGAAATTTTGTTCTTATCGGGTATATCTTACTTGGGACATATTCGTATTAATTTACATATAATTGCGCTGGTTATTATTTTTTTAGAACCTTTGCATATAGGAGGACGATGCAAGTCCTCGGCCAAAGACTCGAAGATGCCTTAGAACCTCAAAATGATGCTGATATTCTCAAACTGTAGCAATGTTTCGTTTGGTCAAACACTCATTTTCATATTTACGATCAAAACTCTTGACAGATGACGCCATCAAAACATTTGTGACGTCATCACTTTGATTTAAGAAAATTTTGGTTTGGAACCAAAACACTAACTCTCATTCACAATTTGAGCCATCAATACAGAATACGTCGTTTTTCCAAAACTTAAAATTTGGCAATGACGTCACCAACAATGACGTCATCAATTTTAAAATGAATTTATTTATACTTGTACTTGAAAATCAATTAAGATTTAGAATTTGGCTCTTCCATAACTTTTGGATTGGCTGTTGGACAGACAGTAAAGACCCCTTGACACTAGATGGCAGACTTTAAGGCCGAAAAAGGGGGAAGTCCCATGTTTAAAACATGGGGATTTTTTTTGGTGGCTCAGGACGTGGTTCTGAGTCATTGTGCCAAATTTCAGCTTATTATAAATTTTTTCCGGGTTTGCGTGTATTATGTCGTATTTCTACCGGACTAATAGGTAGGGTTTAGTTAGAGGGTGGCGCTCTATTTTTCAACCTTTCCTCCATAGTGGCATTCAGTTAGAGGTAGAGCTCAAATAAAGGTGGCGCTCAAATAGATGTTTTACGGTATGTAATATATGAGACTGTCACTGGTAACTGTAATACATTCCATTATCATGCACATACTTTCTTATGAATCCACACTCTAATAGGTACGGTCATGCTTTAGCATTAGCAATTCAAAAATGGTTGTGTCTGGACCCAGGGTCTTTGTTGTCACCCAGGATGGTTTTAGTGCTTTGCTGTTTGTACCACTCGCATTAAAAGTATGAGAAGAAATAAAAAGAACTATTATACACTGCCTTTTGCCACCTCATTCTCCGATTTGAGCTTTCGCACAATGTCAGTCAGTTAGTCAGGCAGGGTCAGTTTATTCATGTTCCAGTACACGTAAATAAAGAAAAATCAACATGTGGAAAATATATACAATTGCATGTAGCCTAAATAAAATAAATACGGTACATAGAGAGACCACGAAAGAGCGAAACGTTTACCGAGTCATGACCACCACATTTCACACATTTTTACTTTTATGAAGTAGTGCACAGCGTTTCATTTTAAGCCCTCAAGATGACACACATAGTTTTGATGCACAATTCAATCACAGTTTTTTTAGGTTTACTATGACTTGGCAATTACATTAAATTATTTCTTGAAATAATAAAGAAAGGAAACGAAATGACAGGCTATAGAAGTTAAGATTAGTTTTTGTTTGCTTATTTTCCTTTTCGACCAATCAAAAAAAAATGCTGTCCTCGACCCGAGGACAGGACACCTTCGAGGACTGGTAGGGTTCGTGGCCAAGGACTTCAAAATGCGTGCTGGAGGCCATAGGCGTAGCGAAAGGGGGCCCAGGGGGCTCGGGGCCCCCCAATTGAAATGCTACCAATGATAAAAACGTCACAAAAAAAACTATTGTTTCTTCAGTTTCAGTTTCTTTTAGCATCTTTGCGTACAATAGTAATTAACAATAAGTATTGATCTAGGGGGTCCGGGCCCCCTCAATTTAATTTTGGCCAACCAACTCAAATAGGCCCCCTTTAATAATATTTAAATGGCCCCCCCTACAATAATATTGATCCAGGGGGCCAGGGCCCCTCAATTTAATTTTGGCAAACCAACTCAAATGGGCCCCCTACAATAATATTGATCCAGGGGGCCCGGACCCCTCAATTTAATTTTGGCCAACCAATTAAAATGAACCCCTTACAATAATATTTTAATGGCTCTCAATTTAAATGGGCCCCCAACAATGATATTGATCTAGGGGGCCCGGGAACCTTCAATTTAATTTTTGCCAACCAACTCAAATGGGCCCCCTACAATAATATTAATCCAGGGGGCCCAGGCCCCTCAATTTAATTTTTGCCAACCAATTTAAATGGGCCCCCTACAATAATATTGATCCAGGGGACCCAGGCCCCTCAATTTAATTTTTGCCAACCAGTTTAAATGGGCTCCCTACAATGATATTTAAATGGTCCCCAATTTAAATGCCCCCTAACAATAATATTGATTCAGGGGGTCGGAGACCCCACAATGTAGTGTATGTCAACCAATTTAATCGTATAACCCAAGTGAAATTAAGGGTTTTTATCCTAAAAGTTGCTAACTGAGGCCCTCATCTAATCTTTTTATGAACGTAATGCACTAACCAGGGACGGATTTAACACATGGCACTGTGCCAGGGGCCCCGCGCTCACATTAGAATTTTTTTGGTCTTCACTTGTATTTGCCAGAAAAATATTGCAAAATCTCAAAGTACCAGGGGCCCAACACAATGTAAATCCGGCCTGGGCAATAACATGATTTGCAGGCGTAACCATCTATTGTACATTTTTCAGTAACAACTGACCTCCACCTCGCCAGTTTTTATGCAACAAAATACTTTTGAAAAAAATTAGCTACAGTAAGGGGAATGCTCATTGAACAAAATTTTGAATTGAGAGGGCCTGGGCCCCCTGGCCGTATATGTACTCCTATAACTAGTTGTTTTCATGACAAAACAACAATCTCTGAGGAAATTTTTCGACTGGATTGTTATTTCCGGCTAAAATATTGCAGGAGGCAATGTACTTTACTTTCCCCTACGTGGTCCAAATCACGTACAAAATTTAACCCCAAAATGCAAGATTTTAAACGTGAATTGGACTTAACTAGCAAGCAAAAGAAGGACTGAACAACTTAACTTTTTCAATTGGCTTTCAAATGTTAAAAATCTAGTACTTTCAAATGGCTCTGAATACATGCGAAATGTGATCCAATGGCGTTAAAACAGCTTTTTTTTCCAAAAAACTACAAAAAAATCGCCCAGCGGCTGGGGGCTTCACCCCCAGACCCCAACAGCCTCCGGCGGCTTGGGGCTCCGCCCCAAGACCCCCGTCAAAGATACGTTTGAAGTACAGTACACTTCTGTACTCAACACGTATGCCAATTTAGACATTTTCAGATTTTAA
Organism: Trididemnum nubilum; assembly: GCA_963965965.1. Classification (NCBI taxonomy): domain Eukaryota; kingdom Metazoa; phylum Chordata; class Ascidiacea; order Aplousobranchia; family Didemnidae; genus Trididemnum; species Trididemnum nubilum. The sequence goes on from OZ014470.1 coordinate 25,158,620, forward strand.
CTTTTGGTTTAAGTCCTCCCCTTTGAAGGAGTTCCTAGTCACGTGCCAACACCAGGCTACGACTTTTGATCTTCCATTCTACGATATCTTACTTCCCACAAAAAAATCCTGTTTCGAAGTTTCTGATGACGTCATTGCATGTGATTTGCGGTTTGGGCCCCCCCAATCAAAAATCCTGGTTACGCCTATGCTGGAGGCCAAGGATGTCCTCGAGGACTCCACTTCTGGAGCAAATATTATTTGAGCTGCATTTACAATGGCAACTTTTAGCTGCAAGAATTGGGATTTTGTCTTTTTTTTCTCGAATCGAGAAAGAAAGAAACAATAGCAATAACTGAGAAAGAAAAAAGGCAAAATGCCGATTCTCGCAGCTAAATTCGCCCGCGTGAATGCAGCTTTATAGGGAGTGATTAGCAGAGGTGAATTCCTCAAGGACACATTTTGATGTCCTTGGCCTTGGCCTCGAAGCCTCAAGTTCTCGAAAATTACCCTGTCCTCGGCTCGAGGACAGCACTATTTTTTGAATTGTTAAAATTTTGTTGATCGCCTAAAAAAATTTTTGAAAACCTTTTTTTTTTGGAGAACACTTGTGCCTGTGTCGTTGGTCCTTGGCCTTGTCTTAAGCATTCCTGTCCTTGGGCTTGAGGGGGTCTGTCCTCGGAAGGGCTGTCCTTGGCCTTGGTCTCGGATTTTTTTGATGTCCTTGGCCTTGGCCTCGAGCCTAGTATCCTCGACTCCACCTCTGGTGATTAATACACCAAAAATTTTAAGTGTAAGAGAATAAAACAAAAAATTGAATGTGAAATACTCATCCGCACATTTTTCGTTTGCTTTTCTGAGGATTAAGATGGGGGCTGCTGCATAGCCGGAAGGGCAAATATAGGTTGAACGTTGAACCCTGATCGCATGACCTGGGTTCAACACGCACTATACTCACGGCGCTTTACGATGATTATCTCTGCTTGAAGTGTGGTGACCGAGTGAATTTAATAATTGTCCTTGTATAATTGTCTGCGGTATCCGGTTTTTGGCAGATATCGCTCATTGCTATGGGTGGTAGGCCTATTGCGTAATGAACGGATATTGCGAGACAAAAGGAATTTAATTAGCGTTGTTTTTGTTCTCGCTTTTCTTGTTTACTCGCTGTATATACACCGCTGCTTAGCTTCATGTTATTATTAAAATTATTATTATTGTTATTATGATTATTATCATTAAATACTACTTGTTGATATTAAAGAACTACGTGTTGAGACCCATCACGTACTCCCCACTAAATTGGTGCCCGGGTGAGGAGCGCTCGAAAGGGCGCTCACTAAATTGGTACCCTGTGTGAGTGTACGTAGAATCAAAGCTTCACCAAGAAGTTTTTTAGAAAGAAAAAAAAAATCCAAGTTATAAATTCTTAATTGCTGAAGATTCTTAATTGCTCGAGAAGAGTCGAAGAAAGGTTTGAGTAGAGTCGGAAAAGAGTTCTAGAAGAGTCCAGAGAACTTTCCGAAACAGGACGAAAAGCGTTGTTTTGTTCAAAACTGTTTGAGTGTCGTTCGAAAGTGCCCGGAAGCGTTGTTCGAAAGTGCCCAGAAGTGTGGTTCAAAAGTGCCCGGAAGTATTGTTCAAAAGTGCCCAGAAGTGTTGTCCAAAAGCATCCGAAAACCTTCAGAAGACACTTCGGAAAAGACGGTACAGACTTTTAATTTTCTTTGCGTATCGTTTTGTTGCAGAGGTGGAGTCGAGGACACAAGGCTCGAGGCCAAGGCCAAGGACACAAAAAAAAATCCGAGGCCAAGGACTTCAAAATGTGTCCTCGAGGCCAAGGACGTCCTCAAGGACTCCACCTCTGTTTTGTTGCATACTTACGTGTAAAATATTATTTGCATGTTTACCTGAAATTTTTTGCGTATTTACGTATAAATTTTTTTTTCAAAATCTTACAATTTGAGAAAACGTAATTGATTAAAGCGCTGTATATTTGTATTAAGGCTAAAGTATTTCTCTGTATAATGCGAATTTCTGAATATGAAGCAAGTCAATTTTATCGTTATCAATCCTGACTCCTTATCTGCCACACTTAAGCTGTGCAAGAAATGTAAACGTAGTTGTACCGATAATGGGTGTCCGATAATTGACCTTTCCTCTGTAGGAATTGCATTTGCGTATTTTCCTCTTACCTTAGAATTAGCAAAAATTTCTCGCGTTATAATTCATGTTGTGGCTACTCTAATTCTTTTCGAGTAGAAGAAGTTTAAAGGATAAATAGCAATAGCCATAACTCAACGAAATATATCTCGTGCCACCAGCAGAGTTACTGAATGTTTATCTTATATTGTTGTTTTTGCATTTTTGATATTATTTGATTTCGAGCAAAGACTCGATGATTATATATTATGCTAAAGGGCAAGAGAAAAGCCCTCTATATTGTGTTATTTGCATTTTCCGCGCTAAAATGCGCTACGTCATCCTAAGAGGAATGACCAAGTCACTTATTTCTGGTCGCATGGACGTAAAAAACAGCATTTCTACGGTCATATTTGAAGATTTTAACGCGTTAAACGTTTTATCCCCAGTTTTGGTGTTTCTGCTTACTCCTTTTTTTAACTCATTATCGGTTTTCTATGTTGCAGTTTTTGAAAAGTTACAGTACGTGTTGTTTTGTCATGTTTTTGGAATTGACTCGAATCCACATTTCTTTTTGTCGACTGATGTGTGTGCTGGACAGCCTTGGAGGGCTTTCTCGTCCATCATTCTGAGGGGAAGGTCTGTGGTGACCGAGTTTTAGCGGTTCTACCGTAGTCTAATGAGAGGTAAAGCAGATCGATGGTTTTACCCGCTAATGTATTCGTAGTAAACAAAACATACGAAATCGTTTCTCTGACTGTCTGAATAATAAGGAGTAAATGATGGCTCGCTCCAGCATTATATACCAACTGCCATTGTACATCATTGTTACGTCAAGTTGACAAGAGCGTCACAGTGATAAAAAGAATGGGCAAATTTGATTGGTGCGCTGTAATTGAGAAACAATGGTGCAATTTATGGAAGCGGCAAAACGTGCTATCGCTACAGGGCCCCCCTCCAAAATGCACGTGGGCCAAGTCCGAAGGACTGGGAACATGCGCGTTTTAGACGAGAATGAAAAAGGTGGGATGGGAGTGATGCAGTAGCGTAGCACGGGTCTGAGGAACGAGTGGGCCTCAACTGTGACGCTCAGGCGGGGGTGAAGATGAACGGGGATGGCGGCTGAGCCAGCAGGGGCTAGGCAGTTAGCTTTTGCATGGAGGTGCTGAAGAAGCTGGCGGCTGGAGCGTGCGATGTGAAAAACAAAATGCAGTAGTTCAAAAAGGCAAACAAAAACGTCGTCAGTAACAAAAGGTCTTTCGCAAACAAAATGTTCAGTTAGTTCAGCACGGTTCAGTGCGCCGTTCCTCGCGACGATGGGAAACGTATACACATCAAAGTTCAAATATATAGAGTGCTGAAATCCAAAATCGTTCAATGTTCAGTTCACAAAAGCGTCCAATGCTTGAATGCAAAACCGTTCAATGTTCAGTTCACAAAAGTGTCCAGTGCTGGAATGTCAAAGGGGAACGTCGAACAATGTTCACCAAATTCATTCAAGGAGCGAGCGGTGTGATAATCTTCACGCACTGCAAGGCGCAGAGAAAGGTCCAAAAGTAGGGCGTGAAAGTCCTCCGGTATGCGAAACAGGGTGCCGCAATCCCTGTAAAAAATCGATCGAAAAAAAAACTAATGTCCCCCCTCAAAAGGCCGAATTTTGTGTCCAGCGAGACAAACGCTAGATTAGATCGTGGCTGAAATTTACGTACCTGCGACTATGATTGAACAAACGAAAGTTAACAAGCACCTGACTATTGTAATCACGGACTTTTATAACAACCAGCATAGTAAACGAAAAGACATGCAAGGGAGCAAACCTATCTCTAAATTAACGACGACATAAACTTTTAGCAACAAGCAAAATCAGTTCCCTGCGGGAACAAACACTCAAACGGAGGCTAGGAAAAAAGGTGTACGTGTATATCGTGTAAGTGTACTGTCTGCGATGTGTGTCCAGCAATGTGAGTGCCCTAGCTTTGAAATGCTTAGGTGATGTGAAAATGTATTGTGTCGTGCAATTGAAGTGTGTAGGTGTAATCCTTCTGAGCTACCGAAGAGACAAGCAAATGCGACTAGGATCTCGAGCTCCTACCGCTTTGCGTGAAACAAAACGTGATTTTCGAAACATCTGCAGCCGGCGATGCAGCTGGCCAGGCGAACATCATCACTCCATGCAAGCAAATGATCGAAATCCCCCCAAAATTGCTCCATATCATGGAGAGCAGCCAAAAACCCAAATGCACTCACGTCTGGTTTGGAAGTTTTAGCATTTTATGCATTAGACGTGGTGTAAAAAAAGTAGCGTAAGAAGGGCTGAGCAATTTGTTGTCGCCTTTTACGACACACCCTGCTCTGCAATGGGCGATCTCACTATTCTTTCCCCGGTGAGACACGGGGGAGGTGAGGACCCCTCTCCTAGTGTGTGGGAAGAAGAAAGTGTATGTACCGTTTTGGTTTGTGAATTATACGTCCATGACGAGTTCGCAAGATAGACTTGGGTTGTTCATCGTCAGAGTGGAAAGATGCTTCTGGCTGGGATGGCTGTATTGGAAGTGGATCAAAACGTCCTTCAACAGGCTGCTGTGTTTCGGGTTCATTGTCTGGTGTGAGAAGATGAGCAGCTCGCAGTCGGTTAATGGAAACAACATCTCGGTGAGTGAACAAATCAAGAGTGAAAAATTTGTCCCCTTTGTTCAGCACCCTGTATGGGCCTTTGTAAGGTTGATCAAACGAGGAGCGGGCAGTGTCGTTCTTAACAAAGACGTGTGTGCAGGTCTGGAGTGCTTTTTCGACATACGAACGTGGTGTGCCATGATGGTGAGGAGGCGAAGCTCTTAGGGTTGACATAAACTGGCAAAGTTGAGCGCAGTATTCGGTTTGCGGGGTCTCGAAAGAGGGTTCAAAGAATTGGCCTGGTAATAGTAGAGAAGTTCCCAAACAAAGCTGTGCAGAGGAGACCTCGAAGTCAGATTTGGGAGAAGAGCGTATGCCCAGAAGGACAAACCCCAAATTGGAAAACCAATCGCGAGGGTTTTCTTGAGCTTTGAGAGCGGCCTTCAAAGTTCGATGCTGGCGTTCCAAAAACCCATTGCTCTCAGGATGGAAGGCTGTGGTGTGGACTAGTTTGCAGCCTAGAAACTTGCACAGCTCTTCCCAAAGGTGACTGGTGAACTGGACTCCCCTATCACAAGTCATGATTTGTGGACAACCAAAGCGGGCCACCCCGTTGAGGACAAAAGCGTCGGCACACGCTTTGGCAGTTATTTCGCGGAGAGAGATGCATTCGAGGTGCCTCGTAAACCGGTCTATAGTGGTGAGTAGGTAAGCGTGGCCACAGCTTTCTGGAAGGGGACCCGGCCACCAAGTCACAGTGTATTGCTGAAAATCGCGAGTCTGGTTGTAGAAACGATTGCAGTGGGGCAGAGTTGTGACGTGGATCTTGGACTGTTGACAAGGGACACAGGCTCTAGTAAATTCAGCTATGTCCTTTTGCATCCCTTCCCAGACGAATCGTTTGCTGATCAGTTGTCTCGAAGCTCTTATTCCCGGGTGCGAAAGAGAGTGTACAGCGTCGACAACATGTTTCCTAAGGTTGTATGGCGCAATGACTCTGGGGATGGACAGAGAGGTGTCAAGTAGCAGAGGAGAGTTGCAGTCTGGTACAGTGTGTTCTTTGAGGCGTAGCAATGTTGTGTTCGAGCAGCGAAGCTCAAGCACTTTCGGGTCCTGAAGTTGCTCCCGGGCCAGAAGTTCCAGATCTATTCCTTGATATCCTTTGAAAAGAGCGTTCACCTCTGTAGGGCGACTGAGAAGGTCGGCGACAACATTATCTGTGCCTTTTACATGCTGAATGTCCGTGGTGAACTCCGAAATGAATTGGAGTTGGCGAAGGCGTCGTCCTGGCGTATCCTTAAGAGGAGAGGAAATGGCGTGAGTGAGTGGAGCATGGTCTGTGTAAATAGTGAAAGGGCGGCCTTCCAGAAAGTAGCGAAAGTTCTTGAGAGAAAGGTACATGGCCAGTTGTTCTCGATCGAATGTGGAATAGTTCCTTTGGGCACGGGATAGAGACTTGGAGAAAAATCCCAATGGTTGTTGATGACCATCGATTTCCTGTTGCACAGTAGCCCCTACAGCTACATCGGATGCGTCTGTCATAAGGGAAATCCTAGCTCCAGAGATGGGAAAGGCAAGGCTGGCAGCTTGTGCAAGGGATGACTTCGCAGCGTGGAAGGCCACATCAGCGGTCGTGCTCCATTGTACGGGCTTTTTGGTCCCTTTTCCCGGGGTCAAAAGCGAATCCAGTGGCAGCAAAATCCCACCTGCGTTGGGTATGAAAGAGCGATAGAAGTTGATGGCCCCAAGAAATTTGCGAAGGTCCTTCACTGTCCTAGGTTTGGGAAAGTCGCGAATGGCGGAAACTTTGGTCTCCAACGGGCGTACACCTTGGGAGTCAACCCTGTGTCCCAAAAAATCCACCTCCTTCACAGCAAAAACGCATTTGTCCTTGTTCAATATGAGGCCGAAATGCTCTAAGCGGTTGAAAACCTCTGAAAGATGTTTCCAATGATCTTCCTCGGACTCAGAAAAGATCATGATATCATCGATGTAGACGAAGCAATTGGGCACCCCCCTAAGCACTTCATGCATAAATCGGCAAAAGGTGTTACCAGCTGATTTAAGACCCATAGCTAAACGTTTGAAAGCGTAATTTCCAAGAGGAGTGATCATAGCGGTCTTGTGAACGTCTTCGGGAGCAATTCGAATCTGATGATATGACTTGTAGAGGTCCAGAGTAGTAAAGACAGTTGATCCAGCCAACATCCCAATGAAATCTGTCAAAAGAGGAATTGAGTATTTGCAGTAGTGGGCAGTAACTAGTTACAATTGTAACTAGTTACTGTAACTAGTTACTTTTTTAGTAACTGTAACTGTAACTTCGTTACTTTTTTTCAGATGTAACGATATTTGTAACTAGTTACCAGTTTAGAGCCCTAAAAAAAGTTACAGTTACAGTTACTTTTTTTACTACATGCTTTGAGGCAAATTATAGATTTTTTATGAATTCCATTCAAAATTATTGTATTACAATGGCAACATAGGACGCACAGTCGCATGTTTGATCAACCATAACCTTTTATCCATATTTTCTTCACTGTGTTCACTGGACTATACATGTGGTTGCTGGTTAAAGTTTAAGTTAAAGCCGTCAGGCCTGTTTTTAGTCCAAATTTTTAATCACTAAAGTAACTGTAACTTGTAACTGTAACTGTAACTAGTTACTTTTTCAAATTTGTAACTGTAACTGTAACTTATTTACTTTTTTTGCCAAGTAACTGTAACTTGTAACTAGTTACTTTTAGAAAGTAACTTGACCACCACTGAGTATTTGTCGGCGATCGTCTGCTCTTTCAACAAACGAAAATCACCGGTGATGCGAAATTCTCCGGGATTCTTCTTTGGTACCAAGTGCACTGGGGATGCATATGGAGACTCAGTAGGTTCAATTACTCCCAGATCGAGCAACTTTTGGAGCTCTGATTTTAAAACGTCAAGTTTCTCAGGGCTCAAGCGGCGGACTTTGGAGCAAACGGGTGGTCCTACTGTCCGAATGTGATGAAGTGTTTGGTGTCTGGTGGGGCGATGGAAGTTGTCGACCTCGAAAACTGATGGGTATAGTGAGAATAGGTTTTCCAAAGAAGATACAGTTTGGGCTGTGGGGATCGGTCGATGCAGCTCAGCAATTGCCTCATGTTCGGTGAGTTTGGTAGAGGTTGTGCTTGGGATACTTGTCTTCTCATGCATCTCTGGAAGAATCATCAAGCGTCTGTGTGGGTTCAGCGAAATTTGGAAGTGCTCCAAAAAGTCCAAGCCAATGATGGCATAAGAAGTAGCTGCCTTAAGAAAATCCCAAGAAAATTCGGCGGGCAATCCCAAAGTCACGCGCAGAGTAACCCTCTCGTATGTGGCTATTTGACAGAGGTGGGCGGTGCGCAAAATAGTTCGCAAGTTTCGCAAGTTGCGCAAATTGCGCAAGTTGCGCAATTGCGCAATTTGCGTTGCGCACTATGCCTTTTTTTTCCGCTCTTGCGCAATTTGCGTTGCGCTCTATGCCTGTTTTTTCAGCGCTTGCGCAATTTGCGTTGCGCTCTATGCCTGTTTTTTCAGCGCTTGCGCAATTTGCGTTTGCGAATCGGTAAATCTAATATTTGTTGCGCTTTAATTGTGAATTTTTTTCGAAGATGTGCAATCACAAAATAATTTTTAAATGTTGATCTGCATGTCCTTGTCAAAAAATAAATAAATTTTGATTTTACAGATTTAAAGCATGATCACGAGATAGTTAATACAAGCTGATTGCTGATAGAAAGATTTTTTTTCTTGTTTTATTTTCTTCTGCGTTATCTACTTTTTTTCTTGTTTTGTTTTCTTCTGCGCTATCAGCTTTTAAACCGCTAAACGTGCTGTTTTTGAAGTTTGAGCAATTGAATATATCAAGGAGGACTTGTGTATGACAGAAATCAGGGGTGCCAGTTGGGACAGAGTTGTAAGTTGAGCCGGGCATTTCGGGTCGGGTTCGGGCCTAAACTTGACAATATTTTCGGACTTATTTCGGGCCTAAAACGTACTTTTTGTCTTAAGTGCACAAAAATATAATTAAAATAACCTTGCAAAATTGCTGTATTTTTCAGACCTAACCTAACTTTCGGGCTTTTTCGGGCATGATTTGGGCTTCAAAATAGCTTTCGGGTTCGGGCCGGGTTCGGCCTGAACTAATCGGCCTGTTTACAACTCTGAGTTGGGAGATCTCCCTCAACCGGGTTTTCCAAAATTTCGAACTTTTAAACCGTTAGGGCTAGATAAATTAGATTTTTTAAATGGGTAAAAATCAAAAATAAACTAAACGTTACAAAAATTGGGGGTGCCACAATAAGGGTTTGCCCCAAACGGGCCCTCCAAAATTCAAACTTTTTAACCACTCACGCTGGACTCATGAAATTTTCAGGGTGGGCAAATATAAAAAAACGTTTTCCCAAACGGGGCTCTCCAAAAATCAAACTTTTTAACCTTTTAAAATGGATAGGCCTATATGAAATGGTGGTCCACAAATTTTCAACTTTCCTATTTGAAGCAACCTTTGCATTTCTGCACCATCAGCTTCTTTCGAAAGATGCTTCTCCAGTGCAGACTTGACTGTAAGCGAATTCAGAATGCAACTAAGTGGTGAACATTTAAAAGCACTCAATGTCATGCTCTGCAATAAAGCACTGCTTTAATTAACCAGTCGTTTAACAAATTTTTCTGAATATCGGTGGTGGTTGACTGGTTGTTCACTTTTTCAGCAAATCAAGTTAATTTAAGCCAGATTGGGATTCGGTTTTAGCTATTTGGATTAATTCTGAAATAGCCACGTATTCTGAAATGTTCATCCCTAGTGGTAATACGTGTGCTTTAGATAAGGTATATTCCAAGGCTGCCCAACCCGTAGCCCGCGGGCCACATTTGGCCCCGCGAAGCTATTTTGTGTGGCCCGCGAGGTCTTTTTGCGCGCTTGATTTTCTCCTGGAAAGGCTTACCATTTTCTGGCAAATAAAAAGGTCTAACGTTGGTCTTAGCCATCAATGCGGCTAACAAAAGGCCTGAATTTCTTGGTAAAAACTCTTGGTAAAAATGCATGAGACCCGCAATAACTTTTCTCCCGCAATTGTGGCCCGTACCAGTAAAAAGGTTGGGCAGGCCTGCTATATGCTGTATACGGCTGAAAGACAAAGAGTAATGTATTAAAATTACATCAGGGATCAAAATTAACTTTTTTGACAACTTGGCCGTTGGGCAAATGTTATCAAATGTCTATCTGCCCAAGAAAATTTCAACTTGCCCGAAAAAAAAAACTACTCCAAGTTTTGAGGTTAGCTGGGAAAAAAGCAATGAATTTGCAAAATACGCGTAGTTTCGAGAATCAAGTTTTTGTGTGCGATCGTTAAGATAATGTGATGCAAACAGTAACTTTTCCAATCATGCATCAGCAAAAATTGATTTTTTGATTGTAAATTTTTCATTTAATATTTAACGATCATAATTATTAATTACCGTTGTGGTTTGTTGCAAACGTATTTTTACTAGCGAATATTTTGGAAACTACACCAGCTAGAAAGCTAAAAGATCATCAAAATAATCATAACAAAAAAATTGCAAAATTCTTGACGTTATTTTCATGCAGCGCAGGGTAACACTTGTGGTATCTGAAACAGCTGTTAGCGTGGCAAGCGCCGGAAAACTTTTCTAGAAAAAAAAAAAAACGGACGCTAAAGGGTAAAACTATAAACTAACATTCGTTATTTTTACAAACAACCATTTTCGAATCATGATCATTAAAAATTTAACGAAATGCAATATCTTAAACACTTCTGCGCTAAAAAATAATAGAAAATTTGCGACCATCAGTTTTAGAAAAATCATATCCTTGGTCTAGGCGTCGACAATACTTGTTTTTGGCCTCGAGGGGATCTGTCCCCAAATAGTCAGTCCTTGACATTGGCCTTGAGGTCGGATTTTTTTGAGTCCTTGGCCTTGGCTTTGAACGTTAGGTTCTCGACTCCAACTCTGCAATCAGTAACCTGTTATATCAGAATTTCAAACTTAATGGTTAGCACTACCACATCTCCATGCTGCGAGCTACAGAGTGAAATATAAAGTAATTACATATCAGCGAATAGCTAATTAGCTATGTAAATGTGTGCACTAAAATTGATATTGCTTTACAACGATAATTATCAAAATTTGAAACTCTTCAATTACAGCAAAATTGTGTAATTAATTGTTTTTTCAAAAACTTTTCTAGAAAAAAAATGCCAAACAGTTGCTAAACGCGTCCAAGAATCGAAAAATCTGCGTGCGATTAAAACGTGTTAATTGCGATAAATACTGTATAATGTGCGTACTATTAGACAATGCATTAATTGTGATCGTTACAAAGTGATTACTAAAATAAAGCAAGGAACAGCTTTCTCTACGTACAAATTTTACTTTATTGCAACAAAACCGAGTAAATTGCGTCTTTAACTAATCTTGTTTGAAGTTGTCTAATACGCTGTATTTTGTTAAGTTGCCACCTGGGAAGTTAAGCTGAAAACTATCTTGCCCGCAGCGATTTCAGCTTGCCTCGGGCAAGCGGGCAGGCGTTAATTTTGAACCCTGTATTTAGTTTAAGCTACCTCACTGAATAAGTACGAAATACTTTTTGTACTGTAATTAGTAGCCGAAAATTTGGCCTCTACAATAGGAAAAAGACTAGATAAAAGGGTCGGAAGAGCAAACGACAAAATCACCAAAAAATTGCTTTCCTGCCTACAAGAAAGATGCGTGGTTGCAAAAATTCAAAAGATTCAACACTGCTATTCCTAGTTCGGCCACCGTCGAGAGATTATTTGTTATTGGTTCTGATATTTTGCGATCGAAACAATCGTCTTTGACGAATAAAAATTTTGAAAAGTTTGTTTTGCTGCATGAGAATGAAAAGTGTTTAAAAAAGACAACGCATTATTTCTGAATGTGAGTGAGTGGAGCTTTTTTGTTTTGGTGTTTATTTATTTTTATTGCTGTTTATTTTTATTATTTTTTTGCTTTAGAGTTTAATTGTTTTTTTTTCAACAATAAAAATAATTCTTTCTTCGGTCTCAGATAGGTGCCTTTAGTTATAAAAGTTAAGCGCAATGCAGTAGGTTTATTCCAAGGCAGCTTAGCTGAAGAGGATACGATGTTTGTACTTTCATATTTTCATACTTAACACCATCGTCTGCAGCGCGCTTTTGAAACTTCGATTACGCAAAAATTTGCACTCAAAAACTTTTTTAAATACCGAAATTTGTGTGCGCTCCTCAAGCAATCAAATCGTAGTTGCGCTGTACTATTTTCAATTTTTGGTTGCGGAATTTGTGTTTGCGCTTTAAAACGTTTAGAATTTTCATTACGGAATTTGCAATTGCGCTTTAAGCTTTTAAGATTTTGGTTGCGAAATTCGCATTTGCTCTTTAAGCTTAAAAATTTTGGTTGCGAAATTTGCGCTTGCGCTTTAAGCTAAAATAATTTTGGTTGCGGAATTTGCGCTTGCGCTTTACCCTTAAAAAATTTTGGTTGCGGAATTTGCGCTTGCGCTTCGACCTTAAAAATTTTTGGTTGCGGAATTTGTGCTTGCGCTTTACAGTAGAAAATTTTTGGTTGCGGAATTTGCGCTTGCGCTTTACGGTGTGTTTTTTAAACGCCCAGCTCTGCTATTTGACTACCGTTGGCAGCAGAATGATAGCCGGAAGTTCTTGGGTCATCTGCTGATCGCTGGCATGGTATTATAGAGTCCCTGCTTCCGGTATCGATGATGAATGCAATGCTAGTATTGGGGTTACGGACGATCCATGGGTTAGTTTCCCCACTGATGATGCTGATGTGTGGACTGTTGGGGTCGCGAAATGCGTTCCGGTCGGTAACTCTCCAATTGCAGTTGCCTGCGCAATGTCTGGCTTGATCGCCATATTTTCGGTGAATATGACAGATCAATGATTGAGGATGTAGTTTCGAAGGGCGAGAATTGAGGCTAGGTGCGGGTGTTGACGATTGCAGCGAACGATCACCCCAAGCTGGCCGCCTTCGTGGGCTCCAGGAACGCGAATGTCCAGAACTCGATGGGGAAGGAGAAAACGATCGGAGTCTCACAGAAGTGGAAGAGCGAGGTGGCGAGGTGTCTCTTGCAACTGGTGAACGTTGGGAGAAAGAAGTGGTCGTGGCATTGTTATCCCTAGTGTTTGGAAAATTATGTGGTGTGTGTGGCATGGACTGGTGAGAATGTGTAAGTGAGGTGACAGTCTGTGCAAGGTCTGTAACAGTATCGTGCAATGTTGATAGACTGACATTAGAGGTGCCAATTGATGATGCGTAATCATTATACTCGAGCCCATCTCCAAAATCTGATGTACAATTACGGTTCTCCTCCATGACTCATCTGCTTTTTTAGCCAACTGATCTAAATCCTTGACCGGGTGCGAGACAATAATGCGGCGAACGCCTGCAGGCAAGCAATCTAAAAACAACTTACGCAAAAGCCTATCCTGTGAATCACTCTCGCCTAATAACGAACGCATTTCAGCCAGTAGCCTAGACGGAGACGTCCTATCACTCAATCTACTCCCATTTAATAATCGCTCTAGCTTGTCATCGCTGGACGGCGCGAAATGCTGTAGCAAAACGCTTTTGGTTTTGCTGTACGCGTTTTGAGCGTTTAAATCTGGAAGCACGTGTTCCAAAAACCGAAAATGCCGGAGATCTAGTGCGGCTAACAGGCTATCAAGTTTTGACTGCTCGCTATTAATCCCACTAACTCTAAAAATTGTCTCGATTGTTGAGAAATAAAGGTCCGCATCCCCATTCCAAAATTTCGGCAGTATCAACCCACTCGTGCCTATTACGTTGTTGCTGGATCTCAAAACAAAATCGTCCGGGGACAGTAATGGAGGGCTACCAAAGTTGTCGTGGACTGTACGGTTGTTCATTTCCGCGCGCAGAAGGATTCGCCCCCTACCCAAAGGTGTTGCATACGCTTCAGGTGGCTGCCTACTTCTTGGCGGGTGCCTGAAGAAAGCAGCCATCGCCTGGTTTGCTGGTTGCACTCTTCCTGTCTCGCAAGGCTCGCCTTCACCTGATATTTCCGCTCTTTGTACTCGGTTCAATGTCGGGGTCACCAGTTTAGCTGTTCTACCTTAGTCTAATGAGAGGTAAAGCAGATCGATGGTTTTACCCGCTAATGTATTCGTAGTAAACAAAACATACGAAATCGTTTCTCTGACTGTCTGAATAATAAGGAGTAAATGATGGCTCGCTCCAGCATTATATACCAACTGCCATTGTACATCATTGTTACGTTAAGTTGACAAGAGCGTCACAGTGATAAAAAGAATGGGCAAATTTGATTGGTGTGCTGTAATTGAGAAACAATGGTGCAATTTATGGAAGCGGCAAAACGTGCTATCGCTACAGAGTGAATTTAATATTTGTCCTTGTATAATTGTCTGCGGTAGCCTATCCGGTTTTTGGCAGATATCACTCATTGCTATGGGTGGTATTGCGTAATGAACGGGTATTGCGAGACAAAAGGAATTTAATTAGCGTTGTTTTTTAGAGGTGGAGTCGAGGACACAAGGCTCGAGGCCAAGGCCAAGGACACCAAAAAAATCCGAGGCCAAGGCCAAGGACAGCCTTTCCGAGGACAGACACTCTCGAGGCCAAGGACCAAGGACACAAGCACAAGTGCTCTCCAAAAAAAAAAAAAAGGTCTTCACAAAAATTTTTCAGGCGATCTCCACAAAAAAACGTTTTCCAAAAAATTTTTCAAGCCTCCACAAAATTTTAACAATTCAAAAAATAGTGCTGTCCTCGAGCCGAGGACAGAACAATTTTCGAGGGCTTGAGGCCTCGAGGCCAAGGCCAAGGTCTTGACCTTCGAGGCCAAGGACTTCAAAATGTGTCCTCGAGGACGTCCTCCAGGCCAAGGACGTCCTCGAGGACTCCACCTCTGTTGTTTTTGTTCTCGCTTTTCTTGTTTACTCGCTGTATACGAGTATATACCGCTGCTTAGCTTCATGTCATTATTAAAATTATTATTATTGTTATTATTATTATTATCCTTAAATACTACTTGTTGATATTAAAGAACTACGTGTTGAGACTCATCGTGTACGAACTCACCTCAGGTGACTTCGAACAAGCAGTAATTTGTGGACTAGAATTCGAAGAAATCCACAGGAATATTGGATCACTAAAAACCATAGGTGGGCAAGTTAATGCAAAACGTTAGCTTCGTTAACCACTAGTTCGTTAACAAACTTCACACCTTCGTTAACGTTACTCCGTTATTTTCAGCTTTAATTAACGGAAGTTAATAAAGTCCGTTAATCCGTTAACATTTTGCGTGTAATTTACATTTCGTTTTATTCACTTGCTTCTAGAACACGTATTGACGCTGTTGAGCTGATTTTAAGGAAATATTTATTGTTATGGTGGTCTTTTTGTGTTTTGAAAGTTACATTTTACAGTCTAATCTAATTTCAAGATAAAAACAAGTTCAAATGCACTAACGAAGCTGCAAGATATTACTTTTTAACGGATTAACGAGTTAGTGAAAAAGCTAGCTTCGTTATTAACGGATTAACGATTAACGGACTTGAGCCCACCTATGCTAAAAACTCTTAACTAGTAACTAACCGATAACATTTAATTGAGCCAAGATATCATTTTGACCTCCAATTGCTTTACCAACCGATTCCCAAGTTCCTGAAAATAAGGTGAAGCACACGCACAAGAAACAAGAATTTAGCCAGCCTGCACTCTACAGGCTATGCACTTTGTGCAGTTATGTGCTAGCATTGTGGTGCTGGTCATAACTGTGCATTACTGCACAAAGCGCATAGCCTGCACACTGCAGACTAGTTGAATCCTTGTGTCATGTGCTGCACCCGACTTTCGGGAATTTGGGAATCAGTTGGTAAACGAATCAGAGATCAAAATGATATCTTGTGCTTAGTGTAATTGAATTTTATAGGTTAGTTACTCGGAAACTCTCAAGCAGTAGCGGACTCCTCCAAGCACGAAATAGTCATTGCAATAAAAAGTGTTCAGATCGTCCAATAGTTAGGGCCTGATGCTGTCCAGTGACAGAAGGAAAAATATGTGCAACAACAATAGAGTTAGGTTTGGTGTTAGTTTTAGAGTAAGGATATGAGTTGGATGAGATTTCGGTCAGAATTAATAAAAAGATTATGAAAATTTGCGATGAAAGTCGACTCCGCATTTGGTCACATTTAGTGACCGCGCATCATTGTTTGCTCGCTTAATGGCGTACAAGAGGGCGGGCAAAACTGAAGAAACGATAGGTTTTGTTTACGGCCGGGCACGTTTATAGGCCTATTTTATGATACTTTAGTCGTAGTGGCAGTGAATATATTCGGGCAGTTTGTAAAACCCGTATGTTGCAGATTATAGCAAAGATTAACAAGTTTGATTTACTGAATTTTTACTTGTTTAATTTAGCTTTTTTTGATAGTCAACACAGTATAGGCCTACGCCTATCCTTGCTCAGTGGGACGCTGCCTTTGTTTAAGATAATTTTCACAATTGCAACTGCTATGTTAATTGTTATTGCTAGGGATTGCGTTCAAAAAATTTTTTTGTTCATTTGCTGTGGCTGAAATAGTTAAGTTCTGTTGTTTTTTTTTGTTTTTTTTAGACATTCACCAGTTCACTAGATGGTGGACATTTAGCCTGATGTATCTACTGCAGTAGCAGCTAATAACCTTTAAATGATAAAAAATCAATAGCTGCTTACCCTCAGCCCTTCACTCTGCAGTAGTAGACATAGTTGTAAATTCTACAGAAGTAGTAGTATCGGTAGATGCTAGCCTAATTCAAATCTAACCCTGATTCTTTAATGCATGCAGTCAGTGTAAGCCTGTGTGATGATAGGGCCTACTAGTATTACACAGTACATGCATCTAATGCTTGTCAATGAGTAGGCATGTTTTGTGCCCCTAGGCCAGACTAAAGTCCCTAAGTCAAAACTTGAGAATATACCGGTAATGCCCAGAAAAGCTTTAAGCTAACCTACCCGTACTGCATACCACTACCAGTATTGGTAGTTGCTGACCAAAAACCAGACTACCCTAACCAGCTAACAGCAGAACTGTAAATAATGTCTAATCTATTCAGTAGGCTTATTGTACCATATGCAGAGAATCTCTGATCTGGTTTTAACAGCTTTATGAGTTGACTGATTGAAGAGAGACTGAGAAAGGTTAGGAATACATGTACTTGAGTACCGTATTTCTGTTTAATTTTTGTTGCTTGGCAGTATAGCCTACTTCATAAAAAAGCCTAACAACATACCGGTAATTAGGCTATCGGTATTTGGTTAAAAATTTGTTTCCTATTTTTGTTTATTTCTCAGTTCTTTTCACAGAAAAAGGCTGTTTAAAGTTTATTTTTCTTGCCAATTCTTTTTCTTAATGCATTACTGGCTGAAATAATAGATGAGAGTGTAAGTTTATGCTTATACTGTAGTCGTTAGCCTAGAAACTAGGCCTACGATGCACTGTACTGTACCAGTGTTTTATATTGCTTTGATAGTCAACTGTTTGATACTACAGTATGTACTAGTTGCTCACAAAAATCAAAAATTTTGCACTCTTAAGGTACATTTACACTCGATACAAAGCAAGCAAAGTTTGACGTTATCAACAACTTGCAAAAGGTTTCAATCAGTTGTAAACTTTGTGAGCAGTTGCTTAACTTCACTTAGACAATATTGTTGATGAGTGTCTGTCATATTTTGAGCAAGTCATGTGAGTGATCAATTGCGAAGGTTGTCACCCTTCTCATCCAGTGTAAATGCACCTACTCCTTTTTGATTTTTTGGCTTGTTGAAAGTTTAGCCTAGTATTCTTAGTTTTAGATTTCTAGTAGCTTAAAGTTGAGGTTAAAAATGCAACAAATAATAGGTGCCAGTATAATTTTTTGGTGCAGTAAAGATTGCGTTTAGCGCCATTGGCACTCCACGATGGAGGGGGTTTGGGGGTCAAAACGTCCCTTTTAAAACTTTAAAAAACGCATTGGCTAATTTTGTTAATGTAGCGCAGTTTGTAATACTTCGCTATGTTCAGTGTTCCCTCTAAGTTTTCACCTCCTGCGAAAATGCCGGAAATAGTGCGAATGTGCTAAACTCAATGAGAAAATGCCGCAGCTATTAAAGCATCCTCGATCGGTGCTGAAAATTTTTCTCATCTTTTTGTTCGGTTTAAATGTGATCTCCAAAAAAAATGTCATTACGCTGACGGAGGCATCTTTTTTTCTGATTTTATATTGATCTCCGAAACAAAACAAGAAAACAAAAAGGTTCTGCAAGTTTTCTACGCACTTTGTGCAACATACACAAGCAAGGTGCCGTGTATCGCAGCTATCCAGCTATCTAGCTATCTACGGTTTTTGGCGGGAAACAAAAATGCCGTTTTGGCGGGAGAAAAAACGCCGGAATTTGCAAAAATTGAGTGCAAAAATGCCAAAAAAAATTTCTCACTTTTCACACTTTTTTGCGCTTTTAGGAAACACTGGCTATGTTTACTTTTCGCCAAATAATCACTGAAGTTGTTGCTTACTAAGATATTGTTTCAGTTCTATAATTTTATCCTACAAGATATTTACGAAGCAATTGAGATTTTTCCATTTGTTTCACCTGCAATATTGCCCACAGAAACGTGTGTAACAATGTATATTTAGTGATGAACATATTATACCCCTTCATAAACTTCTGAGTAGAAGAGAGCTTGACATTAAAAAGAGACAGACGGCATTTAGTAAACAAGTCGCTCGTGTAAAAAAAAGAAACTATTAAGCCAAATACACTTTAGCAAAAAAAAGGAAACAAATGTGCCGTTTGAAGATAAAAACCACTACAAAATTACATTCAAATGTTGAGATTTTTATTCTGCAAATGTATTCAGGGATTAAAAATTTTTCTAAGCTATTGTAGCAATCACAAATTGTTTAAGACTTACTCTACACTTGGTGTAATATCGTAAGCTTATGCTGTATACTTTGCTTATTTAGGCATACCAGAAGTTCGGTTGGAAAAAAACAAACAATACGATTGACAGACATATAATATTTTATACCTAGTAAAGACTGAAGACCGGGTGTAAACGGTTTTCAACAAGGATAAAGCAGAGTTATGTTAAAAGTTGAAGCTTTTGTAGTAAATTGAAACTCACTTTGACTGATGGCAAGTTTTATCAGAATGAAAAAAAAAAAAAAATTTGCACAAGTTGTGTCATCAAAATAAAAAAGAATAATTTGGTTAAAGTTTATGGGTAACAAAATACTGATGATAAACTGAGTTTTGAACTTGGATGTTTTTTCAAAGCCAAAGCTCTCACTTATAAAAATATTTATGCCAAAAAAATAATTCCAATTTAAAGTCTTCTAAAAATTGATTTGCAAAAAGTTCTTAGACTCTCTGATTACAAGTTACGTTCAAATCAAAAAAAATTATGAATGACCAAGTCAGTATTCAAATCTGGGCATTCTATTCTGAGTACTCTATTTTACATCAGAATCTAGCAGCTTATAAAATAAATTTAAGAATAAAAACAAATAATGTAAATTCAACTGTGTAGTGCATTAAAATACAATAAACAAAATATTCTTAATCTAACGCAGAATGTAACCCTTAACCTTTTAATCACACTAGTTTGATTTTTGGCTTGTAAGCCTAAAGCCATGGATAATTTCAAGCTTAAAGCCACAATGAAACAGATGGAATGTGATTTCTAGGAAAAAAAGCTTAAAAAGGCATTCAGGATGTTTTCACAAATTTTACTGTGAAACCATAGTGAAACAACTTTGACAATTTTTTACAATTTTTATGCCCTAATTTTGATTTTCTTCAGCCTAGAAATCATAAGATAATAGCGATTGTTTTTCTCCGTATACACGGGAGAAACATTTTCTGAACATTACCAAACTCAACTCAACTTAGAATTTATTGCGTCCAACTCACTTACACTTAAATAATACAAATCACATATCGATTCATGTATAAAATTAACAAGGGAAGGACAGGGAGACTGCGAAGGGACTGTTAGGTCTTCGAGTCAAGCAGCCACCCTATATTGGTAGGCAATTTACCAATTAAATTCGAATAAAAGCTAATAGTATTTGGATGTCTCTTGCAACTTGTGTTGCTTTACATCAACATTTCAACCAAAATTTTTGCATTTGAATTTTAGTAATTTGCAATTAGCAGGTCTTTGTAGTTAGATTTGAATTTTCGGAAAGTATTTTTCCTTACATCGGAAGGAATATTGTTCCAAATAATAACGCCTTTATATTTGATTGAACGTTGCATTCGGGATGTTTTATATAGAGGAATGCGATAATTGCAACCAGTCAGTCGTCTTTTGGTATCTATTGTGTGGATTTGATTCAAACCAACAAAATAATTTTGAAAGTTCAAAGGAAGTTTGTTATTGAAGTGTCGATGAAGGAATTTACCTATTTCAAACTTGACTAATTCGTTTATTATGAGGATTTTTAGTTTCTTATATGCTGAAGTACTGCTCTGCCAATGGTTTAAGCCTTCGATTAATTTTATTGCTTTATTTTGAAGTGTTTGTAAAGGATTTAGGTAAGTAGAAAATGTAGAAGACCAGGCAGAGATGCAGTAAATTAGATGCGGGTGAAACTGAATGGTTCAAACTGAATGGTAGTGCATTAAAACCGTTCCAAATGAATAATTACAGCCGCAGCTGTCAAGGCAGTGGCTAGGTAGGTACCTGTCGATAACCGTAGCAAACCTATACAAAAACTTTTCAACTAAAATGCTTTGCATTCAAGTTTGCAATTGCATAATTACATGAAAAACTAACTGGCCTTCTAACCTTTAGGTCTAAACTACCATATATTCCGGCGTATATGACGACCCTTAAAGTGCAAAAAACCACCCTTAAAAATTGGGGTTGTCTTATACAACCAATATGAAAGTCATATCTTAATTTTCACATAAAGATTTTTTTACATGAAACATGCGTTGGTGCATAAAAATAAAGAATGTGCAAGAAAAGTATTTTTATTTAATATCAATAGCGTATTTTCCACCTAATAGCAATAAGCCGATTTTCTGGACGTAATTTTTTAACCTAACTTTCTAACACTTTGCACTTTGTACTACCTATTTACACTTTGCACTACAATATTTTGCACTTTGCGCTATCGGTACCATATTTGCATGTGCGATTGAAACAGATAAAATTTGCATTTTCTGCTTCAAATTGGCACAAAATTTTGTAATGTCGAGTGCCGGTTTATTCTGGCGCTGCGCCGCGCCGATCAAATTTTCTGCCTTGGCTAATTTGGTGGTAATATGGCATTGATGTGTAAATTGGAGAAAAAGCGAGAGAAAAGCATCGATATTAGGAAAAAAGTGTGCGTTGATGCGTAACAAATGTCACTCTTGTAAGAAAAACATGCAAGAATTTAGCAGTCTTCTTATACAACCGATATATGATAAACGTACGAAATTTTATTCTAATTTTGTATGTCGTCTTATCTGACGGTTGTCTTATACGCCAAAATATACGGTAATTGTGCAGTAGTTGCTTAAAACTTAGTGGCTTTCTGAAAACTGGAATTTTAGTCCAAGATCTAGTCAGCTATGATGCTTTAGCCTTCAACATGCAATCATTTCTTGGATTAGGCTATTTATTGTAAGCAATACACTATAGGCTACTTCATCTAAAGCACTAAAACTTATCTTGATTCCAGATACTTTGCTAGCTCTTAGCTGCCAAAACACTCTAGGAAAATGTCTATCCTTTCTGAATTCAAGCAGCAGTTGTTCCACTAATTTAGTTATTTATACCTTCAGTACTCACCTAGCTCCAAGAAGCCTGGTACTTGGTAAGACTCAAAATAGGAGAAATTTACACAACTGATTTATTGTGCAATCTACTTGAAACAAGATGGCCGAAATTTGGATTTTAAGTGGAAAGCATGAAATTTTTTCGCTTAAGACTTTTGAGTTGCAAGAATTGTGATGGGGTGATGTTAATAAACTTAATTTTTAAGATTTTTCCTCCATTTTTCACGAATAGGGTTGAATGCTCGTTTAAATGTTGATTTCACGACTTTTGTCTGAGAAAAAATAATGATCAAGTGTGTACGCAAACCTAGCATTCTTCATTCATCATTGCTCTAGTAGGGTAGAGTGAAAAATAAAAATTTTTGAATTTAAAGAAGTGGTCGTGATATATGGCCCCAAATACCATATGAAATTCTTCTATCACAATTTTGAGTTCTTGCACCCTCTAGCGGCTGTGCAATTTGATCAAACGAGCTAAAAATAACCAATTTTGTCATATCTCATTAACCACATATGCTAGAAAGCTAGTTTTGAGCTTAAAAGTTGCAGAAACAGCACATTTATATCTCCATTAAATAGAACTTTGCCACAAAAATGTACAGAAAAAATTTACCACCAAATTATTGATTATTATTGATAAGTTTTCAGTGCCCAACTTCAAACGCATTGCAATTCACATTGGCATTGAAAATAAGTCAGATCAGGTTTAAATTTATGTATATTTGCATTTTCAGTGTGCCATGCTGCCTTATCAGCTAAAAAGAGTTATTTAATGGCAATTAGCCTTACTTAACTGGGCAATGTGCAGCACAGTATAGTTACAAATATTTAAAGTTCATGTTATTGCATCATCCAGTATTGGTTGGCTCTTGAATCATCATTTTATTTATGCTGAACTTGAGGAATTATGTCTATTTAATTCAACAAAAGTTTAGATCGTGCAGTTTAATTCAAAAGCACTGAAAGATGCAATAGTTCAAAATTAGAATTAGAAAAGCAATTTGTATCGTGATTAGAAAAACTACAGTTCTAAAAAGAAGAAAATTTGACAATATATTTTGATGAACAATTTGATACCATTGTTTATTGTCAGTGTTGCAAATATTCCACTTTTCGGCGAAATTCGCCGATTTTTTTAGCAAATGGGTAATTTTTGTGAACCGTCCAGAACTGATGAGAAAAATTTAGAGGTGTTGGGGGGGGGAGTTGGGCAACTGTGAATGCGCTTTATTTAAAGGATAGTAAGCTTTGTTTTTGCAATAACAGAGTTACGATTATAAAAGCGTCATTATTTTATCGAAGTTACTACTTCATTGAAACTTTACAACTTAAGAGAAAAGCGCTAAACAGCGCAAGAAAAAAAAGGGATTGTAGATCAAGAAAAAAAAGCAAAACGTTTATTTTTCGATGGTTTTCTTCTTACATTTAATCAAAACGACTGCCTAGCGTGGCAAAAAAGCACAGTGGTTTTTGCAGCAAGAAAAGTTTCTCTCTTAATGTGATTTTTTGCTTTGAAGAATAAAGATGCAGATGTTGTCTAAAACCCATTTTACAACTGAAGCCAAGCGTGGCGAAAAATATTTTTTTCTTCGCTAGTTGTGACGCGGTGCATTTGGCTTGTTTTTGATGAGCTGTCAAGAAAAAAAAATGGCTCGCTTTGCTCCGGTGCAAAATGAGCTTTATACTTTCTGATCTATTTTTCATTACAAAAAAACAATAATTGAAATTTCAAATTTAAGTTCTTTATTCATTTTTAGTGTTTTGGTCTGTAAAAGTTTGTCGTTAATTCCAAATACGGCATTGATTCTTCATGCTGAATTACTGAAGCCAGCGTTGTTTATAAATGTGCTTCTGCCCTTCTCCCCCAGAGCTAGGCCCACAAAGAAATCTTGTTTGGTCCTCAGCTAATATTGACGAAATAAATTACCAAATTCTTAGTGGAGTTTAATTTTCTCAACTTGTGCCGTCAAATAGTGGACCTTCTGAAGCTTTTCCCCCCAGGCACAAATCTCTTGATACGCCACTGGTTTTTTCCTCTGTTGATGTAGGGAAAAGGTTTGTTTGTTAGGCAGTTACTAATTTGTCTTAAAATGGATACTTTCCTAAAATTTCGTCAAAGCATAGCGGTTTTGAACCCAAGTCGGTTTCTATCCATTTTTTGAGTTTGTATGTGAATCTCCCATAGACGATGCATTGTTTAATTGAAATAGTCATTGGCTGCTTTGGGAAACCAGCAAGGCATGCATTTTCGCCCGTTTTACTTATTGGGTGTTTTATATCTTACTTGTTGCCTATCTGCTAGTAGATTCATTTCATGCAATGATGAATTTTGTTCCTAAGATTTTTTACATATTTATTAATTTGAAACTATGATGGAATGGGTGTAAAGTATTGATTGCCGTCTTTGGTTTTCACGGGACCAAAACGTTTATATCAAATTTCTCCGTTCTATGCTACATTCCCTCTAAGAGCTTGCTTAGTGTGCATGCAATGAAAGGTCGTGTAAGCTCCTAAAAATAAGGTTTGTGCCTTAAAAAATTCGAAAAAATAAAAAATAAAAAATAACTAATAAACTGAAAAAAACAACGATTAGTTTGTAAAATGAATGCCTGAATAACAAATATACTGATGTTGATAAATTTATGTAGCAGCATCTTTTGTGTGTTGCTGATTGTTAATGACAAATTTAACCCCCACCGTCTTGTTTCACTCTGTTAGGGATCTTCAGGCAGAGTTCTAAAATTTAAATTATTTCAAAGCAATTAATGTATTAAAGTTTTCCTAAAATATGTATCATCACCAAACATAAGTAGGCTTTGAACATCTGAAACCGTGACCTTGGTAAGTGGAGCTACGCACCTTATCGCTAAGGCCACGAGAGCAGTTGAAATTCAAATTTGGTTTCAAGTACTTATGCCATAACCTACCGCATATCCACACTGTAGGCTAGGAACGGTATCTCAGTGATTTTGCCGGCAATTTTGATTCCCAGCCTATTGTGTGGACACACGGTAGCATACAGCATAAATACCTGAAATCAGGTTTGAATTTCAACTGCACTTGCGCCCTAGTGATAATTTGCGTAGCTCCACTTACCAAGGTCATGGTTTCATCAACCTTTTACCAACCGTTATTTGATTTCTTCTCTAAACCTAAGGTTTTTGAGTACTTTTCATTAAAACACACAACTAACTGTCACATGTCTTGCGCTTATTGATTTATCCCTTATCAGAACAGTACTTCCAAGTAACTTAATCGAAACATTTGTTAACTAAGTTAACATTTTGTCGACAACACATCGTTTTCACATATTTTTCAATGATAATGCGCTTTATTGAGATTGTCAAATAATTATGATGTCATTTTAGTTAGTATGCAGGATTGATTACTGGCACAGTAGAAGTTCATGATATCATTGCAAAATTAACTGATTACAACTTGATCTTGAAAAATAACTTTATCAAATCTCAATTATGGGGCTTGGTTTTATCAACACTTATGCAGTGCACGGCAGAACTAAAGTATTGTGTGGGGGTTCTAGGCTATCTACATGGGTGTGCAGCTTCGAGGGAACTTTGGTTTTGCAACCTTTGTTTATTGCACGATTTTGACTAGATATTTTTAAATACGTTGGGCCCTCCAGTAATAGTAAAGTGGCGTTTTAGGGCTGGCAAAATTTGTCTGAACAGTATACACGCTCTCTTGGTCGTGTCACAAATTACAGTAGTGGGTGAGGTAGCTGAAAGCTTGCTATGGTACACTGTTTTTTTAAGATCAAAATGTTGCAAAGCTTCCTCAAATTTCCTTGCAGGTTTAGACTTCTTGTAAATTGCTTTCATAATTGATGCCCTACTTCACAGGAAGGTGTTTGAATTTTGCAACTTATCCGCCATAGCGTGTTAATATGTAAAGTACTCATCACATGGCACCATTGTAGCGGTAAAGTACACCATTGACACCACACAAAGTACACCACTCGTACATCTCAATTGGAGTTAAGCAAGTTTCAAATCTGTAGTTTCTTGCGTTCTTCCTAATCAATTCTTCTGTTGCAGCACTTAGGTTTTAGAAATTTAGATAAAAATTTGTTTTTCTGCACTCAATTGTTATCGTGGCTAATTTGAATTTAGCTTGATTGTTTTTGAATAAATGTGTACACCAGTACTGTATTATTTTGCGGACTTAAGCTAGCTACTTATTTTGATCTATATCGCTTATATTTCTGTGGCATTACTTGCGTCTCAATTTATACTTCTGCAGTAGTTTCGTCATGAAGTCTTCTTGCAGTCGCATAGCAATGGCAAACCGTGCTAGAATTGTTAGTGAATTCATTGCAAATCAACTTCTCATAAACAATTTGCCGTGATGGCGTAACCAATTTGAATGCTCTGTGGCTTTACTGATTCTTTGCCACAAACCTAAAGCGAGTTTGAGTAGCCGAAACCTCGCAAACGACCTTACTGCACAACATTTAAACAATTGCATACTGCGTTGTGCTTTCATGTATTGATGACAATTGTTCCTGATTACTATAGCAGATATGCACTATTATTATGCAGTCTTTTAGTTAATAAAACTGTTGCGAGTCCTAAAGCTTCCGGGTTAGCTTCGGGCCCGTGCTCGATGGGTAAGCTTACTGTTTTTTCCAAACGTGTATTTTTTGTCACGGTTTTGCCACAACCAATCACAGTTACTCAATTTTTCTCGTTTTTACACTTCATCTTTAGGTTCGATCTGAGTTGATAAGTGTGGATTATAGCGATGGTTGCGGTAGTAAATCTACCATAAAGTTTGACGTTCATTTAGGGGGGTCAGGTAGGGATCATGTCTTTTCGGCGCCACCTATTTCGTTGGCGGACGTTTTCTGCACAGATCGTTTTGGCGCTAATTCTGTGCTCTTTGACAGTTCACTTATTTAGGGTTAGGGTTTTGGGTTAGGGTTAGTAAAAAACATTGAATATTGGCGCCAAAATGGTCGCGCTGAAAAGTTGTTAACCCAGTCTGGTAGGCTTCAGACATTGCTACACAATCTCTGTTACTGCTTGCCAGTTGTTTTAACTACGTTTGCATCATTGATAATATATGCAATCTTGTGGGACGGTAAATAGGAGGTCGGGGGGGCAAAACCCCCCAGGCGTTGATAGCATATTATCAAAATGCTCGCCGATTTTTTTTAAGCCATTTGCATCACTGTATTGTATTGTAGATACAGTATACATATACTGTCTTGCTGGCATAAATGTACTTATTTCTGAAACAGCATGCCAACTATAAAATGATCCAAGTTTAATGTTACTTGTACAAAGTTGTATGGGGGAGAAATTTGTCAAAGTTCTCATATTTTTGCAAACATTTACCCTTGTGTTCTGCTTTTTGATCTTCAAAAAAAAAAGACGATCAGTAAATGTCATTCTCAAGTCACATTGAATTTCACATTTCTTTCCTTGTTTATTATCATAGCAAAAAATATCAAAAAGTTTATACGTATCTTGCAAGAAATCAGTTTCAAGCTCTTTGTATCGATCTGATGTTTAAGATTTTTGTGAGTTTCAAGTTAAACCACTGAGATTTAGCATTAGTTGATGGTTTTTATGTTTTTGCTGCGATAGTAGACTTTGGTGACTGTATAGTTGGTTTCTCTGTCCTGATTAATAAATTCTGAAATTCTTTGTTCAATACTCAGCTCATGAATAGAATTAACATTGCACCAAATCCATCTGTTCTTTTGTAGCAATTCGAGCTGTATCCAACTTCCTGAAGTGATTCAAGTTGAGCAAACGCTCAAATCACTTGTCTCTTGGTTGGCAGCAATCCTGTAGGGAAATTATCAGAACTTTGAAAATTTTTTCCATCGTACAACTTTTTACAACATTAGACTTGAATCTTTTTTTAGTTGGCATGCTGCTTCAGAAACAACTAAGTTTATGCCAGCAAACTGTATCTACAATACAATAAACAATGGTAGGCCGATCAAAGTGTTCGTTGAAATATATTGTCAAATTTTCTTTTTTTTAGAACTGTAGTTTATCTAATCACGATACAAATTGCTTTTCTAATTCTAATTTTGTACTATTGCATCTTTCAGTGCTTTTGAATTAAACTGCACGATCTAAACTTTTTTTGAATAAATAGATATAATTCCTCAAGTTTAGCATAAATAAAATGATGATTCAAGAGTCAACCAATACTGGATGATGCAATAACATGAACTTTAAATATTTGTAACTATACTGTGCTGCACATTGCCCAGTTAAGTAAGGCTAATTGCCATTAAAGAAACTCTTTTTAGCTGATAAGTCAGCATGGTACATTGAAAGTTCAAATATACAGGATGGCCTATAAGTAGGTATACAGCAATCACAATATAAATCAATTAAATTTGTTTTTATGTTCGAAGCAGCACATTCCAAAGCGCTTTACATTACATGCTAAGTACCAGGAAGTGAAATATGACTTGAAATGAAGTATATACCACCAGAAAAAAATTCTTGTAACACTTTTGTAACACTGTATACCTACTTATGGGCCACCCTGTACATAAATTTAAACCTGATCTGACTTATTTTCAATGCCAATGTGAATTGCAATGCGTTTGAAGTTGAGCACTGAAAACTTAGTAATAATCAATTATTTGACTGTAACTTTTTTCTGGACGTTTTTGTGGCAAAGTTCTATTTAATGGAGATATAAATGTGCTGTTTCTGCAACTTTTAAGCTCAAAACTAGCTTTCTAGCATATGTGGTTAATGAGATGTGGCAAAATTGGCTATTTTAAGCTCGTTCGATCAAATTGCACGGCCTCTAGAGGGTGCAAAAACTCAAAATTGTGATAGAAGAATTTCATATGGTATTTGGGGCCATATATCAAGACCACTTCTTTAAATTCAAAAATTTTTATTTTTCTCTCCATTGTATTGCTCTAGCCCTGAGAGCGTCTTTGCTCTCTACTTCATCTTAGTACATGTATGAGAATCAATTGCTAAAGTTCATCTTAAAATGGGGAAGAATTTTGAGGCAGTATTTTGTTATCGTTGACTGGGGATACTTTGAAATCCATGGGTAACTTTGGACATTTTTCATGTTTAGTTATTTTGATGTAAATTTTTTCCCAGCTGTAGGTTCTTTACTCTTTAGCTTTTGGATTATGAATATGTAGTTGAAGTATTTATGCTTTGGTGTGTATGTACTACAGCATCAGTAGTCATCACCATAGGCTAATTTGGCATAATTACTCAAAACAAAAAAAAATGTGCAAATTTGTAGCTTGCAAAATTTTAATGATGGTACATGTATAAAAGCAGATCCAAATATGATGGTGTATACAGTGTAAGCACTGAAGCTTGGTTTATCTATACCGTTGTGTAAGCTTAAGAGCAAATCTTGACATGAAGTAGGAAGTAATATCACTTTTTACTTTTTGATGATAATGGCATATTTGGTGAGGTTAGTTTGGACAATATAGCTAACATTGGACATTCCCATTCTTAAGATTTTTAGTTTATATGTTACTTAAATGTGTACTAGAAATTATACCAAACGCACTTACTGTATTGTAAACATGTAGTTTTATTGTACAAGGTCTGTTCAAAAAGTTCGTAGACTGTTTGAACTGTGCAGCTCTCATTTGTTCCAGGTGCATTCGCTTGGTGTCGCTAGGTTCACAGAGATCAGCTGATTATGATGCCATTTTCTGATTGCAGATATTTTTATTTTAGTGCTGGTTATGTTCAGTTAAGTTAAGGGTAATTTTTTAGTTTGTCGGATTTTAAGTTTTACAAATTTTTTTCAAAATGAATAACTTGAAAGAGCAACGATTTGCTGTGAAATTTTGTGTCAAGCTGGGAAAATCGTTTGCCATGCTTAACACGGCTTATGGTGATGTTGCCATGAAGCGAGTGACATGTTTCAGGTGGCATAAACGTTTCAAGAATGGTCGGCTGTCTGTTGAAGATGATGAGCGTTCTGGACATCCTTCCACATCAACTGATGACCCACACATTGATGAAATCAACACTCTGGTGCGAGCGAATCGACGTCTGACTGTAAGAGAGCTTGCTGAAGAATGTGGGGTCTTGGTGCGCTCTTGTTGCCGCATTTTGACGGAAGAATTGAAGATGCATCGCGTTGCTGCAAAATTTGTGCCACGTCTGATGACAAGTGATCAACAAGCTCATCGTGTTCAAGTCTGTCAGGATTTGCTTGATCACTCAGAAAATGATAAAGAATTCTTGTCAAAGATCATAACAGGTGATGAGTCATGGGTTTATGGTTATGACATGGAAACAAAGGTCCAATCTTCACAGTGGACGAGCAGAACATCCCCCTGACCCAAAAAAGCTCACCAAGTTCGATCCGAAATCAAGATGCTGCTCACAGTTTTTTTTTTTTGATGCTAGTGGAGTTGTCCACCACGAGTACCTTCCTGAAGGCTCCACAGTGAACCAGACCTACTACATTGAAGTTTTGAAACGTCTGAGGGATGCCATCTGACGGAAAAGGCCAGATTTGTGGAGGAGTGGTGACTGGTTTTTCCATCATGACAATGCTCCAGTTCATTCAGCCCTCAGAACTCGTGAGTTTTTGGCCAAACATTCCATCACTGTTCTTCCCCACCCCCCTTACTCACCTGACCTTGCTCCATGTGATTTCTTTTTGTTCTCCATGCTCAAAAGACCTTTCAAAGGAAGAAGATTTGAGACCATTCCAGAGATTAAGGCAAATGCGACGAAGGAGCTCAAGGGCATTAAAAAAGAAGCATACCTAGACTGCTTCCGCGAGTGGAAACACCGCTGGGATAAGTGTGTGCATTGGGAAGGAGAGTACTTTGAAGGAGACCCAGACCTATAACTGCTGTAGAAAGTACATTTTGTGTTATGACTTCAGTCTACGAACTTTTTGAACAGACCTCGTATGTTCACAAGCTAGCTATTTTGCTACTGGAGGAAAAATAGCCCAATTGCAATTTTGTTAATACTAGAGTTAACTGCTATGTTTAGAAGCTAGCTATTTTGCTACTGGAGGTAAAATAGCCCAATTGCTATTTTGCCTCCAGTGCCAAAATAGCCTTAAACCTAACAGAGGAAAAATATTATTTTGCCTCTTGAGGCAAAATAGCCACTTCCCAAAAATTGGTATATTATGAAGGTTACAAACTCTACATTCTTCGGTAGACATTGAGACAAGTAATGAACAGTTGGTGAAAACATATGAAAGTTGTTTCATTACGCTAGTTCGTTCCAGTTTTCAAATACTTTTACTTGACTCTTGTGCATGTGCAATTATAAAGTTTGCATAGCCTTACCTCTAAGATGCCTATTCAATGAATCAGCTTATGTGTACTAAAAAATATAGAAAGCACAAATTAGATAATCTCAATTACTTGTTCTAAACGTCTCATTTTGGTCAGTGATAAGTTATGTTTCCAGGGTGTTGCTGCTTATTTTTAACAATGATACTGCCTTGCTTTGAGTTTCTTTAATTTTTTTTGAATACTAATTGTCTATTGTTGTTCCTCTAACTGGGTAATTTCAAACAATTTAGCACATAAGCTAGGAATTGTATTTGATTTTTGAAACTGTTGAAACTTACCTCAGGCGTGGGGCAACTTTGGACACAGACAAATTAAAAAAAAAAAAAGGTTTAGTAGCAGGTGATTATGAAACACTGTGGTGAATACATACCAGAGTTAACTGGTACCACTTTTTGTCAAAAAAATATTATTATGTAGTTGGCAGTATTGAATGATTACAAAAACAATCTCAAAATACTGCTGGTTCGCTCATAATTTTATGCTTCGTATGGATCTGGTATAAGTGCTGCAAAACATTGATACGTAATAATCTTTTTTGACTTCATTGTTTTTAATCAAAATACTTTTAGAAACATCAAGAAGTAGTATTTCGCTTTTAACTCTAAACCACTCCTGCACTCCAGCTCAACCAATTTTATTTGCCACACAATTCTCAAATTTGCAAAGAGGCCATGGGCCCGATGAATTTCCTCGGCGGGCTGTAGGTTGCTGACCCTTGACATAATCAATTTTAGCATTTTTAGTAGGTGAATGCATTGATGTGCAACAATTTCTGGAAACATAGAGCAGCACATGCATGATACAAAATGCCACAAGTAGTAAAATTAAATAGGATTGCCCAGAACAAAGAAAACTATAACTTTACTAATAACTGCTGTAAGCTTATTGCAACTTGCAGTAATGTTGCTTTTCAACAAGGAATTAACCACTTAAAATTTTTTAAGTACAAATTGAAAAAAAGTGCTATTACCTGTGTTTGATCTGTTTTGTCTAATGGTCGAGTATCTGACTTGATATGCCTGAAAATTCATCATTGGAGTCTATTCCTACAAAGCATATGTTTGTAGGAAACTGCTCATTTCTGATTGATTTATTCAAATTCGTTATTGTGTTACCATTAAGTTGATTTTTATCAGTGAATCAGCGTTTTTATTGGGCACACACCAATTCGTTTTTGGATTTTTCATTGTTTGGAAAATTGCCAATTTTTTGGATGCACACCGACTCACCAAAACCTAAGAGAGAACACTGATACTAAGTATATGATGTAACAATAGGGTTGCGGGTTAGACCTTTTTGGCATGAACAGATTTGGAAAAAATTAGTCTTCAAATTGTAATAAGTCATAACTCAAAAAGTACAACTAATAGAGCTTAGTCCATTATACTCCAGATGAATGATATTCACATAATTGTAGATTAAATAGTTGTGCTGGTCGGTACTTCCAGAAAAGTGCTTAATGATGTATATCAGAGCTTGTTAGATAATTGTACATTAAAGGCGGTGAATCATCTAGCCAATTCCGGTGGTTTACTATAGCTTAAA
Source organism: Trididemnum nubilum (assembly GCA_963965965.1). Classification (NCBI taxonomy): domain Eukaryota; kingdom Metazoa; phylum Chordata; class Ascidiacea; order Aplousobranchia; family Didemnidae; genus Trididemnum; species Trididemnum nubilum. Next base: position 25,191,040 of record OZ014470.1, read on the forward strand.
TTGAACTATAATTTTTGATATTTTTTGTTTTGATTTTGGGGCTGCGTTTGCAAAGACATTCAACAAATACAAAAAGATGTCCCCCAAAAAAAGTTTTTGGAAACTCTGAGTTTTGATCTTCTCGCCAAAACCACAGTTCTCTATACAATTAGGCCTACTGTAATCTTATTAAACTATTAGGCCTAACTATCTCTAAACTATTAGGCCTAATAGTTTAGAGATAGTTAGGCCTAATTAGGCCTAAACTATTTAGAAATAAACTATTTAGAAACAAACCATCTCTAAACTATTAGGCCTACCACAGTTCTCTAAACCATTAGGCCTACTGTGGTTTTGGCGGGAAGAACAAAACTCAGAGTTTCCAAAAACTTTTTTCGGGGGGACATCTTTTTGTATTTGTTGAATATCTTTGCAACCGCAGTCCCAAAATCAAAACAAAAAATATCAAAAATTATAGTTCAATTTTAGCTACTGTAAACCACTGGAATTGGCTGGATGATTCACCGCCTTTAAGTGTCTTAACTCAATTTATTTTTTGTGGGTTACACTACATTGGCTTTAAGCCCTTCATTTTAGTGGATGTTTGCGAAGTTTTACCAGTATACATTTGCCAAGAATATTGACCTATCTGGCAAGATATTCATCTCATATGCAGCAACTTCAAAAATGATTGTAGTCACAATTTTCTATTGTTACATCATAATTCAAGTTTACACTGCTTGATTATGCTATTTGCCAAAAAATAACAGTAATGTGGACCTTTACCCAAAGTACTAAATTGATAAGTTTTTGCGAAAAGTAAGCCCATTTTGAAAAAATGGACAAATGTATGAATGTGCATTGCCTAGAGATTGCAGTAACAGCAATAAACGTAATTTTTTTTTTTTGTTAGGCGATGAGGGTCACTTAAATGCTGGATTGATACAAAATTTAGGGCACATTAACATATTTTTACAGCTATAAGTGGCAAGTGCAATTGTTTTAAGAAAATGTGGGCGTTGGCTGATTAGCTTAAAAGTTAAAAGGTATATTGATATTTTTTAATACTAAACCAGATTGCTGTTACATTTAAGGCACATTGCACTTTTTTTTTGTAAGAAAATGAGGCTCATTTATGCTCAAAATGTAAAAAACAAATTATGAACAATGCCGGACTCATCAGTAAAAACAAATTAGAACAATCGAAAAAGAATAAATTTCAAATCTAAAAAGGAACTGAATTCTGTACTGATTAAAAATAATGAAATTTTAGGTGTTTTTTCAGTATTTGCAAGCAAAATTGCTATGATTTGAAGATTACAGAATGCTGCTGCTCATTGTGTAGGCTCCTGAGAAAAGTTTTGGCTGTTGTTCAAGTAGAAAAAACCTCGCTTTTGCGATTTTACGATGCTGACAGCAAAAAAGTATTTATTGAAGCTGACAGAGCGTTTGGAATGAAACAGTTTCACCAACATGCTTGCTGAAATTGACATAAATGCTTGTGAAATTTAAGAACAGCCAGCCTCAACCCAAACTTTACTGGTTTTTATAAAGAAAAAAGAGTGCAATATATTTTTACAGTTTTGAGACAATTTTGGCTTAGAAAATTTAGAGGAAACAGTTTATGTGTATTTTCAAGTTATTACTTTATTTTGCGAAAATTAGAATGGATCACATTGTATCATGCATAGATTTATATTGTGCAGTAGACCAGAATGCTTTCCATGTTTGCTGCACTTCAGCATTCAATTTGCAATCCCAACTTGACTTGTAGACTCCTCCGTTCAACCTGATTGTATCTTAATTTATGCCAAGTCTAAAACATGCAGTTCAGAAATATAGCAGCTTATGCAAAATCTGTAAAACAATGTTTTAGTCTAATTCTGGAGTAGCTTACTTAAAGGCCATATAATGTCCGCAAAGCAACGCCCTTAAAATATAATAAAAAAATATTACTAATCGAATGCTGAATATCCGGTTTAGATACACTTTCTCTGATTCAAGAAAATGAATAGCCATTATTTACTCAGGATTACCTTTCCTGTTTTTAAAAAATGATATGACGTCATCAGACCCAGGAGTTTGGTGCCTTTGACTAATTTTGGAAAGGCATGTGATAGCAGCTTGCTAGTCAAAAAGTGTTGCGCAAAAAAGGTGTAATTAGCTCAAAGTAGTTTCATTGCTAAGTTTAGAAGTGAATTACTCATAGCAATCAGCTTTTACTACCAGTAGTGAACAGCAGTTTTACTACCAGTAATGACTATCACTCTAAAATTCCAAGTGTACAAAAGTTTTCGTATTCTATCTGGCATATTCGTACTCAAAATCAATAGGCTACCATAGTGTAAAAAAAGATTTTAGACATAGCAAGAAACTATTGGAAGCCTGTAATTATGTAAAAATATTTTAGCCTTTTAATACCATTAGACAACAGTAGTTTACTGCTTAGGATTAGGAATATACTAGAGCTCAACCGATATGACTTTTTCAGGCAGATATCGATATTTTGGAAAATTTTAGGCTGATATGGATAACCGATACATTAACTTATTATGTACAAAATTTTGTCACTATTTTTTAATTAACTTGACACTAAAAGCTTCATTAATTCCCCTCCAAAGAAAGACTATTGCAAACACAAGTCACACTCCAGTATTATTCATAAAAAAAACGAACCAAAAATACAACGATTTGGCAATCAATAGTCAAAAGCGGTTGTGCTTCCTCTCAAAAATCAACAGTTTAAGGTAATTGTGCTGAGCCGATATTTTATTTGTGGCAGACAGCTGATACGATATATCGGCCTGGCCCTGATATCGACTGATATATATCGGCTGATTGATATATACCAGTACAGATACTGTACAGTAGAAATGATACCAGTATCAGATCAGTACTGGTAGCCTGGTTTGGTTTGTGTTTCAGTAAATATTTTGCTTTTGGCAATGTATTAGGCTGGACTGATCTGCTAGGTACCATAGTTTAGCAGTACAGGACTAGGCTACCCGAATCAGGTCGGTATACTGATATCTCAGATCTGCACAGCCAGACAACTGCAAGAGAGTGCAGGTAACTAATTGCAAGTGCCAGTATTGTAAATATAAAATTGTAGTACAAATATGTTGCCAGTAATGGTAACATTTTTACCTATTGTGCCAATGTAACATACCAGTACAGGCGATACTTACTTCCTTGCCATTGTTAGCCTATCGTACCTATACTCCCATCGTCATTTGCACTATACTGAATCTACTGGTAATTTGCTGCCCAAGCATCCAGCAATCTGACTAGGTCATTGTTATTTTCTGTTGTTCTGCAAGATCAATCACTGAAACAAACTAAACCAGGCTACTGGTACCTATACCATTTGTATTGTACTGTACTGGTATATACCTACGCAGTAAACTACAGTAGCCGACTGGTATTAGAAGGGTAGAATATTTTTATATAATTATGAGCTTTCAATAGTTTCTTGTTGTGTCTAAAGTCTTTTACACTATGGTAGCCTACCGGACTACTGGTATTGAGTACGGATATGCCAGATAGAATATAAAAATTTTTGTACTGTTGGAATCATTACTGGTAGTAAAACTGCTATTCAATACTGGTAGTAAAAGCTGATTGCTACGGGTGATTTACTTCTAAACTTAGCTATGACTACTTCAAGCGAATTAAGCCTTTTTTGCTCAACACTTTTTGACAAGCAAGCTGCTATCATATGCCTTTCCAAAATCATGCCAGGTCAACTGACCACGACAAACTGACTGCGAACCAACGGTTTCGTCACAGTGATTTTGTCACTAAGAGAGAGGGTTTGGGCAAGATGGCTCTGGGGATAGTAAAATATGCGTATGATTGCTCTTCTCACTTAAACGGCATCATTTGGTTTGCAGTCAGTTTGCTCGTGATCAGTTTGTCGTGGTCAGTAGTCGTGGACCCTCCAAAATTGCCTATCCTCTGCAATGATAAACTAGTCAAAGGCATCAAACTCCTGGGTCTGATGATGTCATGTCATTTTTTTTAATGCGATAGGTAATCCTGAGTAAATAAATAATGGCTATTCATTTTCTTGAAACTAAAAACGTGTATCTAAACCGGGTATTCAGCATTCAATTAGGAATATTTTTCTGTTACATTTTAAGGGCGTTGCCTTGCAGACATTAGGTGGCCTTTAACGCACAGTCTTTTTATTTGTCGTCTCTTGTTTACAATTAGCATCTAGAAAAAAACAAGGGTCTATTACAGTCTCCTTTTCGACATTTCGAGATTGTTTCTTTCTTTATGAATTTTAAACCTTTCTAAGATATTCTTATAAACTAATTTGTTCATTTTTGGCTGAGGTTAAATGAGTGGTTTGTGACCATGATAATGGCATCTTCTCAAAATGGTTAATGCAGTTCAAGATATGCGACTGTTTTCTAATATTTGTAACTCACTAGCATATAAACTTTTTTGCAACAAGCTCAAAACATAAAAATGTTTAGAGATGTTTCAGAAACTTCCCTTGTGGCTTAGACTTTAGTGTAGGATAATTTTTGTTTGGCAATTTTGCTATAACTTTGGATTATTTTTGAACAAGCTGTAGTAGATAGATATCATGTTTCTGTCTGTTATCAATTAATTATCATACTGATACTATTAAAATAGTTCAATTAAGCAATTGTAGTGAACTGAATAATCTTTTTTTCAAGCTTAGGAGTCTAGGAGAGACTGGAGAGCTGTAAACACTCCCAAAGAAATCTTGGAAACTATGCTTTAAAAGCCAAATTTTTGAACCAATTTTTATCAGTGAATAACAGCATTTTTATTGATAACAAGCCAATTTATTTTTGAATTTTTCATTAAAATGGGAATATTACATTTTTTTGGGGCACAAGTTGATTTACTGCAACTTTAGAGGAATCACTGGTCCAGCCTGAATTGCTCTTAAACTGCACTCAATCATATTTTAGAGTTCGGGGTTCTGGAAGAAAGCTGCAAACTCTCTGCATGAAAAGCCAGTGTTTTGGTAACTTTTCTTTATTGCTACAGTATGTATGCTTTAAGCCTAGTCAATGTAAGCAAGTTTGCATTTTCAATGAAGGCAAGCCAACTCATTTTTGATTTGTCCATCACTACAGGAAAATCTCAGATTTTTTGGTTAAAGTGGATTTACCAATCATCAAAACCTTAGAGAGAACACTGGTTCAGCTTAAATTGCCCCATAGTGAAATATCTTCTTGTACACTTGAGTTTTTCACATTGTTCTCACTAAGCTGATTTTTGTCTGTGAATCAAGGATTTGTTGAAATAAGGGCAAATAATTTTTGGCAATGAGATAATTATTGCTTTAAAAAAGTCAACAAAGTCGTGGAAATATTGAGTTTTAGTACATTTTGATGTTGGATGGGCACATAGCTTATTTTGCAGCTTAGGGTGCAGTTGTTTTTGAAAAAATTTGGGCACCATCTGATTAGCCAAAAAGCTAGAGGGAACACTGGTTTGTCATTGTCCAATTTGTCATGTTTTGTTGGTTTTTGCAAAAATTTTATTATCGTGTACATTTTGATTCACTAAATATGCCACCTTTTGACAAACCATAAAACATTTTGTTGATTTCATTATTTTTCACCATCAGATTCATAAATGATAAAACATTTACGTTCATAGTCAAAGTGTTCAAAATCCAAACTGTTAATGCGCTGTATATGCCTCAAAGCTGCAGTACAATAGAGTTTGCAAGCCAAAGAGGATTTGGAAAGTAGGCTATCGATACACATTGAATGCGTTGTGGGCAATAGAGGCTGTGGATTATGACTTTAGTATAGTTCATCTGGCTGATTCTTTGACAAAACATGATGTGCTTTTTTGAAGTTATTTCATTTCAACTGCTTAATTTTAACTTTTTGTACTGATCATACTCGACAAATTAAATTGAATTAGAGTTCAAAATGCTTGAAAAATCTAAATCACTTATTGTTTGACATTTAAAAGCTAAATAGCCTGTTATATAGTTACTTGCGACAACTTGGACTCATTTTTCTATGCTGGAGCTGTTCAAAAGCAAAAATAAACATTGCTTGAATTAGTGTAATTATAACACTGTATTTTAGATATTATTGTAATGTAGTAGATAAGTTTATAATGAATTCAGCTATTGGTTTCATTTAGCAGTTTTGCTTTTTTCTTATTTATCAATATGTCTTCTTCCAACTCAACTTCCATTGCTGCTGCTGCTACTGCTCCTGAAGATTCAAATAAATTTGATTTTGGTGAAGTAGCGACTTATGACAGGTGAAATATGTCTTTTTTCTAATGATGTATTTACTACATGGTAGTTTATTGTGATTTTGATGCAAGGAGGAAACATATCAAATAATGTAATGATGAAAGTGCTGACAGTATCAAAAATGCACAAGATCGAATCATCTACATGCATAAATGAAACACTAAAGAATAAAAAATGTGCGTTGATGTAGCTTGATTTTATGTGCTTAACACAAAATAGATAGTATATTATTGCCACAAAAAGTTCATATAATAGTTTAGAATTATTTTCGATATCGCTGTAGTGTATAAAATTTTTCTGACTTAATGCAGAAAGTATAATATACTCATTATACTGACAAGTACAGTATATTATGCTTACAAATCAATATTAGACATGCATATTGGTCAAATGTTAAGGGCAAAAATCCAAGATAGCTACTATTTCGATCAAACTTTTATTTTTAAAAATATTATTTTTTTAATCAATTTTAGTCAAATCATTATTGTGTCTGCTAAAAAGAGGATTTTTGTTTATAAACATTTTTCTAAAATATAGTTGTGCAAAACCTTAAAAAAGTCAGATTTTTTGATAGTTTATGATATTAAATTAAATGTTTTTCCAGTCTATGAAGATTTTCCAAAGCAATAATTTTCGTTAATGACTTTCATGAAGGTACCACACCATCATATTCATAACACAGTACACAGCACATGTAAAAATTCCTAGTTTATATCACATTTTTCATGTGAATGTGCTGTGTATGATGTATACTCTGGTCAATGCTGTCAATTACTTTTTGAATCAGTTGAATTTAAGCTCCATTTATTGTTGGTACCATACTGAATTAATTCTTATACAAAAACAACATTTACCTATAAATACAAGATTCGCATAGGCTAGGAAAAACTTTTGGTGGATAATCGGTACCGGCAAAGTCCAAAGCATAACAATTTTGTTAAGTCATAGAGCTCAGTCAATTTCTTGACCGAACTACCACCAAGCAAAACAGTCATGCGAAAAAAAAATTTTTTTCTCTGTAGCAAAATGAAATTTGAGAGTAAAATAACCCTCCATGCAATGCTCAGGATAGCGCTATTTTGGTCAATACCAAACCTCGTCAGCTGAGCTGGCATGAATCGAAATGAGTAAAAAACAAAAAATTTTCTCACTATTTATAGAATTTCCAGTCGCCGAAAACAGGCCAAGCCAAAAAAAATATAGAAGGCCGAAACAAAAGAGCAAAAAATCGGCAAAACCAACAATAAGCTCCGAAGTCAAAATTATCGTTTCGCCAGGGATCAAAATGCAAATTTTTTGTTTTTTACTCATTTCGATTCATGCCAGCTCAGCTGACGAGGTTTGGTATTGACCGAAATAGCGCTATCCTGAGCATTGCATGGAGGGTTATTTTACTCTCGAATTTCATTTTGCTACAGAGAAGATTTTTTTTTTCGCTTGACTGTTTTGCTTGGTGGTAGTTCGGTCAAGAAATTGACTGAGCTCTATGACTTAACAAAATTGTTATGCTTTGGACTTTGCCGGTACCGATTATCCACCAAAAGTTTTTCCTAGCCTATGCGAATCTTGTAATTATGATGGCTTAATAGTGATCCTCGGTTAGCAGTAATGCGACTGAGCAGATTACTGCCACCCAGGTCTTTTCGACGGAATTGATGTTTGTGATCCCCTATTTTGTGGCTGATCCCATCTTTTCTTGATGAATTTTTAGACCTATCCACTAATTACTTATAAATAGTGATAATTATGGCAGAATATATTATGATTCGTCAATAACTCAGTTTGAGGATGTATGTAGAAAAAGTAGAGCACACAGCTACTAGTCAAAAAAAAAAAAAATCAGCAATGACAAAATCCTTATTCAATTAATGTTAGGTATGAGCATCTATCTCTGTGATTGTAAAACTAATAATTCTCTGTTAGTCTACTGATTTTTTTGGTGTATTATGATGCATACACTAAGTCAGTGTGAGAAAATCTGTAGAAAAAATTGAACACACAACTTTTAGTCAAAAAAATAACAGCAATGACAAAGTCCGTGTACAATTAGTGTTAGATAAAGCATCTGTCTCCAAGATCACAAAACTATAATAAATGTTACTTTTAGTTGGCTACAGTTCCATTTTGGTTTTGGAAAAAAAATTATTCTCATTTTAAAATTGAAAGGTAGTGGTGGTTAATTATTTGCCTCAGGTTTCGTGAGAAGTTCAAATGTTGACTTATGATCAGTTTTAGAGGTAGAGCTGATTCATAATATCTGTTGAGGCACAAACACTCACAAAAATTAAATGCTGTATCTTACATACTGATTTAACTGCTTTTCAATTACATCAAAATCTTTTAGATTACTTCTTACTTTGCATTTACAAAATTGTGCTTTGCAAATTTACTACATTATTCCTCTATTCCACTGTCTTTTTTCAAAATTCATTTGCACTGTGTCTTTTTTTAAACATTATTGCTTAAAATGATATGTTTTTGAACTGTGGTATACTTGCTATCTTTAAATCACATACACTTTGTTTTTTGAAAACATGAGGCTCGTTTTTGCTCAAAATGTAAAAACAAATTAAGAACAATGCCAGCATCCGCAGTAAAAACATTGGAAACAAATGAAACAGAATAAATTTCAAAGCGAAAAAAGAAACTGAATTCCATACTGATTCAAAGCAAAGGAATTTTAGTTATTTTCCTGTATTTGCAATCAAAATTGTGATGATTCTGAGATGGTAGAGTGCTGTTGTGCATTGTGTAGGCGACTGAGATATTTTTTGGCAGTCGTTCAAGTTGAAAAAAACTCACTTTTGCAACATTACAATGCTGCTAAAGCAGCAAAAAAAAGGGTTTACTCAGGCAGACAGAGCGTTTGGAACAGTGCTGGGCACCGCAAATTTACACTCTATTCTGCAAACGCAAAACAAGATTAATGAAACTAAAAGCAAAAAAGATAAAACTGAGATTGAAAATGTTGGTAGGCATGCAGCCTATTTATTTACTAGACATGCTGAGCATGTCTAGTAAATAATCATTCTTCAGACTCACCAGTAATTCCATGTTCATTGGCAAACTAAACAAAAAAATGTCAGGTTTTCAAATCATTGATGAGACTAGGTCCCACATGACAGAACGTGTTAGCGAGCTCATAAAGGTCATTCTCGCTTGCTAAAAGGCGCCAACCAACAAAAAAAAATCATAGACAAACTGCCATTTCTGAATCATTTTGCACAACATGTGTTAAAACTGTTCACTCGAATTCTTAGCGAGATGTTTGTAACCTGTGCTAGTACACAATAAATATTTCATTATGATGTCAGATGCATTTCTACTTCAAAATAATGTGTTCAAGTGTACTGTGTCTGTATAATGGTATGTACTGCAATTGTTGTGGAAAAGATACTATGAGCCATGCGTTAATATTCTAAGGTTGCAAATTCCTTGACTGATAGTAATTAGTTAATAAACAAAAAAGCAAGCTTTTTCAAGTTGAACAACCACCAAAATTATTTCTCAATTGCTTTCGCAGAGCAACAGTGCTCTATGGTCTTGGAATAGTAGCAATTTTGCTTGCAAACACATCAAAATCACTAAAATTTTGTCGTTTTCAATCAGCACAAAATTTAGTTTCTTTCATTGATTTGAATTTTTTTTTCGTTTTTGTTTGGTGTATTTTGCTGCCATGGCTGGCATTGTTTTTAATTTGTTTTTAAATTTTGAGCAAAAATGAGCTTCGTGTTCGTAGAAAATTGCTTTTATAAAAATGTGTATTGCTATTTTTGTCAACTGGCGTTGATATTTCTTTATCAGTGGAAACAGCAAATGGTTTTCAATGCAATTCACTTTCTTTTTAGCAGTGTAATAGCAAACGTGGAGACCATTTTAATTAATTTTCAGCAAAACTTCGCTTTAGTTAGAAGTTTTCAACATTTTGCCATAAAATTTCTGAACCAAAAAAGATTTCTCACACGCTTAAAGAGAGCTTCAAAATCTTCGTTAAGTCAGCAAGGAAAATGTGACGTTTTTTTTACTCGAGTTATATCTCGCAGTCAATTCAAGCAACTTAGTGAACGAAAGTGACTTTACCGAGCTCTCAGAGCTTCAGATGCACGTGCAAAAATAACCTCTTGTCTTTAGTGAGTATTTTGTTTGGTAGCACTTCTTAAAAATTCTCATTATTAATGCTGGCAAGGAAATTTCTGTCATGTGGGCCTAGATCTCCTAATGGAAGTGGATTCATTTTTGGCATGCTATTCAGTAAATTGTCTTGTACGGAATTAATGTGCTTGTTCTGTGCATTTGCATTGCTATGGTGGAATTTTTTTAAAATTTTTGGCGTGTTTTGAAACTAAAATATAAAACTTAGGGCTGTAAAGTTTGCATAAAAAATAGCATCAGTTCTTCGTTAAGAAGTTTGATCAAACTTTGAATTGATCAAAGTTGATCAAACTTTAAAATAATTGCATGGTGAAGAAGGCCATTAATTCGACTTTTTGCCATCTCAAGCTTGTTTGTTTGTTTATTATGTGTTATTGTGATTACTAATTAGTGATATATAGAACTTAGCAAACTTCAGTGAATTTAACATTACTATTCAGTATTCAAACCATTGCTCTGCATAGTGTTTTTTCGTTGTTTTAAGTAAAAATTTGGTCCAAAATGATTGAGCTTGGAAAAATGTTAAACAGAAAATACTGGAACAAAAAAAATTTACTAAAATAGATGGAAACTGAGTGCAATAGGACTTGGTTATTATTAATATTCACAATTCAAGTGTTGCAAAATAATTCTGTATTAGTCTACTAATTTTTGGTGAATTGCAATTTCTAGTTGTAATTACATTTTTATTTACCAAGTTCTCTTGGCCAGAAGATGACAAAAAAACTTTTCAGTTTTCAGGTTAATAACTAAAATAGAGTTGAAATAAAAATCAACATAATTTGGTAAATGCAAGTATTACAAAACATTTTTCAATAAATAAAATTTGTTTAAGCTTTCAAGTAGATATCTGAGTTTTCAGTATTTGGACTGCTCGTATTCTGAGAATTAAATTCTGAAACTACTGGATATTCTTTTTTGCATTTTTTGGAAGATATTTTTGTTAATATTATGTTTGTTAGATTAAAACGGGGTGGTTGTTACGATCGTTGATAGTTGGCTAGAGTACAACCTTTAATCCCTAGAATTGCCCATGTCGGCTGAAACTAGAGAACGACTGATATGTTAATTGATGAATCGAAAATGGCAGTTGACAGTTCCTTTAGCTTCTTGAATCTCAAAATTAAACTTCTATTTAAGATTGAAACACAAACCAACTAACTGAGCAAAATCGCTCCACTCACACCTCTTACTAAACGGCTATACGAGCCAACCCCAGATACACAAACTCAGCTAAACTGCCTATGAAACTAATACCTAAAAATCATCCACTTTTAGAATATTAGAATATTGAATGAAAAACGACCTGCCAATTTATACTAAGGTAAAAGTTATCGAATATCCCTGAACAATCCATGATACCTCACAATAGAAAAAATACATGAGCTTACGATAAGATTTCAACATGATTATGACGTCACAAACCTCAAGTCTAAATATAGCAATTAAGACAAGTAAACAACTAATTATTCTGGTAACTAATAGAAGACAGTAGAAAATAGTAGAAAGGAATTATCCAGAATACCTCGAATATTCTAAATCAAAAAAAGCGGCAAAAGCAGTAAATCAGTCACGTACGCATTAAAATACAGCAAATAATCATATATCAGGCATTCAAAATTATTATTCGTGGCAGTGGTGAAATTAGAGGTTTTCAGTTTTTCTTTTTGCTTTGCTTGGAAGACAAGACCTCTTTTTGAGAGACAAGACCTCCATCTAAGTTATATACAAATAATATTTTCTGCCCTGTAAAGAATAAATTATAATTGTTATTTATCCTCAGTGGAAAATATTCATCTAAACACAATCATTTGTATTTTGGGTAATAGTAGCTTTCAGTTAAGGAGATTGGGGGCAATTCTTGAAGACATTTTAACCAAAAAATAACTTTTTGGTAGTAGCAGCTTTCAGTTTTAAAAAGCAATGGATTGGGGACTATCCTTGTAGATACTATCATTTAATGCATAACCTAATAATACTGTAATATGCAAATCATATTAGATCCTTCATTATACTTGCTGTATTACGTCAAAGCATGTAATGAGTTTGCAGGGCCCCTCTCTGTGTCATTGCGCCCAGGCAACACTGCTCCTTTTGACAAAATGTGGTGAGCTGTTAGCAACACTCTGTTTGATTTGATCAGCTTGAGATTTGAATCTTAAGACCTTCTGCAACCAGAGATGAACACGTTACTCCTTGACCACGTGGCCTTTTTTAATTTGAAGGTTTAAAGGAGGTTAAGCATTCAGCTAGGGTTATGTGCAAAAGATAAGGAAACATCTAAAACATGCCTTCAACAAATTTTCTCTTTCTGTGACCGAAAATTTCTAAGATATTTCAATGTTTAAAAAATCTCCCCAACAGTGTTTCCAGTTAAAATCTAATTTCCTTAGATTTGGGTTATCCCACCTAACTTCAAAATGTATTTTTCATGTAATACTAATTCATGCTGAATCCTTGCATTCAGGTGATGTCAAACTAATTGTAACAATATTTTAACCATTATTTTGAAGCAGATAAACTTTTAACTGGCAACACAGTTGAGGAGATCTAAAGTTTGAAATACTGTAAAATATCTCAGAAACGATGAGGTGCAGAAAGCTGAAATTTGGTGAAGATTTGTTTCAGATTATTCTTTATCTTTTGCACGTAATTCAAGCCAAATGCTTCATTCCCTTTAATGGTAAAAAAAAGTTGGAAGCTAATGTGGTTCTTAAAGATGATGTAATCGAAAAGGTTAGGTTCAAGTTTAACTATAAAGTAGAATGGTGTAAAAGTAGTTTTTGTGTTGGTAAACTTCTATGAAATTGAAGGGCATAAAAATGGTTCATTATTACTACAAATGTTTATTGTTTAAGTTACGTGGTGTAGTTTGCTGCTTTGGTCACCTCCATTTGTTTTTTTACGACAGTTTGATCCAGGTTTCAAGATGCAAACAGGATTAGCCTATTAATTTATTCTTTGACTACAAGTAAAAGACGATAAGTAGTCAATTTTAGAGGAGCAAAAGACTTCTGACCAAGGTTGAAGGCATTCGATCTCCTCCTGCTTAAAGTTCAAGTCTTATTTTGACCAAATTCAAGTTTGCTTTTATGCTCAGTTTGTGATTTGCTGAGAGCTGTTCTTAGCATTATTTGATCACTAAAAGCAAAACTTTTAGTGCAATATTGTCACACACTTGCATGTAATGGTAGACCAAGCGAATCATGTAACCAGGGAGGATATTTACGTTTTTTTTTAATCATAAATAGGGCTTGTTTTTGTTGACCTAAAAATTCAAAAAATTGACTGAAAAATTAAAAAAAGTTGTCTTTTTGACCTAACAAAAAATTGAATCAAGTAAAAGCTATTTCTTGAGACTTTTTCAAGATTTTGTATTAAAACAAACATTTCAATAAACAAAAGCTCACAAATTCTCAACAATATTTGCAAAACAAGTCTATGTGCTATTGTGAAATAGGTCTTTGGGTATAGCAATAAACAGTAACACCGCAAGCTAATCACCAGGTGGATAGGGTAAAGTGTAAAATCATGATAGTATTGTTGTACTTTGATTTTGAGACGCTGACCAGCTAAACCAGGTGTTTGAATGAACTTTTGCTTGAGTTACCAAAATACTGAACCCTTCAAAATGTTTACAATCGCTTTCACTTCAGGTTAATTCTGTTTGCATATACGGTAAAGTAGTATTTAACCAGCTTCTGCAATCCCCATCTGTATGAACGGGCTTTGGAGGGTAACTTTTAGTAGCGAGTTAGGCTTTACTGGTTTTGTTTTTAATTGTTGCTAATTTAACCTCTGAAAATTAGCTGATCAACATCTTCAAAATGAGATGTGACTTTCATAGCACAATTGCGCGTATGTGCAATGCATGTCACATAAAACAGCTAGGATACAGAGATTTCAGGGTTACACCTGCACTCCTGCAGCCAACAAATATTTTGGTATGATGTGATTTTTTGCAAAAGTTCAGGATAAAAAGAGTCAGTTTCATATTCTTAATTTCATTATAGAATATTGACGTAATGGTAAAAAATTGACTTTTTTCACCATTACGTCAATATTCTTTTCATTGAGCTACAGCCCCCCCCCACCTCTTTGCCTGTTGATCAAAATGCACAATAAGAAAAATACCACGTTTTTGCACTTCTGAAACAGTCTTTTGAAGTGATATGGATTTTAAAGAGGTTTAAAGCCACTTTTGAAACATTTATTCAGGGGGAGCTAATATTTGTCAAAAGTAATGCTCACAAATCAGTGAAACTTTGAAAATGGCAAAAAATAAGCAATCAAATTTGATTGCTTGATGCAAAATGCCTAACGTAGGCTTCATCAAACAACTTATGGATGGGAAGGGGGCATTCAGTAGTCCATTTAATTTAGTTAATTACCAATCCTTTCTGTCAAATCTTGCTCCAACAAGCCCTTGCCCCAAATTATCTTTCTTTGTAAATGCACACGAATTAGGTTAACACTTGTGAGTTTTTTCGAATTATAAGCAGGTTTGTAGTCGAAACCTACAGCCCTGATTATCGGATTTAATGATATTACTGGCTTGTAATAATAAGACTGAAATTTAATTTAATAAAAATACTATTAAGTTAGCCCAGCCCATCGCCTATATTTATGCACCCAGTTTAATCAAATTTTTGCAGCCAATGCTAATTTCTATGCCATGTTTTAAAAGCATTATTTTTATTAAAATAGGCTTAAAATTAAGATATTTTTGCATAAAATTGCAAAATCTACAAACGCTGTGGGCTCTGCCCCTACTCACCCCCAAACATTCCCCAATTGCAGATTTTAGGCTTCGCGCCTGGCTGTTGCTATTTATGGGTGATAAACTGAAAAATGAGTGATAATTACGAAAAATTGCCTTTATTTTCCTATGAAAAGAATATAGACCTAACGGTAAAAAATTGACTTTTTATTGACCAATGAAATTAAGACTATGAAACTGACTCTTTCTATCCTGAGTTCTTGCAAAAAATCACTTCATACCAACTTACTAGTAACAAATTGACTTCATTGAAAAAATTGCCCTAGTCATGAAATAGAATTAAAAGGCCCAATTAAAATAATGCTTTTGTTGTATTCTTACAATTTAGACTTTTTTAAAAATCGATTATCTGTGTATTTTATGCTTTGATCATGTGAAGAAAAATGACACAAATAATTTTATGCTTTGATCATGAGCAGAAAAATGACACAAATAACTTTTCTAAAAATTTACAAAACTGTTCAAGGATTTTGCCTGCTAAGCTCCATGGCTCCTTGAGGATGTGCACTGTGCAGCTGTGCATTTTGCCTATTTCAGCTAGGTTTTAGTCGTCTTGTGTATGTGATGTAGCTTTTAAGTTCAGGTTTACGTGTACATTGAGAAAAGACAAATTATCCCAATTTGTGGCTTTTTCTTTGGTAAATTCAATTAACATCTTTGTATTGTGAATTGAGAATTTTCAAAAACTTTGTACAAACACAATCACTACTAAAAACTGCATCAAAACCATCTATGCTTCGTAAGTACAAATTAGGTTCAAAATCTTATTAAGAATGATTTTAATCTAGTTTATGTTTATAGTGCATAGATTACGTTTATGCTGTTTTTAATAGTGACTGTGCTTTGAGTTTTGTACACCGTTTTTGAACATTTTTAATGCACAGCAGAAAGACAATAATTAAATTTACCATAGAAAAAGCCGAAAACTGTGATAATTCGTATTTTCTGGATGTACAAATAAAACTAAATTACACTGGCTATAAGTTTTGGTTCAAAATTTTATTTGTGACTATGCAACTCTGCATTTGCTGTTGTCTGAACCCTAAATAGCTTGTTACTTCTCAAAACCTAATGCTCCTAATGAACAGGATGAGTACCGGTATGTATGTTTCCAAATTGAATTAATTTCCTGTTTGGTTGATGGATCAGGTCATCATAACAGTGACCACTGCGCATATAAGCTGCTCGAATAGCTATCAACTTGCTCCCAATAGTTACGCTGTTTAGGAATATGCATGCGTTTTCCTACTTGCTTCTCCAGCGATTGTTATATAATAGTTTACCCCTGCATAAAATTTTCACTAGTGCATCTGCCAGGGCTGCTTTACTATTTAATTTTGCATTTTTCAGTTGTATGTTTGGAAGTTCAGATTTGGATGAAGCATCAAAGGTTCTTATAGCAAAGGTACAAATCTTATTTAGTTGTACATTCGTGTTATTTGGAGGTTAAGAATAATTGTACTAAAAGTTATTGGTATCGTGGTAAATAAACGTCAGTCCGTACACGATGCTTTGAAGTTTCTATAGATTATTTTTGCAACGTGCATTTTGCTGAAAACCTGTTTTATTGCAACCACCAGTTTTTTTTCAATTTCTGTTTTTCCGAATTTGCATAACATTTTATTAGTCTATATACAACATTAGCAACATTTGGCTTGATAGTTGGTACTATCAATAAATTTCAGTTTTCATTTATTTGTGATAACTATTAAATTTTTAGTGTAGTTGAAGCTGGTATCTCAGCCAATTTGGAGCATTAACTTGTTGGTACAATAGCTGAGTCACTGCTTCATTTTTAGCGTTTTTATCTGTTTTTTGAAGTTATGGGAAATTCAGATAATAAAGCGCTCTTCACAACTTCCAGTCCTACACAAAGCTGTTCGACTCTGTGAATCGTGACTATTTTTTATTTTGTAGTTGTATGCAAGGCATGTTTTAGTTAATGTTTTGGTAACTCTAGGTCATAAAAAATACTACATGCCGTTCTAGTTTTCGATCTTATCACAAGTTGCTCACTCACTAGATGGTGCTTAAGAGCTATTATGATACGGCTTATCGATCCACACTGCGCTTTTTCGTTTCTTTCTCTTACTCACGTTTTTCTTTCTTTTTATCTTGATGTAACTTGAATAGCGGGAACACACCCATTTGCTTTTCTGCGTGAAAAAAGGGCTGAACGATGCTCAGCGGCTTCAAAGACTTCCTTTTTGCGGGATGTCTGGAACTGCTGTCTGTGTCACTTCGAGCAATTAGATAGTGCCGCATTGTAAGATGTTTATCAGCGTTTATAAATAAGATATGGAAGTTTCTAAACATAAGAAGGAGAGTTAAAGTTTTCCAATAAAACTTTCAGATTGAATGAAAGCCTATATGAGAGATATTAAATCGAACTTGACTTTTTTAATGCAACAGGATAAAAACGTCTTGGGAAAATAATTGTAATACAGATTTTTTGTTTCAGGCAATTGCTAAGTACGAGGAATTGGTATCTATTGATGAAATACCAGATACTAGTCTGTTCTGCAGATTGGGGCATTTGCATTTATTGGTAGAAGACTATAATAAAGGTGAGTGTAGTGAACACGATATTCTGAAGTATTGAGCAAATTTGGAAATCTTGTCTTGTTTTTGGTATATTTGCATGTGCATAAAAATAGTCACTACTGGTACCGCATAACCGAGAAAGTGCAAGTTGCTGTGGTGAGGTTTATTATGAGCTGTTGGAAGAGTCTTCACTTGCACCATCGTTGGAAGAGTCTACACTTTGCACAACAACTATGAATGTCCAGAGGGCCAGAGCTAAGATGCTGATACGATTCAAATGTACGCCTGGCCTTAAGTAGGACTAGTTAGCGGATTTCTGTTGTAATGTTGGTCTTTATATTTCAGCTCTTTCAGCTTATAACAACTTCTACCATTCAGAAAAGTATTACTGGAAAGTAAGTTGTTTTTTGTCTCTTACTGCATGCTGTACTTTCTTGTGTTTGCATTTCCTTTGTATAATCGGCCAAACTTATTTAGGAAAACCAGGATAGCTTGACGGGGAAAACGTCCTTATAACTAGCACCCCTATTTTGTTCGTTCATTGGAATAAACCTGGCAGTTTGAGTTTGTCTAGCGCAGTGTTCCCACTAAGCCGATTTTTTCAGCGAATCAGCGATTTGTTGGAGCAAGGGCAAATAATTTTTGGCAATATAATAAACATAGCTTTAGAAGATTCGACAAATTTGTGGAAATATGACTTTGGGTATAGCCTACTTTAATACTGGATTGGTACAAAGTTTAGGGCACATAAACGTCTTTTTAGAGCATTGGGCACAATTGCTTAAAGAAAATTAGGGCACTTGCTGATTAGCCATGAAGTTAGAGGGAACACAGGTCTAGCACTAACCACAACAATGTATACCCCCTTTCTTAGGATCCATGACAACTGACCGCGAATCAACTGATGGTGGCGATCAGTTGACTTGGTTCACCTTTTTTTGGAGGTTCAGTTTGCATATTTCCGTAACTGCTTGGCCCAATGAGCATATTACGTTGTATTCCAATCACTAACCCTGAAGAACGAACTGTCTTTGATCTCTAATCCTACCTACACAACAGCAATGTAAAGCTTTGCTTGATGTCGTCGCTGTATTTGTAAAACTATTTTTGATGTATAAGTACAGCATGTTAGAGAAAGTTCCAATTAAAACTGAGTTTATCATGCACTGATACCGTTGTGGTTCTTGAATATGAACCTGGCATTCTTGAGCCTGTCCAACTACACCAATACAGAGCACCCTTTTTTGGAGGATTCTGTTTGCAAGTCTTTTGTCAGGCTGCGCCACCACACAGGTTGACTGCTCTGCCCCAAATGGAAATAAGGGTTTAAGTGTTTTTCCCAAGGACACAATGACCGATATTTTAGTTCGGGATCCGAACCAGGAGTTAGCATCTTTTTGATCGCTAACCCGACGCTCTTTCTACCATCTGTGCTATCGCCGTCTCTACCACTAGCCATAGAAAGTTTATGCGGTTTCAGGTTTTAAGGTTTGGTTGAAAAGCAAGCTGTTGTTTTTCAGGATTCGCCGTTTCTGTTTGGCTTCGGAATCGTTTGTTATCATTTCAGTGCTTATCCTTGGTAAGTTGTGACCTAGATTACTTTTTTACTCCAGCTTGTTTTGTTGTTCACTCACTGTTCAGTGAAAGTGTCGAGGCAAGCAATGCCGCATGTGACTGGTATTGCCCTTCGCGATCGAATGTTTCGATGAAACCCTAAATACTATAGCAAAGCTGCCAACGCAAATGCTCTTTCTCTTGTTAGTCGCAACTGTATAATCAATAGTACGTGGCAGTATCTGCATGCGGTAGTGCAGTTTGCATATTGCGTAGGTGTCAGCAGATTGTAAGTTTAAATGCTGTATTTTCCGTTTTTGTTTTGAAAGGGCTTTTGGCCATAAAACTGGTGACGTTATAGTAAGCGTAGTTATGTCCTGACGTGGTGTAATCGATTTTCTTGTAAAATTTTGACCTAATTGTTGATTGAAGATATGGTTAAGTTTACAGCTTTATTTCGGATTTGAAAACCGATCGGCAAAACAACATATTTTAATGTAACAAAAGTAAAACTATTGTTGCGTATTGCCAGCGACTGTTAAGTCTATTATATTTGTATGAAAAGGATTCTTTTGAAAATTAGTCTCTTTTCTTTATGCTGTCGTTCTTTCATTGATTACAAAGGAACGACGTCTCAATATGTCGAATGAATTGTTCAGTGGCTGAATATCAAAATATAGTTGGCATTGACTAAGTAATTGATGCTTCTTGTCGTCTTCGCTTTATTTTTCCTCCAGAACCGCTATCTTGTGTGAAAAAAAAATCCTATATTTTCAATTCTTCCAGAAAAAAAATGCTGGTATAGCTCCATGCCGGTATTCCGTGCTAGTAAAAGTGATAGCAGTTGCGTAAAAATTGTCCTGATTGCAGAATTTTAACCGTAAATGCTGGTGCTGAGCTGATATTAATTTGCCTATTCTGTTCCAAGTGATGGTGTTCATGCCCCGGTGTCAAAATAAGCTGTCAAATGGTTGTATTTTATTCAAATGTAGGAACCGTTTGTTGATTAGATTTGCTGTTTGGTTTTGTCCGTACGTAATTGGCATGCAGCAGTTGCAACGTAACAGTTTCAAATATGTTCCAGAGATGTGATCTATCTATATCCAGAGATCTATCGAAAGACTTGTCCGACTGTTGTTTTGTATGCACTAAAAAGTTATTCCTGGACTTGTAAGAAACAGTTTCCTGATTGGTTTCTTAAATGTTATGCCCAAAAAGTCACAGATGTGTAACTTTTCTGTACTGCAGCATCGATGATAACCAAGCAAAGTTGGCTTCAGTTGCAGTTTCGATAAAACTTCAATGCGTTCGTTCTTCGTTACGTCTAGTTTCTTGTGATTCCGAATTTGTAGAGATTGGTTCGACAGTTTTTTGCCGTAGTAAATACTTCAAATCGTTGCTGATTTGGCTACGGATGCACGCTGTTGTTAGTCACAAATCTGTCGCTACTGTGGTAACCAAATCGTAATTACGGTCAATACAACTCGTCGTTTCGGTTCTGATAGCCGCGAGGCACACTATACAATCTTAAGATCGAAGAAAATCAGTCGTTTCTAATTGCATGTTGCTGCATTCCTCTAGCGTCGTAGTTTGCAATCTTGTTGTGGTTTTAGCTGCGGTTTTTAGTTTATAAATCTTGAACTAAAGGTGCTAATATAATTAGCTTGTGTAACGGGCGATTTGCCAAGCGTGCATACTGAACGGAAAAGAAGTACTATATTGAGCTGCAAGCCGCGCTAAATTACTCCTACGCGGCTTTGTGCAAGGGGCAATTGCATTAAACGTCCGGTTAAAACAGATACTGAGGTCATTGTTTTGCGTCGAAATTGCTAAGCGGTGGTCGGACACCTTTATTATTGTGATTTTTATCGAGTGCTGGAAGCTACTAGAGAACGTAGCGTTGTTCGTCCTGCCGTGTAATCTAATCCAGTAATTCACCGGCGCGTTTTGTGGCGTGGCATGATTGTAGCATGCTCTTTCTCTTTGTTTGATTGTGCGCGCACACACACATATGCGGTGCTTTTCTGTTTGGAGACCTTTTAAAAGGCAGTTGCTTAGTGAATGGTTTATTGCCTTTGTATGAAGAGCGTTTTAACAATGTGTTTGAAGAGGAGGTTCTGGTCTTTTGTAACTTCACTTCAATTATTCAAAGATTCTAGTTGTTTGTGAGTTGTTTGCGAGCCAAACCTTTGTGCCAGAGCAGGAACTTAACTGTATTTGTAGTTGAAAAACGGTTGTGTAGTACACTCAAAGCAACCGTTTCAGTTGAGCTTCTTACGGCAGCAGGTTCTGAAATATGAGTTCTGTAAATTGTAAGAATGAGAATTTGGAATTAAAAATTGAACCCAATGGCTCTAACTTCATTTGTGGCAAAATTAAAACGATTGAAACTTAAGTTTTTGTAATTGGTAAAACGAAACTTAACTTTTGTCAATGATAATGTTTAGTTTATTTGTAAAAAATTTAATTTATTTACTTTTTTATCAATTTTATCGTTTAAACTACTCGAATCCTAATTTTTACTTTGAAACATAATATACAAGGTAAGTGATAATGAATAACATTGATTTTTGTTTTTTTCTGATGAAAAAGACAATCTGTTCAACTGATCCCACTGTTCATAGTGCTGCAAAACGCTTACATTTCTGCAGTAGAGTTGAGTTGCTTCCATTTACATATAATGCTAACTACAGCAGTTGTACTGCTAAATTATTATGTTCAATCTCTTTTAGTTGTTTGGTGGGTATTAGTGATATATGATAGCCTTACTCACTGCTATGTTGATTTTGTAGCACATAAAATGAATAGTGGAACCCCAGTACAATCTTGATATAATTTAGCTTTAATATGTTTTAAATCTAGAACAGTTAAACCAGCAGTTACGTTAGCTGTGCTGACCAAAGTTAAAAGTGGGATTTCTTTTACTGAACTTTTTTCCTGGCACTCGTTTAAAATCACCCAACTGTTTCTGCTTGGACCCCTGTTAGATTTTAAGTAGTGACTATTACACTGAAAATTTTCAAGTTAAAGAGAATAAAATGAAAATGAAAAATATTCATTCGCGCTTTTTTCATTTGCTTTTTACAGGGTTAAGATTAAGGTTTAAGTTAGGGTTCGATGTGGGAATAGTTTTAGAATAAGCATTTCAGGTTGTGTTAGATTTGAGTCAGAATTAATAAAAAAACTAGATAAAAATTTCCTTTGAAATAAAACCTTCCTAAATTTTACTGGTGCTGTAAGAAAAAAGTCTGTTGTTAAGCAAAAACACTCAAATCAAGGCATTTAAATCGGTGCAATGTTTTAAAGGCAGATAAAAGACCTAAATGATTTAATATCCACACCAGAGATGGAAACCAGTCGTGTCGACCGGCCGGTCTGGTCGAGATTCTTCGACCGGCCGGTCAAGCCGGTTGAAAAACCGGTCAAATTCTCCTTTCTGGCAACTAAAAGACATCTAAGCACCAACCGAAATATACTTATATATTTTATCATAAATATAACTTTTTATAAACAAACAGTATCAACAAACCACATCTTTCAAAAACACTTGTTGAGTGGTTTCAAGCTGTGACTAATATGCTGTGACCATTAAGACATGCACGTCCAGGGACATGTTTAGGGTGGGAGTATTGTGCCATGGACCCCACTTTGGGCCACGGCACAAAGCAAAAAAGCGCAAAATATACATTAAAATCGCGTAATCAGATTCTAATAAAGCATGCATGTGGAAGAAGCTTGCGCTACCTAGCATTGTAGCATCATTTTGATCAGCTTAAGAGTAGAAGTGGCGCAGATATCAGATTTTTTTTGTACATGCTAAAATCTTGTCGCTTTGAAAAGCCTTTTTCAACTTAAATTTACCACACTCTACACTGGGCAAGAAAGACATAGCTCTTATTTTTTTATATCTAACTAGCCATGGCTTGTTCTGAAGTAGCAGCATTTCTACAAACTGCTGGGGCACATTATTTTTCGAATGTTTTCTAGCCAATGTCATAACGGTTTAGTGTTTTCAATGAAAATAACGGATGCGTTGCGTTTATCGGGATAGTTATTCATAACCACTTCGTACTACCGAAGAGTTTATGTATTGGTTTGACGTTTCGCTTCCCAAACTGGGAAGCTTCTTCAGAACAACTTGCATTGCTGCCTTTGCAGTTACAAAACGAAAAATGAGAAAAAAATAACAGCAGAAGATAGGTAACAGTAAAAACATACGAACATTACAATACTTGTACTATTATACCCAAAAACATTAAAATAATGGAGCAATAACATTATATAATATTGAAAATTGTGTTACTAACAGCGTGAAAAAAAGAAATATTGAAAAATTATGTCACTAACAGCATGAAAAAAATTAATAATATTCATAACAACTAGGCTGCTTCGCTAACAGTTTGAGAAAGTACGAAAAGGATCTTTTGCAAAACATTATGTACTGGTAAAGGTTTTTAGCTCCACAGAGATTTATATTAATTGTTCCATCGTATATAAATCTCTGTGAAGCTAAAAACCTTTTCCAGTAGTACATAATGTTTTGCAAAAGATCCTTTTCATACTTTCTCAAACTGTTAGTGAAGCAGCCTAGTTGTTATGAATATTATTCCTTTTTTTCACGCTGTTAGTGACATAATTTTCAATATTATATAATGTAATTGCTCCATAATTTTGATGTTTTTGGGTATAATAGTACAAGTATTGTGATGTTCGTATGTTTTTACTGTTACCTATCTTCTGCTGTAATTTTTTCTCATTTATCGTTTTGTAACTGCAAAGGCAGCACTGCCGAAAAAAAGTTTAATGTTTGCTGCTCGGCAAATTGCAAATAATCTGTCACCAATAGCTAAAAATTGTAACTTCAGTTTTTGGCCTTTCGCAAAATATCATTAGAAAGAACATCTAATAATTTAGCTTGTGCCCTCCAGTGGTTTTTATGCTTATTTTGTGCACGTTTTGCGCTGCTTAAAACATGTCTTTCAAACCGAAACTTAAATAAAAAAGGTCTTAATGTTTAGTCATTGTTGCAAAAAATAAAAGATTTTTTTTGCTTTTTTTTCTGAGACCATTGTCCAAAGTCACAAATTTTAACACCTCACCCAATGTCCCCCCCTTTTGAAAATTTTTTATTAGATACATTGAAAAGTGAACAAAAACCTTCTGTAAAAATACCGGTCAGGTCGAGAAAATCCTGATCGGTTCCATCTCTGATCCACACACCCTCGACACAGACCTCAATTCCCTTTAAGAAAGAGCCTTGACTGAACCAACCAGTTGGTTGAGCGGTAACCTGTTCGTCTCTGGGGTGGGAGGTCTGAGGTTCAAATCTCAGGCTGGTAAAATCAGAAACATTGTTGCCAACGACTAGTCACTGTTGCAACATTTCTTCGAAAGGAGCTGTGTTGCCTATAGGCGCAATGACCCGGAGATTGCCCTGCCAACTTGTTACATGCTTCGGCATAATACAGCGAGTATAATAAAAGATTTGCTCTGGTCAGTTAGAGAATTGCATCTAGTTCTGATTATTTTTTCAGCCCAAAAATTAATCAAAGCTTTTTCTTTACTTTAATATTTCAATCACTTATTATATACAATGTTTTAATTTTTGTGGCCAGTGATATTTTGGTTGCTTTTAAACACTTAAGCAAAGATATGATCGCATTATTGCATTACTGCTCTGTAAAATTTAACTTGAATTTTTGTTGTTCAGGTCCATAAGCTTATTTCAGCAGTTGCTGTTCAATGATCCAGGGTTTGTGAAAGCTACCGAAGTTCACTTTCGCCTGGGACTTATTTACAAGGTCACTGGGAACCATCAATTTGCGATAAAGGTAGGGAGAGTACCCATTTACTGTATTAATTTTGTTTTGTTATCACCACCAGTATAGCTTCAGTTTGCAAAAATTTCTTTAAAAGTCCTTGATCTGATGGAAATGCTTCTTCCTCATTTGTGATAAAACTATTGAGGCTTTACATTTCTTACATTGTCGAATTTGAAACTGGTGGATGCGAAATGCTTAAGGTAGGCTGTGGCGATAAAATTAGTGATATTTAAATGACAAAAAACGAAACATTTTGATATCTTATACTTTTCGCCCTCAAATTTTCTCCTCATATTTTGCTATTACATCAGACAATATTTTAGTTTTTTAATTATGGGATGTGTTTTATTTGATATATTGTGTATTATCGAAAACTAGACTTACGTTTACAAATCGTAATTAATCGTCTAAAACATTATCACTGCGTTCACGGAATAACTATTTCATCGTTTCGTAGTAACCAGACGCATTACGCAATGCAATTCATTTTCATAAATAAAGAGGGAATAACTACATTATTTGCGATTTCGTTCATTGGATTCTATTGTGTGATTTGCTAGTCTTTAAATCGCAACATTTGCGAAGTTGTTAAAAGTTTTATTTTACTTCTGACCTTTCCATTTCTGACTAAGCCATGTAAATTTTTTACGCTTTGACCTTTATTATGCTGACTAAGAAGTATTGCACTACTGTGTATTTTTGTTCTTCTAAGAGGCCCAAGTATTAAATTGACATAATCTATGGTTGAACCTAGCTCCAACTAGACAATCTTTAAATTGATTAGCCGCCTGCTGTTACCATTCAGTATTGAGGGTGTGTACAAAGTACACCCTAGGCGTATTTTTAAACTGGAAGTAAAAAAAAAATGACCAAGATTCGCTCTAGGGTTTGGTTTTTGAGCAAGATATGCATGCATTGCTTGCGAATGCTATGGACGCTTTGACACCACACTGTTTTTATAGCTGATAAGTTAATGTGGTTGTGTAATGTGTATATTACGAAAATACCGGTTCATTACTCAAGGCGCTAACTCGTACAGCGTGTGATTCATATGCGTTCGTCATTAATCACGCTCAATTGCTTTTTGTTTCAGCACTTCAATCATTTTCTTTCTGACCATCGTAGCAACGCTGCCAGCCAATCCGAGGGTAAGTAGTCTGTCACAGATAGTTATTACCGCGGAGCACGAGCTGGCTTTTTCAGCTCGTTTCACGACACCTTTAAATACGGGGATTTGTTCAAAGAAAGTCTTGAAGGCTTTGTTTTAGTTATAGTGCCATAAATTTCTGACAAACGTATCGGTGGTTGTTGTGGTTTCTTACATACATCGCTCCCACTCAAACAATCTGTTGAATTCGCGTTGAAAAGGTACGTCATTATGCTGCCGTATACCAGTGTTGTCGGACGCCGCCTGTAGGCTAATTATTGTCAGCTCAGATAGAATTGAATAGTTGGATTTTGAAGCTGGCACAAATACCTCTGGTTATAGATTAATGTGGCGTGCCTTGGCTAATGAATAACGAAATTTTTGACACTTGAAAAGCAAAAGCAAATCAACATCTACGACCAAAAGCGCTGCAATAATGCGTAATAGTTTTACACCAAATCGACTTAGTTTTGTTCGTTGTAAGTAGGTTATGGTGAAGAGTACAGTGAATATTGATCAACAATTATGAATATATTGTAGAAATGAAATTCGAACTTTGAAGCACAAGATTTTATTAAAACCTAGTACATTCGTCAAATTAGTGTGCACGTACTGTACGTGCTCGTTTCTCAACGCTGCGCCTGAACATCATTAAATAGCAAATTGGTTTTGAAATGTATTGGACTGTTTCTGTTGTCTCCAGGATAAAAGTCGGCTACGCTATAGTAATCGTTACAACGTCTGGCTATTTTTAATGCGTTCTATTCACCGCATCTTGTAGGTTATGTCATGCAAAGCTAGCCTTTTTTGATTTTTCTTAGTTTTTTGCACTGCTTAACGGATACAATATTACAAAAAAGCGGTGAATGAACATAAATCTTTTATAAACCCTGTGGTAACTGCTTGATGATTCAATGAAGAATATGTCATGCGAAAAGCGCTGGCTGGTGGCAAACTAAACAGCAAATATAGTGGATTGGAAGTTTTTCAGCTCAAAATTGTATAAAAAATTTGGGATTAATCTTGTTGCTATTTTACCAAATTTTGTTTAACCTGTTTTTTTTCTGTTTAGTACGTTTCCATCTTGGACATTTATACGAAATTCAGAAGAAACCTCTCAAAGCTTGCAAAGAATACGAACGTGTAATAGAATTTCCCACTGCTCAAGTTAAAACATCTGTTCTAGCTGACACTTATAGACAATTAGGTAAGCTTTTATTTTCTAATTTCTAAAAGAAAAAAAAAGAGGCACTATCAAACCTTTGATTAACAGCCTAAGACATACTGCTCTTATTAAAATTTGTCATTTTAGTTCCCCGTGACTAGAAAGTTTAACATGCGTGAAAAAGTTAAAACGTACTTGGTCCAAATTTGTATGAAAACATTGCGTTTCGCTTTTGTCATACTACGGGTTGGAATCAAAGCAATGTAGGACGTAGATGGCCAACTGCTGCGCAAAAAGATGTTTTTGAGTATTTTTTTACGTTTATACCCTTGTAATGCGATTAATGCTGCAGTTTGTCGTTGTAAGAAAAGCTGCAATGCTCGAGACGGATTGTCGTTTGTTTTACGACCTGTTTACACGATGACGATTATTGTCTCACCCCGCATACCGCAGCGGCCGAAAGTCTTCAACTGTTGATAGATAATTACGTGGCCCTCTCTGAGCAAACTGACTCAGTTCTGGTTTTGATTTGTCGATATTACTACTTGCCGTTTCTTGCGATTCTCTCATTGGGCGGCTTCACTGTTCTATCCCGAGAGAATCACGGGGATTGGGTAAAGTAGAAATTTTATAAGGTTCTGGTAAGATGACCCAAGTAAATGATTTTGAAATCCATGACAATTTATGTAGAGTTCTGGAGCTAGAGAAGTTTTTCGTTGGTTTAAAATTTACGTATTTTTGTTCTAATTAGCGCACTGGGTTTGATTTAAGCAGTATTTCAAAGATAGGCGTTGATTGCAGTTAAAAACGCACGCAAGTTGGATTTTTTGTGCTCTGCGCGCTCTTTCTAAAATTTTTGATATTATGCAATACCCTCGCGTCACATCATTACCTAGGTTAGACAAAATGACCTATCGGTGTGTGTTTCTAAATTAGCCCATTCAGTTAGAACAGTGTGTTGTAATGAAGTCTCTTATCACACTTGACTACTCTGCTTGAAAACTTTTGTCCTACTACAGTATTACTATGTTATCGGCTTATCGGCGTCGTAGAGAAGTAACTTCCTACTTCTGCTCCAATCATGTGGTTACTCCACTGAACGTGCTATTTCTGCCCTGACAGCATTCAATGCAGAACATGTCTTGACTAACACAGCAAATTTCTATGTTGATTTCTTTACTCATTTTGTTTTTCTCACTTGTTTCCCCCTAAAGTAATTTTCAGACTACTTAGAAGCTTCAAACAATATTTTCTTGGATTAATTTATAAAGAAAGATAAAATTAGGTTTCAGTTTGGTTGGTTAAATTATCTTCAAAAATGAGTTAAACCAGGGCTTCCCAAACCTTTTTGCTCGCCACCCCCTTTAATCTTCTAAAAATTTCCGCGACCCTTCTCGGTTAAAATAATAAACACTGTGAGCTGTATATTTGCAAGGCATTGGTATCGAACGCGGACAAAACGCAAACACATTTCAAAACACCCTGTTTGCATTTGTCTTTACCGCTGCTTCAACATCATCCGCAGTACGCTTATTACCGTTATCGTGCGACTTTTTTACCAGCTATTGATTAGAATCTAACCAGTGGTAGTAGTATGTTAGTTCCAGCTCTACTCAACTATATATATGACACTCCTACTCCTCTACTAAACTACCGGTATTACAGCCAGGCGCGAAGCCAAAATTCTGCAATGGTGGTGGGCTGTTGCGAGGATCAGGGAGCGGAGCTCCCAGCTCTCGAAAATTTTGTATTTTTTTTGCAAAAATAATTTAATTTTAGGCCTAGTGTGATAAAAATTAATGCTATTAAAACGTGGCGTAGAAGTTAGCAGTGCAAAAACACGATTATACTGCTTGCGTAAATGGGCCATGTGGGATTGCTAAAATTTCAGCTCCGTTGTTAGAATTTCAGTTCTCTTTTTACAAGCTGGTAAATCACAAAATTCTATACCGGTAGTTCAATAAAACTCAAGTAGTAATCTATTTCGCTTATGTTGAAAAAGATATGTTTAAGGGGGCTAATCGAAGGAAGTTTGAGAGTAGTGATTGGTAATTAACTAATACCGAATAGCCGCCTCCCCTACTCCTGAGCTAATATATTTTTTGATGAAACCTATGTTAAGCATTTTTCAATATGCGATCGAATTTGAATACCAATTTTTGGCTATGTTTCAAAGTTTTTTCTCTGATTTATGAGTTTGTTTTTGTTTGTTTTTTTTGACAAATTAGCCCCCTCCCCTCTAAAAAGACGTTTCAAAATATGCTCTAAATCAATTTTTTAATCCATTCTAGTACAAAAGACAGTCTCAGGAGTGCTAAAACGTGTTATTTTCCTTATTCTGTGTTATGTTGGGCAGGTCAATAGGAAGGCTATAGCCCCCCTCTGGCTACGCTACTGACCACAGCATTCTTCAAGCATTGAATTTGGTCTGCATCAGAGATGGAAACCGGTCGGGTCAAGATTCTTCGACCGGCCGGTCAAGCCGGTTGAAAAACCGGTCAAATTCTCCTTTCTGGCAACTAAAAGACATCTAAGCACCAACCGAAATATACTTATATATTTTATCATAAATATAACTTTTTATAAACAAACAGTATCAACAAACCACATCTTTCAAAAACACTTGTTGAGTGGTTTCAAGCTGTGACTAATATGCTGCGAGCATTGAGACATGCTTATCCAGGGACGTATTTAGGATAGGAGTATTGTGCCATGGACCCCACTTAGGGCCACGGCACAAAGCAAAAAAGCGCAAAATATACATTAAAATCGCGTAATCAGATTCTAATAAAGCATGCATGTGGAAGAAGCTTGCGCTACCTAGCATTGTAGCATCATTTTGATCAGCTTAAGAGTAGAAGTGGCGCAGATATCAGATTTTTTTTGTACATGCTAAAATCTTGTCGCTTTGAAAAGCCTTTTTCAACTTAAATTTACCACACTCTACACTGGGCAAGAAAGACATAGCTCTTATTTTTTTATATCTAACTAGCCATGGCTTGTTCTAAAGTAGTAGCATTTCTACAAACTGCTGGGGCACATTATTTTTCGAATGTTTTCTAGCCAATGTCATAACGGTTTAGTGTTTTCAATGAAAATAACGGATGCGTTGCGTTTATCGGGATAGTTATTCATAACCACTTCGTACTACCGAAGAGTTTATGTATTGGTTTGACGTTTCGCTTCCCAAACCGGAAGCTTCTTCAGAACAACTTGCATTGCTGCCTTTGCAGTTACAAAACGAAAAATGAGAAAAAAATAACAGCAGAAGATAGGTAACAGCAAAAACATACGAACATCACAATACTTGTACTATTATACCCAAAAACATTAAAATAATGGAGCAATAACATTATATAATATTGAAAGTTATGTCACTAACAGCGTGAAAAAAAGTAATACTGAAAAATTATGTCACTAACAGCGTGAAAAAAATTAATAATATTCATAACAACTAGGCTGCTTCGCTAACAGTTTGAGAAAGTATGAAAAGGATCTTTTGCAAAACATTATGTACTGGTAAAGGTTTTTAGCTCCACAGAGATTTATATACGACGGAACAATTAATATAAATCTCTGTGAAGCTAAAAACCTTTACCAGTACATAATGTTTTGCAAAAGATCCTTTTCATACTTTCTCAAACTGTTAGTGAAGCAGCCTAGTTGTTATGAATATTATTCCTTTTTTTCACGCGGTTAGTGACATAATTTTCAATATTATATAATGTAATTGCTCCATAATTTTGATGTTTTTGGGTATAATAGTACAAGTATTGTGATGTTCATATGTTTTTACTGTTACCTATCTTCTGCTGTAATTTTTTCTCATTTATCTTTTTGTAACTGCAAAGGCAGCACTGCCGAAAAAAAGTTTAATGTTTGCTGCTCGGCAAATTGCAAATAATCTGTCACCAATAGCTAAAAATTGTAACTTCAGTTTTTGGCCTTTCGCAAAATATCATTAGAAAGAACATCTAATAATTTAGCTTGTGCCCTCCAGTGGTTTTTATGCTTATTTTGTGCACGTTTTGCGCTGCTCAACACAGGTCTTTCTAACCGAAACTTAAACAAAAAAGGTCTTAAAATTGAGTCATTTTTGCAAATTTTTTCTGCGCCCCCCGTCCAAAGTCACAAATTTTAACACCTCACCCAATGTCCCCCCCTTTTGAAAATTTTTCATTAAATACATCGAATAGTGAAGAAAAACCTTCAGTAAAAAAACCGGTCGATTGGGCCGGTCAGAAACCGGTCGATCGGCCGGCCGGTCAACCGGCGATGGTTTTGAAATTTACCGGTCGGGTTGGGTCGAGAAAATCCTGACCGGTTCCATCTCTGGTCTGCATAGTTCTATTATGTGATAAACCAAAGTGACAAAACAAGACAAGTTAGGCATTCAGCTGTGCTACATGATACGAACGGGAAAAGGTTTATCTGCTGTCTTCTTTACAATACATTGTTCAACAGTCTCATTATTTAATAGCACCTATTTAAGTATAATCTACGGATAACTTAAGAATGACGTTTTGCAGAATTGCACTAGTTTTTAACGACAGTCGGGGGTCGCTGAAAGTAAACCAATTTTACACTTCCTTGTAAAAATTAGTATACTCTTTGCGACCCCTGAAGGTCGTTACGCGACCCCCAGTTTGGGAAGCCCTGATTTAAACCTTCATATCCAAAAAGTAATTGAAATTGTTCAGATCTTCAACTTTTCAATCGATTTTCAACGATGGTAACGCGCGAGAAAAAAAAATCTTGCCCTGAAATAGGTTACAAATCGCTGATTTTAACCTCAAAAAATGGTTCCGCATTTTGAAATTTTTAGGTTGGTTATATCACACATTTGATGAACTTGGTGAAGCATCGACAAGGAATAACACTGCCCTTCAGTTTCTTCAGCGTTCAATTGAGATCGATCCAAACAATGGACAAACTTGGTACTTTCTAGGAAGGTGAGAGGAAATTGCATCTTTAATGTAGGAGATATTCCACTTTTTTTGAATTATTATTGCTGCTAGTTCAGTGATTAAGGAAGTATTGTACAAAAACCAATCTAAAACAAAACCTTGTTGATTCACGCTGGAAACTTACTACTATCTAGTTTTCAAAACTTTTAGGTTGACAGCGCCTATTTTTTTAATTGCTCCGAGGTTGTGTAACGCCACCTTTTAAGAGTAGTTTTGGAGCATTGTTGATTAGTCGTTGTCGGCACTTTGTCGGGTTTGAATTAACCCGAAACCTACCGCTTTAGCTGCGATATCATTAATCATTAGACTAATTAGTTGCTACGTAATTGATGATCGTAAATTAAAAAGTAACAGAACTAAAACCCTAAACAACCTGTACAATTTTGTCAATGACTACGTATTAATGCTCTGTCAGTGTGCATGCATACAAATACATGATTGCTTAAGTATAAACTTAATTGAACCACCCCATGAGTTACACCACATGTCAAGATAGCCTATCTTTAAAAAGGCTTAGTGTACAACTATTTTGCGAACAATATTGCAATTTGCAATATGTGGTCTTGAACCTTTAGACTTTTTCACTTCCGCTGTTCAATAATTTACCGTGATGAAAAAAGTAACAGTCGTAGATCTTAGGGCTTACTCAATGCGGCTAAACGCGCCACCAGCAGTTTTAAAGCCCACTCTTTCCTTTAGGTACTATTCAAGCATGGGAAAGGTTCATGACGCGTTTGTATCATACCGGCAATCGATTGACAAATCGGAAGCAAATGCAGATACGTGGTGTTCAATCGGCGTTCTCTACCAAGAGCAAAACCAGCCAATGGACGCACTGCAAGCCTATATCTGCGCTGTTCAGCTCGATAGAAGTCACGCTGCTGCTTGGAGGGATCTGGCTGTCTTGTATGAAGCATGTCAGCAGCCAAAAGATGCGTTAGTGTGTTATCTCAACTGTCAGCACTGTCTATCTCAGAAAGAAGTAAGTAGGATCCTCTGTAAGTTACGTTTCAATAGCGTCCAACGGCGACTATTAGTCATGGTTTTGCAATTGTGAGCAGTTGTGGTGCTATCTGCAGTTCAACTCATATACATTAACTAAGAAGCATAAACAGCAATAAGTTACTGGAGGCATGTGCCGTGTTATCTAGCAAATATAATTAGATATCTTGTGAACCTGCGTTTATAAACACATAAGCAGAACTTGTTTAGGACTAATAGAACAGTGTTGTGACTTCAGCTGAAGATGTTGCAGCTATTCGACCTACTACATTTTTGCGGTGCTGTCATGCAAGGCTGCAATCTAAGTTGAATATGTTTGAAATTGAAATCAAATGACCTTAGCAATGCTGCTCTAGTCTAGAAGGTGATGCGGAAGAGAGATTTGTTTTCCGTTAATGCATACGGCAATACAGAATAATAGCATATGCAGTAGCCAGCGCGTGGTACAGGAACTGACATACCGGTAACGTTTCACTGTAACTCAAAACTACTTTTCTTGTATGTTGATTGTGACGTGCTTTTTTCAGCAACTCAACCGTGACGAAGCTCTTGAGCAGCGAATCAAATTCTTGCAAGATCACGTGACAACGTATGGGGCAGATACGACAAACAAGGGTCGAATTTTGCCGTGCATTGAAGATGCGTGGACGCTGCCTATTCCAGCCGAGCTAACGCAACGGCAAAGTGCTTTCAAGTATGCTATTGTTCTTGCTTTTAACGCCAGCTGTAGTTAGCAGATGGTACATGAGCGGAGCTTTTTTTTCAGCTTAAAGCGAATTTACACAGTATCTGATTTTCGTCCGTAGTGTTTTAAGTCCATATCCGCACGAAATAGACTGTGACATATTGATAAAAAAAGAGAGCGATATTTCAAAACAGGGGTGGATTCTGTAGCAAAAAATTTTTTTCAGAAAACTTTTGTCCAGTATGTAACAGTCTGGTTACTGGGGGTATATACTTATAAAACTGACGAAAAAGAACATGCTCTCTTCATTTAGAAGAAAACGCGTATACGTAAAAGCGGACGAAAAACGGATACTGTGTAAATCCACCTTTAGTAACCTTTTCCGAACGCCCTTGATTGCAGCCGTTAGATTGCTATGAAAGCCTTAGCAGTGGTTTACTGCCTGAATCGAACAATTTGAAAAAATATCGGTGATAGTGTATGTTCAAATAAGATATGCTCTTTGTTCCATCATATCGTTTTTGTTTTTTTTGTTTTTGCTGAAACAAAAATCACATATTGACGGACAAAGATTTTAACTTTGCCTTTTTATGGTGTTTTGCGTTGCCAGTAATGTAGCATAATTATTAGGGCCATTTTTTTATGACCTAAAAAATCGAAAAATATCACTTTATTTTTTGAAACATATGATAATATATGACTTTATTTTTAGAGCATCATATTTTGCTAATCTCATAATTAGCAAGTCGAATGCAAGTGTTTTATGGGTATATTTTAAAGAAAAACACGGTCGATCAATGATGTATTAACACGTCTATTTTACCTGAAAATCATCAACTCCTCAGTGTCACTCAAGTTCAAATGTCTTATGCATTTAATCAATAGGCCAAGCATTGAAATATAGTTTCATGTAGTGTTCAATATTAGCATCTGCAAAATTTCTGTTTGGGCGAAGGAATGATTTCAAAATGGAAAACTACCGCTCCACAGATGCTGAAGTAGGCTGACATTGCAACAATTTTGCATACAATGCTGGTGGAATATCTGGCCTACTTAGCTCCACAATGATTTTTACATCATTTTTTCCCAAGCGCTTTTTTATGTACTTTTTCAGCTGCAGATGGTCACTTCCATTCTTGTGACGTCATAAACGCCTCATAGACGTCATAAACGCCTGCTGTGCTCGTTTCTCGTATCGGCTTTTCCAGGACTCATTCTAATAGAGTAGTTTCTGATTACGGCTGGTTTTTGTGTAGCTGTTGCAACTCGCCGTTTAGGCCCACTTCACGATAGTACTTTCACTAAAAATGAAAGGTCGTATTTTATGACCAAATGCAGAAAATATGACTTTTTATGACTTTAAACTTCTTCAATACACCCCGTAACAAAGTAGTTTTTGTATTATTATAGCAGGGTTGCCACATCCTGGAAAAGTCCTGGAAAGTCCTGGATTTTTTTTGCTGTCCTGGAAAGTCCTTGAAAGTCCTTGAATTTTGTTTGTAAGTCCTGGAAAGTCCTGGAAAATGTTTATAGAGTTTTCCCGTGATTTACCAGGACAGAATGTGAAGTTGTTTTTTTTATAATTACTGATACGATACCTTTTGATTGTACAAAGCCATTGTTGAAATAATTTGCATTGTGAAGTTCGTTTAAGAGCTTTATTGTATAGTTTAAAGACGAAGTTTATTTGTATTCTGGCGCACAAACAAAAAATTGCTATCCTAGCTCTAACCCAACCTTAAATCTAACTCAAACTGCAATCCTAGCTCTGACCTAGCATTAATGTAAGCCCCCATTTCTCCGCTTTTTGCTCTCTTGTTCTTTTTATGCAGTTCTTGCTAGTACGCTAGAGTGCAAATAAGCTCTTCCTCCAATTAGCCAAAATTTGCACTTTGCTATACAGTATGTATAGATTATTGAATATTATTAGGAAGAGTGAATTTATGGACTGTAATTTATTGCAGTGCGATACTGTAGTAGCAGTAGCATAGTGGGCTATTGCCCTTCATTGGCCCGTAGACAATAAGAAAAATACGACGTTTATCGCACTATAGTTCTGAGGCAGTTTTTTGCAGTAATATGGATAGTTAAGTAATTTAAAGCCACTTTTGGAACATGATTTTGGGAAGGGCTAGTATTGGTCAAAAATAAAACTAGTTACAACTAACTTCCGCTAACTAAAAATGGCTAAAAATAAACAATCAATTCGATCACTTGATGCAAAATGCTACAAGTAGGCTTTGTAAACCAATTATAAGGTGTCCATTTAGTATTTGATTCTGTTAAATCCCAATCAACTCTCTCAAATCTCGTTTCATTAGCCCCTCCTCACAAATTATATTTTTATCTAGCGTTATAAAATGCAGACGATTTGGATTAATACGGTACTTAGGAGTTTTTTCAAAGGAGATGCCTATTTGCTCTGTAGCGTGCAAATAAGATAGCTCCCTATAAAGAAAAGAGAGCAAAAGTGGGTGCTCATTTGCTCAAATACTCTTTTATTTTGTAAATTATTAACGTTAGTGGTTAGTTGGAGTTTATATTTTGAGTTTGAGTTAGGATTAACGTTAGAGTTGGGTTACAGTTTGGGTTTAGTTTAAGGTTGGGGTTAGGGCTAGGGTAAAATTTTTTGTTTGCACCCTGGCGTTCAAATAAGCTCTGTTTTTTTCAAATGATAAGATTTAGTAGTTCACTGTACGGAAATAAAGTTAGAACTGAAGTTTTACTAGTATTTCCCATCACTAAAGCTCGACTTATCGCTCAGCTGATATATTTTGGCCAATACCAGGGCCAAGCCGGCATACCGTATCAGCTATCTACCGCCGATAAAATATCGGCTTAGCGCAATTACCTTAAACTGTTTATTTTTTAGAGCAAGCACAAGTGTTCTTGCGTTCTATTTGCATAGTATGACTTGTGTTTGCAATAGTCTTTCTGTGGAGGAGGATTAGTGAATCATTTTGTGTCAATTCATGTGAAAAATATGGACAAAATTTGGTAGTTTATGAGGGATATATCGGTATCGGTCTGAAACAGTCATATCGATCGAGCTCTATCTTTCAACCACATACTTGTAGCCCATTTATGCATCCAGTTTAAACATGTTTTTGCAGAGCTAATTTCTATGCCACGTTTTAAAAGAAATAATTTTACCAAACTAGGCTTAAAAAATTAAGTTATTGCAAAAAAATTGCAAAATCTTCGAATGCTGGGGGCTTAGCCCCCAGACCCCCAATGGCTTCTGGCGGCTGGGGGTTGCCCCCATACCGAAAAGCACAACCCTTCCGTTGCAAATGTTTGGCTTTGCACTTGGCTAGTGGTCAGTACTAGGAATGCAAATGCGTTACATCAAAATTTTTTGACAATCATTAGTACAAAGGAGTAGGTGCATGAGAGTAATAGTCAAAATTAAATTTTAAGTCCTGTAAAAAAATTCGTAAACAGTCCTGGAAAAGTCCTGGAAAATGACCTAAAAAAGTCCTGGAAAGTCCTGGAATTTGATTTTGCAGTTTCTGTGGCAACCCTGTTATAGGTTTCATAGCTTTTTGTACCACCAAAAAAAATATGTCTTTAATGACTTTTACTCGCCCTAATAATTACCGAACTAACTGATCAAAACCTTAAGGATTAATTTAAAATAATGTTTTAGTACCTTTAAAAACTTGGTCGTCGAATTTGTTTGCTGATAATGTAGCGTTTGCTCTCTCAATCTAGTTTGTCGGTGATCTTTTTATGTTTTACTGCACGAGATCCGAGCAACGATATCAAAACTTGTAATTGACTTTGTTGGTAGGGCCCGTTTTTTCTGTCTTCTTGCATTCAAATAAGCGTGGTCTAGCACCTTTTTTAGTGTGGAATTAAGAAATTTATTTTCAGGTGTCCTCCAACATCTCAAGCTGCAAAGAATAATCCTCCAAGTGCTCTTCCCAACCCTGCTTCTTCTCTGGATATGTTGCCTACTCCAACGCTCGACACCACTACTTTGGCCAGTTTGCCAGGTACCACATCATCAAGCCTCTGTGATGCACCTGGAAAAGCAAAGAAACTCAAGTTGCAATCGGTTGGTTTTAAATTTGCTAAAACTTTTTCCGAGCTTACTTATGTATAATCCCTTGTTTCATCTTTGTGTGCCAGTTGCATTTGAGGTGAATGGTGAATGAATACCCTCGTGCGTGGGTGATCAAATCCCAAATAGGCAATTGGTTTGGATGGTATTTCGAGAATAGAACTCCTATTTAACTATTTGAAGTTGTCTTTCAGTAGTCGAGCGAGTAAACGTCGTATGCTTCAATTACTGTTCGTTTTTTGTTTTTTTGTTTTTGTTGCTTTCTGGCAGTGTTGCATGCAGCGTGAGGTTCTGTTACTTGCCAAGAAGAATCTAAGCCGTTGCTGGCACCAACCATGGTAGTACATTAGCCGTTGTCATAACAAATCCATAGCATGTCATTACCGGAAGTAATGGAATCACTACAACCTTTGTTACTACAGGACGTGAAAACTAGTTGTATCAACAGTGTTTGTCAGTGGCTAAGAAATCTATTGTGCATGTAAACTATTTGTTTGAATTTGGTACAGGTAGCAACTCGACTAAATACTTGCATTATTTATAGGAGATTTTGTTGTAGTATTGCCAAAAAACATTTTTGAGCTGTTAACTTGCAACTAGTAACTAGGTGTTGTCAATTACAAAAATTTTCTGGTAAGTTTGATTTGATGACCTGCCAATTGATTGTCAGGTCAATTAAACTCGTCACTGCGAAAGGTTTTGTGACGCATGGTCAGATTTCCCAAAATTTGGTATCCATATAAACGAGCGTTAACCCCTGACTGTGCTGTCAATTAAAAATTGGTTCTTTTTGAGCTAGTCTTCGTAAGGATTTGTACTATAAAGTTGCTATTTTTGCAGATGTCCCCCAAGTCTCGCCCCGCGCCATTTTGGTATCTAACCCCTCAGCAATTAAAAGTTCTTAACAATTTGAAATTAAACCGCTCAATTCTATCAGCCAATCAGAAGGTAGAGTTGGAAAGGTTGGAACATGGGCACGCTCTGATGATGAAGCATCAAAAAGTAAGTTTAGAAAGTTGTGATTTAAGTTTTTAAGAAGAGTCTTCTACTTCGGATATTGCTGCTTTGTTTTTGAAGTTCTTTTTTTTCGGCTTGTTTTTCTAACCACTCGTTTACCACAACCTAGTGTTTTTTTTCCGTGAAACGCATGTTTGATTTAAAATCGTGTGAATGACCGGCCTGTGCCATGTATGGCATAGATGTTACGGTCGACCCAACACGTCAGATCTAGTTGGACAATGAAATTGAAGAATTTCACATTGCACTTGATGCCAGTAACACCAATGAAGTGATAGCTGTAACCTTGAACTCGTGTGTTAATCATAAAGACGTGGCCGGTATAAATATAGGCATTTCAGTGGCTCAGATTTAATTCAAGTTCATTTTTGTTCAGGCGATGAAAGAAGCCGAGAAATTGAAATCCCAAGCGTCGTCTTTAGAACAAACAGGATGTGAAGCAAACGTTCCGAGCACAGCCGTTTCTTCATCATCTGTGGTGAATGGAATCAATACAAGTCCAATCTGGACGTCGCCACCCCTTCCCAACGCGAGCGTTAGCTCGGCTGGCAACCACTGTAAAAGATCCAGCGACGTTGCACCCGAATCAATCCATCTCAGCAACGGAGAAATTCTTTCCAAGCCCCTCAACGAGAAATTCTTAAAGGAGCCGTCTAGAAACCGGCTTATCAATTGTGACGGTGCTCTATCTCCTGCCTTATCTACATCATCCGTTAGTTTTTCGCCTGAGCGCAGTAAACAGCTGACAAATGGCCCCATTCATTTGTCGCCCACCACCTCCGAAAATTCAACCTACCACAAGCCTCATTGTATTAACTTGATGCACGATAAGTCGACGGTTCAGGAAAAATGCGACTGCGCGTCCGAGTTATCCCATGTGACTTTCGCAAACGAAAAACCATTAACTACTACCGCTCAGGCTCCGTTAACTAATCATATATCCGATGGGCATAACGGCCCTTTAACCGCCACTCTTCCACCGACTACCATAACAAATGGGTCCTCCGAAGGAGCTCCGATTCCCGAAGCGAAAGTTTCCGGTCCTCAGTCTCCTTCCGGTAATGGGATACAGTCACCTTTGAAGAAACCGGGCGATCCATCTGCTATTCCTGGAAGGGGTTTGCCTCCTCTTTTAATGTCCACGGGGATATCAGAGGAGCATCCTGCTCGTGACGTCATCACTATGTGCAGGTAAGCGTTTTGCGCTGAATTTTTGTTGTCAAACCGTAAATGCCGACGACTAAAATAAAGTTGAATATGTGTTCAGGACTATTTGAATGTTTTCCTATGCTAACGGATTTGTTTGCTTTGCTGAATTTCTCTGAATGTTTCACGACACGTGTGAAGCAAGTGGTAGCTTGAACGCATTAAGCCAAGCTGAAACAATAGCAACAATAAAAACATCTAGAATGTTTTCGAAGCAAAAAAGGTAGAACAACATGGAATTTTGAGTTCTGACGATATAGTTTTTCCAACAGGAAACTGACATGCAACGGTGTCCCGTCGAAGCACTTGTTTCTTAATAAGTGTCCCCCTCCTTGTAGACCCAGGCGACAAATTGAAGTTATTGCTAAAGAAGAACTTTGCCCTTCTGCACCCACCATATATGTAAGTATTTTTCCTCCCTTTTCCTTCGCAATGGTATTTTCACGTTTTTGAGTAGTGTTCAACTGGTCTTTTAGCTTTCACTGTCGAATTTCAAAAACTAACTCCATGTAGAAATAGTCAGCACTTCTTTCGCAATATTGTAAAAAAATTCAAAATCAAGAAATTTACCGCATTTCAATTTGGCCTCTTTTTTCAATAGCTTATTTATTGTTAGGACAAAAAGCGGTAAACAAAGAGTTAGCTCTTGTCCAGTTGTTGTTGGGCTATGTTACATTACTTTCCGGCTTTGCGACGGTAGAGTGCTGTTACCAAATACCTTCGCCCTGATCATGCTTTTCGCTGCAAGGGGTTCTTTGTAAGGAAGTTTACAGCCAGCTGCTTGATATATTACGGCTCTGTTTGTACAGCAATTAAAAGCCTCAAGTTGGCTATCGTATAAAAGAAAAGTGGTATTAGAATTTACATTTTCAACTAATGTTTAGCGGTGGATTTGCGTGGCTAGAGGCGCTAGTAGAAAGTTTGCTCTGGAAATTCCAGCCCTTAATTAATTCTTTCTTGTTTACAAGTCTTAGACGGGCTACAGCCTCAGTCTTTTTCGAGGTAACACGCTCTCACTAGTTTTGAAAGAATAATTTTGCTTAGCCATCTATTTTTTATCCAATTTTTAACCACAATATTATTTTTTAGCTTGAGAACAAAAAAGAAGCTATGTCTCGAGCCTTGGCTGATTTTTGCACTAACCCGAAGAACCCTGTCACTGTGATACGAGGGTTGGCTTCCGCGCTTAAACTTGACCTCGGTCTTTTTTCAACTAAAACGCTAGTGGAAAGCAACCCCGACTGGGACGTCGAAGTGAGAACGCAAGTAAGTCCTCACCATTTCTCTTTTCTGTCAGGGTTGTTGAGTTTCGAACAGAGATCGTATGTTGGTCAAGACTGTATACTATAACCACACAGTCTACACGCATCGCCATTAGACTTATTGAGTTTAGCAGCATTATGATTGTAAATTCGGTGTCCTATCGGATAAATTCCAGCTCGACAGAATCATGCAGTTTCGAATTTGTGAGATTCCTAAGCAATTAACCACGTTGGTCGCAATTTCTAATCTGCAAAAGCATTTCATGTCCCACATCGTCCACTGGTAGGTGGCTGGGGAGTGCGTAATATTCTTGGTTTAGTTGTGCTGAGGTCTGCTGAAGCCTTAATATATACCACACAATTTTCATGGTCATTGGTATTGCTTGATGTTAAGTAAAACTGTATGGTTTATCAATTGAATGACAGCACCATGCACCATTGCAGTTTTGACACGGTTCAATGAAACTAAAAGCACTTCAAAGTCAACTGGCCTTTGATGTTTTAACATTTCACATCGAAATGCAGTATAATAAAATGCATGGAAATTTCTGTATCAGAGGTAGTAATCTGCTTTTTTTTTTGCATTTTTTTATGTTTAATTTTTAAAACTTGATTACAATGTTCAGTTACAACAACCATCGGAAGAAAATTGGGATGCAACTTTAACGAATCGGGTCTGGCTGTGTGAGAGCAGCCGGTCGTACACTAGCATTGCGAAATATGCTCAGTATCAAGCAACCACGTTCCGAGAAGCATTGCAGGTTGGTTAGCATGCCAAGCTGTTCTGTATTGGCTGTATTCTCTCTTTTCCTCGCACAAGAGCTGTTAGACCCTTTATGTTACTAATCTGTATCTATTTTGTTTCCTGCTGTTAACGAATAGAGGTTAGTCGGTGTTAGGTGGTGGATGGAGTGTCTGCTACTGAAATGGATAAGCCAATTCTTCTGGAGCCAAGCCAAAGGCTATTTGATGTTCAGCTTTAACAAGGGCAGTTTGAAGCCTTTCCGCGCTTGTCGACAAGCGGCTAATAACGCTAGATCGCAGTCGCCGGGCCAAGCCAACTTTCGCTAACGAAGATTTAATTGGAGTTATAATGTTTTTACCAAAACATCTCTCTACAGGAAGAGGAGTCGAAGCGATCTGGTCAAGGATCAGGGGCTGGGAGCAAGAAGTCGGAAGCTGACGCGGACAAATCGAAAAAGCGAAGTTTCAAACCGATTAAGTTCGGCACCAACATCGATCTCTCGAATGAGAAAAAATGGAGACCTCAGCTGCAAGAATTGTCAAAACTGCCCTGGCTGTTTCGAGTAAGTGAAATAAAATGATCTGTTTGTCAAGAAATTTGAGATCAAAATTGATTTGTGTTCGACATGATGAGCGTTTTACGTAGAGGATATCGTTGTCATTTTCATGGCGACGCATGATACGGCGCTCAGAACAATGTGAACCTGTTTTGTTCTGGGTTTGCAAGCTATGCTGCAAACTCGAGAGGGTTCACACATTGCTACAAGGCTTGGGATTTATTTATGTTTTAATGTTTTCCAGGCTTTCTTAATCAAATTTTTGTTGAATACAATTTAGTATTTAGATGCTCTTTCGTTCGTGCAGAATTTGCTTTTACGGTACCCTACTTAATACAGTGTTGAAAGGTACGTAGTTGAAGTGTTTCCAATGCAAACGATTGATTAGAACTATTCAAGTGGTCTAAGCTTTGTCTTCGTAAAGTTTAAATTTTCAATGTGAATCCTTCCTATTCAGCTCGTTTCTGCCGGAAATATGCTGAGTCACGTTGGCCACAACATCCTCGGGATGAACACGGTTCAGTTATATATGAAAGTGCCGGGCTCGCGCACTCCGGGACATCAGGAAAACAACAACTACTGTGCAATCAATATCAACATTGGCCCCGGCGATTGCGAGTGGTTTGCAACGCCGGAAGAATATTGGGGAGAGATCGATGAGCTCTGTGAAAAGTAAGACAAATTTTCGTTATTTTTTCGATGGATTTGAAATTTTGTACCGGGCCCACGTGGGAAGGCATTAATAAAAAATTTCTCTTTTGTAGTTAAATCAAAAGATCTCCAATGATTGTAAATGAGTAGTCTTTTGAACCGTTTGCGTCATCCATTTCTATCGCTAATCCAATATTTAATTTCCGATTGGTTATGCCAAACATCACATTGAACAAATTCGTAAATAAAACAGTAAGCTTTCAAATTATTCAAATGGAAATGAATAGTAACATTTTAAATATTTTCAATTTTGCGTAAACAAGTTTACTAATGATGATAATGTTTACTAAGTTTTCAAGTATTAAGTTTATTTTTTCCATTGGGACTGAACAATCTACCCTTTGTGGTAGTCCTGCTTGACGAACGACGCGCAAGCAGAACGCAAAATGGTTCTTAGGGTTGGCGTGTTTGGACAGACGCAAAGCACGTGGTTCACACGCACGAACAAACTGCGTGTTAATTGGGGTGCTCTTGTTTTACTTGAACGAAACGTGGTAAAAGAAGGCATCGAGTAACATCTTGGTTATTTAGGAACGGCATCAACTACTTGTCTGGATCATGGTGGCCAATTTTGGAGGATTTGTACCAGGCCAACATCCCAGTGTATCGCTTCATTCAAAAGCCAGGAGACCTCGTCTGGCTCAACTCTGGGACTGTGCATTGGGTCCAAGCTGTGGTAAGTGCAGCTATTTTCGTATGTGTGTTGTTTGCTTTAGAGTGAGTTGTTTTGCAGTACCGGCTGTTTTTACGATGTATCAGTTCCAATTCTGTGTAACATGTTCTGCGTTGCAGATTAAATAGAAACCTGTCTTTAATTTTTAGCGAAAGGCACGGTTGCAAACTTTCAAGTTGCATTTGCTCTGTCGTAAAGCTAGACTTTTAACACACCTTTATAGTGCTGGATTGCTCAATGCTGATCTTGAACGAGAAAAGACGTCGAGTGTTTTTTATACAGTCAATTTTCAAAAGTTATCGATTTCTCATGCAAAATATTGGCATTCAATGTAGT
Organism: Trididemnum nubilum; assembly: GCA_963965965.1. Taxonomy (NCBI): domain Eukaryota; kingdom Metazoa; phylum Chordata; class Ascidiacea; order Aplousobranchia; family Didemnidae; genus Trididemnum; species Trididemnum nubilum. The sequence continues at coordinate 25,235,677 of OZ014470.1, forward strand.
ACGATTCATTAAATTGTCGATTTTTACAGGGTTGGTGCAACAACATTGCGTGGAACGTGGGACCAGTATCTGCGTACCAGTATCAAATGTCAATAGAACGTTACGAGTGGAACAAAATGGCCGGATACAAATCGATCGTACCACTTTTACAGCTGACGTGGAATATGGCCCAGCATGTTCGCGTCACAGAGAAACCACTCTTTATCATGATGAAGTAAGTTTTTGTTCGATTTTGGAAATCTCAGAAAACAATGAAACACCTAAAGAATTATTACCGTCTCGGCGTACAAAATCCCAAAGTACAAAAACATATAGGCAAACTTTCGAATTGGACAAATTTAGAACAGACAAAATATTGGTGAAGTGTGCAGTATTGTTAATGTCAATAGCTAGTAAGTTAATATGTCAATAGGTGAATCGGCTGAATTCATAAAAATGAAGTGTGCTGTATGATAAAAACTTTAGTTTTTTTTAATTTTAAGCTTTTAAAGTGTGGATTTAATTACACGCTACCTTAATTTGACGCTTGGAAGGCTTCCGAACACTTCGTACCGTTGAAGTTCGTTTGTGTCGGCGTTAAACTTAATCGTTTTGGTAAGGCACATTTGCTGTCAAGTTGGATGAGACATGGTCTGATCAAAAAAAAATTTTTTTGATTCTGATCGTGATTGTGGTTTTTTCCAGGACTTGTATGATGAGGAGTATGTGGCAATGTCAACAAATTCTCGATGAGTTGAAGAGGAAGAACATTGACGTGATATGGCATGGGAGGAACGAAAACGAACCCTCTCATTATTGTGAAACTTGTGATGTAAGTTGTTTTTATTACCTGTTCCTCTGTTCCTTTTTTGTTGGTGTAATTTTGGGGTTAGAACCGCCAACAGAATAGTTTTTAATTTAAAACTATACCAGGTGCATTTCCTGCGTTAACTATTTGATCAAGAAGGTATTCTGGAAATGCTGTATTGCCTTAGCTTCCAGTAAATAAATTCTAACTAAGTAGTGAACTGTGTGTGGTTAACAGGTGGCAGCTTGACTACCTACCAAAAGCTTACTTCTCGTGTTTCCTAGCCAAGATAACTAGCTCAATAAAGGTACAATTACGCAATTTTCTGGTTTCTGACGCACCTTTCTTCCAAAACTCACCATAATTTGCGTTTTTCGATTCACTCGAAAATAGCGGTTGTTTTTCAACGGCCAGTGTTATAAAACGAGATCAATCTGCCCCGACAAGTTTTTAAATGTCGAACTTTTAGTAATTTAAATACTCGTAATCTCAGTACCGCAGCACCGACTTCATTTTGTACAATATTGTGTAGATTTAGGCATACCATTTTTCCTTGGTTTTGAAATACTGTAGTGTGTGGCGAACGCTACGAATTTCGTTCCGCCTGTGCCCATAAAAAAGTGAGTGGAGAGCAAATCGCGTGTTTGTTGTTGTTTTTTTCGCTGTATCATTTTTTTACTACTCTAATGATTCTCATCGTTTTCCAGGTCGAAGTCTTCAATTTGCTTTTTGTTCGTCGATCTGATAACCTGCAAACCCACGTAGTGCATTGTTTGAACTGTGCGCGGCGACTGAGTGAAGACCTGGAGAACTTCGTGGTCTTGAACCAGTACCACACAGACGAACTGATGCGGATCTACGATCAGTTTACTTTGGTAAGGAATTTTAACGACCAAAAAATGATTTTGCAAATAAATTTCTATACCTTTTTGCTGTTTTTCTGCCAATACTCGAAATATTGCAATATCATCATAATTCAATGCTATCCGAGTGTTGTCGTCAGTTTCTCAATGTTTTCTGCATCCGCTCATGTACAATCCAAAGTAGCTTCTGGTCGTGTGGAATCTAATTGCTAGAAGTGGCTTTAAACTTGTTATTGTCGTCAGCTGTACCACTGCCCCTACTTTTTTTTTGACAATTTGTTCGTTATTATGGCAATCTATTGCTTTTCGGTATAAGATTTTATTTTACTATATTATTTTACCTGCCAGTTGGTCGAGCGGTAGCGCGTTTGTCTCTGGAGCGGGAGGTCTGAGGTTCAAATCTCGGGCCGGTCAAATCGAACACAGTGTTGCCAATGGCTCGCCACCGCTGCGACATTTCTTCGAAAGGAGCTGTGTTGCCCGGGCACAATGACGCGGAGATGGGCCCCGAAAACTCGTTACACGCTTCGGCGTATTACAGCGAGTATAATGAAAGATTTGATTTGATATTTTGCCGGCCACTGTCCTCTAGGTTAGTAGAGTGGTAGTGGTCCCTATTGAAAGTCGACATCCAATATTAGTTAGTAATTTTTTTTCATTATTTAATATACTTATTTTTAGGCGAAGAAACCGAAGAGTTAAGAAAATACCGAGCTAGCGAAAAAGCTTGTGATTGCGCCAAGAAGAAATGAAAGAGAAGAACCGCAATGATCCTGCGAAGTGAAGAAGAGAGAGGCACGATGCGATAGTGCAATACTTCGATTATGTACTTTTGATTACCGCACCAACTCGCGAACGGGCGGATCATCCGCTCCATAGCTGGGGGCGGATCCCCCCCCCCCGTTCCATAGCTGCGCCCCCGCGGCCTCCATTCGATCGCTTTCTATCTTTTTTTATTCAGATTTCTTAACAGAGAACGATGATATTTTCTTATTCATTTGTTTTCATGCTTATGGACTGGCATGACGTGACGATTGAATAAATCGCTGTTTCATCTTACGATGTATGCGATTATTTCGTTGCCGTTAGTCCGAAGAAAATTTTTTAGTGACAAAGAGTATCGTTAGAACTAGCACTTAGATTTAGGGGACGGTTTTTCGCTTATGACTATAGACGGTAAAGGAAAGGTCTTATGAACGTCAATTGTACATGGGCCAGCTAGTACAGGCCCGAATCCGAAAAGTGATTTAAAGTAAAAATCAGGCTCGAAAGTTACGTTAGCTCTAAAAATATGTACGATTATTGTTCTTGTCCGGCTATAACCCCTTCGGTCACCACATGTATAGGCGTCGATTTCTTGTTGATTTAGCAAATTGCGAGGGGCTTCGGTCACCACATGTATAGGCGTCGATTTCTTGTTGATTTAGCAAATTGCGAGGGGGCGATAATTTTTCTGCCAAGTTTGGTTAAACTTAATTTCCGTTGAAAGAATTTTGCTTTGCTGCGGTTTACGAGTACCCGTACTGCAGTTGTAAGTTTAGCGCTGATTATGTATTGTCCACATTAAACGGCAATTTTTCGCGACATTTTTTTTAGATCATCACTTGTGTGTAAATTAATGCAATGTTTAACGCTTAGATCATCACTCAATTTTTTTAGATCATCACTTGTGTGTAAATTAACGCTTAGTGCCAAGTGGGCATTACTTGCCAAAAAATCTAGGGGCCAGACATAATTTTCCCCCTTCAGTGTCAGACCCGAGGGGGCGCCGACCCCCTCGAAATCGACGCCAGTGACCACATGTACAATTGTACATTTTTTGGCGTTGTTTTTCTCGTCGAGCTGTAACAGTAGACCATTTCAGTCATTAGTAGTACAATTGTACTGATAACACCATCACGTGACAGTAGTTATGGCTTCAAGCGGGCAGCGTTAAAGCAATAGTCAACCGTCACACACGATGGCTGCCAACATGCTTGCTGCAAGTGAAAGTAAGCAAAATAAGTTTGAAAATACGTCAAAAGCAAATAACTTAATACACAATTAGGCTTGAATTTTGAATTAGTTATTCTTTGAAATTATGTAGGGAATATTTTTGTTTCGATTTTTGGTACAGATTAGCCTACAGATTTTTTGATTAAAGTCGTGTACAATTAATTGTACGTTTCGTGTCTCATAGTAGGTTACGCAGCAAAATCTAACGTAAGTAAGATAGATTTCTTTTTGGCAAAATAACTGCAATTTTTCAGCCACTTGCGCTCTAAATCATTACACAAACGTATCAAACAAGGATTTCAAGTTATAGTTCGCTAATTGGATATTAAATTTGAATTTTATTGGAAATAACCTTGGTTTGGAAATAACGTAGGAAATAAAATATATAACAAACAGCAAATAAATAACAAATTTAATACATGGTTAATAATTTCTATTCAACTCTACTGTGAATAAACAGAGAAAACCAAAACAAGTTTCTATCAAAGAAACTTGGTTGGCCGAACCCACCCCAAACGGCAGCAATGAATACATTACAGTGTGTAAGTTTTGACCAGGTGAGTCACAAACCGTACAATTGTACAACCAAGTCAGTCACAAGTCGTACAATTGTACACTTCCCCCCTAATTTGCATATTTATTTTTTGAGTTCAGTGGCATATAAGAACCTATAGTACGAAAAACAAAATTTTTACTTAAAGAACAACTATATCGTGTCCGAAGGGTTAATAAAACTTGGCTCATAAATTGTGACGCAATATTTACGATTATGTTGAAATAATTGTATTGATGCTTAAACGAAGTCTTCATTCAGTGCTGTTGTAAATTTTAATTACGCTTTTACAGCACCGAAACACTAGACAACTCTGATCAATTTATGCGTGTTAGTTGACTCCAGGCCCGGCGGCAGGATAGCGTGACTGGGGGGGGGGGGGGGGCAGAAATAAATTTTGGAGGGGCACGAAAACTTTATTGATGTGAATTCGTGGGGGGCACGAGAACTTTATTCGAGTGTGGATCAACGAAAAAGGTGAAGACCAAAAAAAAAGGTCTTCAGTACAAAAATTTTCACCAATTCTGGTTGTCTCAAAATCCTTGCGATTTTCTACGAATTCGTAAGAGAAGACCAAAAAAAAAGGTCTTTGTCCCAAAAGTTTTGTGAAATCCGGTATGAGTCTACAAAAACTACGAAAAAACAGTTGTTACTTGCGAATTCTAGGGCGGTAATGACCAATTTGGGAGTCTTAGGCCTCGATTTGCACTTCAGTAACCCCGAGCCTGTTAATTTCTTTGGGCCACAATCCTCACTTGGGGGGCACAATTTTCGTTTGGGGGAGCACAAGCAGTCATTTGGGGGGCACGGCCCCGGAATGTCCCCACGTGGCGCCGGGTCTGGTTGACTCTGTGGCGCAAGCAAGAAGGGGCTACGATGGAAAAAATGAATCACTGGCTGAGGGGCTGTGCCGGTGACCGGAGAAAAAACACCGGAGGCAAGAAGGTCTGTGGTAAGAGCCCTCAGCTCTGCGCATAGAGATTTTTACCTAACAAAATAACTCAATTTTAAAGGTATTTTTAGTTGCACAAAAACAGGCAGGGAACACAGAATATATCTCTCGCCGTCCTTTTCTGTTCTCATGCACACATAAACCAGTACTTAAATTATAGGGGGGACGCGTCCCCCCATCTAGAGTAAGCTTCCCCCCATCGAAATTTAGCGTCGCCCCATCGAGATTTGAACGCTGGATAATCAGACGAAAAAGGGCCTGTCAGCGCGACTAAATCCCACAAATTCCGGCCGAATGTAGTCCCAAATTGTGAAGACTTTTTGTGGTCTTCACTCGATTTCGGGGACGGAATTACATAGCATTTTGACTGTCCTTGGTTTAGGCTGCTAAAGCGTCCCCTATGCATTTAAGTACTGACATAAACGAGAAATAAGTTAATTTACGCAAGTTATGACAGTTAAATTAATTGCAGCAAGCAAGACAGCAAACGCTACTGTATTAGTACGATGTTGTGTGGAAAATCTCTTAAAAAAGTATACGTCCCACCCAGAGCTGGGCACGCCCTACTTGAAAAGTAGCGGCGCCGCCGATATTTGGCAAAAAAGCAGCGGCGCTGCCGCTTGTCGCTACTTAAATCAAAAAGTAGCGCCGCTGCCGCTACTTGCATACAAAACAGCGGCCGCTGCCGCTACTTTAGAAAAAGATCTAGCAAAAAGAACGATGGCATTCAAATACGGTACCCAAAAGTGAAATTTCAACTTTATTTGCAAAAGTTACAATTCAAGCTTTTAAAGTATTGGTGCAGGTTACAATCGGCTTTAGCAAGCAGGCTTAAACGGTAAATCAGTCAGCAAATCACAATTCAATTGGTTGTTGGCCTGCTCCTTTCAAAAAAACAAGCATTTCAAAACGCTGGTTGGTCAAACCAGCGGTTCAGAAACTACTTTAAGAAGTTACCCTTGGAAGTTACAATAAGAAGTTAAATTCCTTGTCGCATTTTCTACGCAAATAAAAGGCAATAAGAATTAGTTTAAATCACTTAAATAAGGTACCGTAAGGTTTTAAGACGATGGCATACAGTATTCAGCTTCTGTACACTTCTGTCTCGGCTCTTATAGCTCAGAAGTAGTCAATGTTTTTATCACACGCTCGGCTTTCAACCACTATAATAATTCCTTGTGTAGAGATACGATAGGAAAATTTATTAATCGACCGAGTTCCAAACATTTCTAGGAATTTTGTAGAAATGGTAAGTGATTTCATCCAACTTTCATAAAAAAGAAATCGAGCGGTTGAGAACTGATGGTCATGAACTCGGAAGAGATACGTACGCAGGAATGACATATTCTATAGCGCGGGCAACATGCTACTTGCTACTATATAAATACATGGTAAATGATTCACAATGCGATTCACGTTACACGTATTTTTTCGACCAGTGTAACTCCACAACTAAATTATCTTTCAAACTTATTTATTACCTGGTTTGATTTATTAGTTCAATTTTCAGCGCACTATAAGTTTATTTCTCAGTATTACAGTTCACTGTTGTAGCAAAATTTATTTTGTTATGCATTGGAGCATTTACTGTCCTTCTTGCAGTGCGCGAAGTATGTTGTGGTCTGTGACCAGATAGCCAACAAATCATTTGTCCTACTCAATGCCAGCATTTTAGGGAACATCGCGAAAAACCGTCTTTGCGATCTGCAAGTCATGCCCGGCGCGAGGATAGCTGACTGGAGTGCATAAACAAATTTTGGGAGGGTGGGCACAAAAACTTTAATACTTCGAATCCGAGAGTGTGAACCAAAAAAAAAGGTCTTCATCTCAAAATATGCGCGGATTTTCACGAATTCTGGGGTGAAGACAAAAAAGTTCTTCATCGCAAAAAAATGCGCGAATTTTTACGAATTCCGGGGTGAAACCACAAAAAAAGGGTCTTTATTACAAAATCTGCAAAAAAACAGTTCTTGCTCACGGATTCTGGGGTGATAACCTGTATCTTGGGAGTCTCAGGCCTCGAACTGTACTTCAGTGGCACCAAGCCAGTTACTTTCTTTGGGCACTATCCTCGCTTGGGGGCACAATTCTTGTTTGGGGAGCACATGCAGTGATTTGGGGGAGCATGGTCCCGGAATGCCCCCTGTGGCGTCGGGCCTACGTCAAGTTTACAGCAATTTATCGAACTGTAACTATCGCGTTTTCGTTAAAGAGATACTGCTCGAAATCGGTTTTATAGACGAAATGAGAACTATTTAAGGTAACAAAGAGGTGCCCCAAACCTTTTTCTACAATTTCCTATATTTGCGAAAATACGATTTAATTCGTTTGACTCCGTACCATTTTCAACCCTGCATTCGCAATTTTGTGATATTATAAAAGGCACAATTTTGCAAAATTTGTTGCAAACTAAGAAACACGATTATTGACTAGTAGCAGTGAGTAGCCTAGCTATCACCAAATCTGAAAAGTTGGCTATTGTTACTGGAACCTGTAATCCTATGCTACCACTACTGATCTACAGTACAGTACGCCTTTTGCATAGGTGGGCAAGTTAATGTAGAACGTTAGCTTCGTTAACCACTAGTCCGTTAACAAACTTCATACCTCCGTTAACGTTAATCCGTTATTTTCAGCTTTAATCACCGGAAGTGAATACAGTCCGTTAATCCGTTAACATTTTGCGTGTAAGTTACATTTCGTTTTATTCACTTGCTTCTAGCACACGTATTGACGCTGTTGAGCTGATTGTAAGGAAATATCTACGGCTAAGGTGGTCTTTTTGTGTTTTGAAAGTTACGTCTCACAGTCTAATCTAATTTCAAGATAAAAACAAATTCAAATCCACAACGAAGCTGCAAGATATTAACGATAAAAACCTTAACGGAAGTTAACAGAACTTAACGGAAGTTACTTTAGTCCGTTAACAGCACTTAACGGAAGTTAATTCAGTCCGTTAACATGGAAAAACTTTTTAACGGATTAACGAGTTAATGAAAAAGTTAGCTTCGTTATTAACGGATTAACGATTAACGGACTTGTGCCCACCTATGGCCTTTTGTAATTTAATAAAATTGCGAAAAGCAGGGTTGCCAATAGTACTATTCATTGGTGGGCACAAGTCCGTTAAAACCGATCAGTGGTCGATTGGATAGAGCGTCTGCTACGGAAGCGGTAGACTCGGGTTTGATTCCCGGTCGGGTCAAACCAGAGACTATAAAAATTGATATTCACAGCTTCTCTGCTTGACGTTCAGCAATTAAAGGGACAGTGTGAAGCCTCCGCCGTGTGTGGTAGACAGGAGGGCAGGTGGCAGCTTGACTCGAAGACCGAAAGGTCCCTTCGCTGTCTCCTGGCCAAGGCAACTTGGTGAATAAAATGTAATTACAATTACCATTACAATCGTTAATAACGAATCTAACTTTTTCATTAACTTGTTAATCTGTTAAAAAGTTTTTTCATGTTTACGGACTAAATTAACTTCCGTTAAGTTCTGTTTACTTCCGTTAAGGTTTTTATAGTTAACATTTAGGACCATTCATTCATCGTACCAGTACAAACCAGTTTGTACTGGTAACACTTGTTGCGTATTAGCACGAGTTTTACCGAAGAAAGCGAAGAAAGGAGCTCTTTTTTGTGGCAAATAATAAGCTGCAGCCTCATACATCCATTAATTATTATCGCTGTTCGCAACTTCCAAAGGTTTTCCGATTGCAGCTTCGTTAGTGCATTTAAACTTATTTTTATCTTGAAATTAGATTAGACTGTAAAACCTAACTTCCAAAACACAAAAAGATCACGATAGCAATAAATATTTCCTTACAATCAGCTCAACAACGTCAATACGTGTTTTAGAAGCGAGTAAATAAAAAGAAATGTAAATTACACGCAAAATATTAACGAGTTAACGGACTGTATTCACTTCCGTTAATTAAAGCTGAAAATAACGGATTAACGTTAACGGAGGTGTAAAGTTTGTTAACGGACTAGTGGTTAACAACGCAAACGTTTTGCATTAACTTGCCCACCTATGTTACTAGTCAACAGTAGCGTAGCCAGGGGGGGAGGGGCAGGGGGGCTATAGCCCCCCCATTGGCATGTCGACCAAAATGCAGAATGGGAAAAACACTACGTTTTTAACACTTTTGAGGCTGTTTTATGCACTGGAGTGGACTAAATCGTGATTTGAACATCTTTTGAAACTTATGTTGAAGGGGTTGGGGGCAATTTTTCAAAAATAAAACTAAGAAATAAATGAAAACTTTGAAAAATGGAAGAAATAAACAATCAAATTTGATCGCAAGTGTAAAAATGCTTAACATAGGTGTCATCAACAAATATACTATAAACTAAGGAATGGGGGGGGGGGCTATTTAGTATTAGTTTATTACCAATCATTTCTCTCAAATCTCTTTTCATTAGCCCCCCCAATTATTTTTCTCTATAAACTGTATACGAAATCCGTGTAAGTTTTATTGAACTATACGATTTTATAATTTACCAGCATCTAAGCAAGAGAACTAACATTTTACCATTAGCCACCTCCCAAATAGCCCATTTATGCCGCCAGTTTAATTATGTTTGCACTGCCAGTTTCTAAGCCACGTTTTGAAAGCATTATTTTTTAATCAAAATAGCCCCAAAAATGAAGTTATTTTTGCAAAAAAATGCAAAATTTTCGAGCGCTGGGGGCTCCGCCTCCAGACCCCCGAGACTCCGGCGGCTGGGGGCTTTGCCCTCAAACCCCCTGCCTCGGCGGCTGGGGGCTTCGCCTTCTGACCTCCATTAGCCTCCGGCGGCTGGGGGCTCCGCCTCCACAGCCCCCCCATTGCGAATTTCTGGCTACGCGCCTGCTGGTCAAACGGATTAAGACGTATTTTCGCGAATAAGAGGAATTCGGAATTGTGGAAAAAGATTTGGGTCAACTCTTTATTACCGCAAGTAGTTCTCATTTCTTCAATAAAACCGATTTCAAACAGTATCTCTTCACAATAACAAAGAACACCAGCATCAAAATCAACTGTCTAGTGTGTATGTGCATTCTGTACGAGTAAGAAGGGAGTGTCAGAAACCAACTGTCAAGTAGCATTAGTATTTGCTACTTGCTTTCATAAAAAAATGATTGGTCTTGTTCTATGTGGAGTTTCAGTTGCTTGCAATTTTTTTTAAAACGATGACAACTGATAAACTTTACCAACGCATTGATTTGTATGTTAATTTACACACAGACTTTAATTTGGCCCGCAACCAGACCACATTATTTGTCAATTTTGGTTCAGAAAAAATAGGACCACGTACGATAAAACTCGCTTTTATGAAACAACGACAAAACGTCACAAAGGTAGCACTAAACTAGAATAATGTAGTAGCAAGAGCAGAGTGAAAAAAGAATTGTGAAGACTCCAAACGCTAACGCGTAAAAATTTAAATCGAAAAAAGTCTTGGAAGAAGTTTATTAGCAGTAGCGGCAGCGGCAGAAAATGCTTAAAAAACAGCGCTAAAGCGCTGCCGCTTTTTTGACTGAAAAAACAGCGGCGCTGCCGCTCGTCGCTGGTGACGAAAAAAAGCAGCGGCGCTAGTAGCGCCGTTGTGCCCATCACTGGTCCCACCACTAGCTGTTGAAAATGCTGCGTAACGTTACCAGCTGCCTATGCATTGCGTCTTGACCCAAGTAAAAGAGGTTTGGAAAATGCCCCCTTAAGGTTCTGCGGTTGCAAATTTTTTAGGATTTTAGCTTGTGACGTGGCTGAAATGGAAGACATAATGGCACATTAACCTTCTAAAAATAACGAATTAGATAGGAAATGAGCTATAGTGGTACCCTTAGTCAGTACTTAAATTGTAGGGGGGACGCGTCCCCCATCGAGAGTTAGCGTCCCCCCATCGAGATTTAGGTGTCCCCCCCATCGAGATTTGAGCGCTAAATGATCAGACCATGGATCCTACAATTACATGATCACACAAAAAAGACCTAATTCTTCAACTAATTTTGGCGAAAAAAACACTTCAGTTTCCGGCGAAGACCTTTTTTTTGGTGTTCATTCAATTTCGGCGACGGAATTACGTAATTTTCTCTAAAGTACTATCGCATGCCAAATGCGTTAGGTCAAGGCTGCAAAAGCGTCCCCCCATGCAAAATTTTACAATTTAAGTACTGCCCTTAGTCCCATACTGTAGTTACCATTGTACTTATACGTTACTCTGCAGTGGTGTTTAGGACTTATCCCTATGGAGCCATTTTTGTTGTGGTTTTAAATAATTTTTCATTTTAGTGATTTCATTGTGGCTTATGCATTGACTGTTATTGAGCACTGTTACGCTTCCTTGAGACTAAATCTCTTCTAGTTAACAATTACCATCTATCGCTTTTTCTCTTTACTTCGATAGGCTATTTGACGAATTAACAGTTTTGTTTCTATGGCGTAATAGTAGATCGAAGGCACGTAGCCAGGGAGGAGCAAGGGGTGGGGGGCAATTGCCCCCCAAAATTTTAGCTTGCCCCCCAAATGAATTTCAGTTGAACGCTTAAATTTTGAGACAGAAAGAAAAATTGCTGTATAATTTAACTGACTAGCCTACCATGCTTGTTTGTTCTTTCAAATTTGAGAAGCTTTGTTGTGGTTTTTCGGCCTGAAAATCTTTTTTATTTTTTGGAGATCACCACAAAACTCGTCGAGAATGGCGGCTTTCCGTACTGAAGACCTTTTTGTTTTTATTGTTTGGAGATCGACTTAGGTGAGAAAACATTGCCCCCCCCCCAAGTTTTGCGCATGCACCCCAAAAATTGCGATCTGGCTACATGCTGGTAGAGCGTCTTAACAAGCTTTGCGCTCGAGTTCGATTCGAGCTACGTTTTTTATTCTTTTTTTTTAGAGCTGGGACAGCATATTGCCAGATTAGAGATAGCAAAATCAAGTAATTCCAATTTGGGCAGGAGATAGAGAGGGACCGTTTGGTCTTCGAGTCAAATTAACTACCACCTATTCTCACCTATCTATCACACTCAGTGGAGGCAGATACGTAACAAGAATTTGTGTCCGCCCCAGCCGTCGAAGACTATGGGGGCCTGAGGTTAAAGCGCTCACCTGCTGGGCGATTTAAGCATTTTTGTTTTTGAAAAAAATAGCCAGTTTATCACATTTGGATTATTAGATAACATTTTGCACGTTGTTTGTACAGTAGAGCCATGTAGAAGACTTGCTTAAGGTGCGTTTAGACTGGACGCGAAGCAACCAAAATTTGACGTCATCGAAAGCTCGCGAAAGGTTGCAACCGGTCGCAACCTTCGCGAGCGGTTGCGCAACATCGCTTGCTTGCAGGCTGTAGTAAGATAACCTACTAAATCACTGATCGGATTTTTACAATCGCAGTTTGCTAGAAAATAATGTAAATAGTATATTTGTATGCAGTGGCGGATCCAGAAAATTTTGGTGGGGGGGGATTTGAAGCACAAAATCTCAAACATTCGGATGTCTTCACCAAAATTGAGAGTGATTTTTCGGCCGAAATCGGAAATTCAAACGTTTTTTTCGCCCATATTCAGGTGGTCTCCAAAAAAAAAAAAAAAAGGTCTTCACCAAAATTAAGACTGATTTTTCGCCGGATTCGTTACTTTTAGGCTGGTGGGGGGGATGCATCCCCCCATCCCCCCCCTAAATCCGCCACTGTTTGTATGGTTTAGCGCCTATTAATCAGTCCAAAGAGTACCGGGAGGTTGTTGGCAAAGTTAGATTCGTGATAGCCCTAGGCTAGCCAAGTTAATTTGGATCTAGACAACTAAGGCTGTAAATCCTAGAGTGATTTTTCATAGCTATGCTGGATCTCAAGAGCTTCATTATAATGAGTACAACAAAGCAGTAGGCTTAGCCCCTCGACATCTAGCTTTTAAAACAAAACTTTTTATTCTGTGTACTGTGCAGCATAGCAGAAGCTATTGTATCAGTCCAGTGGTTCCTTTGGCTGAGCAGCTTTTGTTTTTTTGTCTTAAAGTAAACTTAAACTAACATGGTGTTGTTGTTTTTTTCAGAATATAAAATAACCCACCAACAGGCTAGTTTTGAGTGTGTTGATAGTGTTTTTACCCATTGTTTGTTAGCTTGTTTTAAAAGTAACCACAATTGAACAATTCCTTGAATACTGGAAAACTCGCAAAAGTTTTTTCACTCTCTACTTGACCAAGCCAACTTCGTGAATAAAACTGTATTTAGAATTGGTTTCAAGCTACACTGCTACATACAAGAGCTAGATAGATACAAAAAATCGAAAAATTTCTATGAACTTTTGGATTGGCCTAATTAGTAGTCACTTCTTTGAATAGCTACAAACATGGAATTTTTTCTTCTGAATGTCCTCTTAAAAATCTTCTTGTTTCTGAAGGTTTGTGACCGTGATCAAGTTAAACTGGAAGCAATGGTTTTGGACTACCCCAAGTTTTATAATCATGAATATTGTAGTCTGGTAGTGATTTTTCACTCCGGTCCTATGTGATGAAAATAGAAGTGCAAGTGTGTTAAATATTCATTTACTGTGTCTTTGTGTAATATCTGAATTTAGTTGTATGTGATTTTCAAAATATTTTTACTGTCTCTTAAAATTTTAACTGCTTTACATGGTGAATGAAGTGACAAAGTAAACAATTTTAAGTTTGAAGTTCAATCATTACAATTACAGTCAGTGTATTTAGATGAACTAGAAAGCCAATACATATCTAACCAGTAGAAAGTAAGTTCTATTTTTTTGCTGAGTTTACTATTATTGGTAGAGAAGCAGTGATGGGCACGATACTCTAAATTTGCGTTAAGCGATACCGATACGCGATACATTGAAATTGGGCAAAAGCGATACCGATACACGATACTTTGAAAAGTAGCTAAAGCGATATCGATACAAAACTATCGCGCGATACGTATCGCCGATACATGTATCTCGATACTGCCCATCTCTGTATATTACGTCACTGTAAAGTTTGTATCGGCGATACATGTATCGGCGATACGTAAAATATGAGTTAAGCGATACCGATACACGATACTTTGAAAAGTAGCTAAAGCGATACCGATATCGATACAAAAGTATCGCGCGATACGTATCGCCGATACATGTATCTCGATACTGCCCATCTCTGTAGAGAAGTACCCACCAAGCAAGTTCATTAATATTGTTCCATTCTCATTAGTCATCACCAAACAAAAAACTTGATACAGCATTTATAATAAAAATAATTGGACTGGAAGAGGAAGCGTCAGTTAGGCTACACAAAAATGTGAGAACTAACAACACTTTTATTCAGATGCTTGAGTAACAATTTTCACATAAAAAATCTAAATGTTTTTTTTATCAGGGACATAACCAAAGAGGGGGCTTGACCTTGCAGCTATAAGTTTGTCTGTATCTTACAAACGGTGGTTTGGAGCGAAGCCCTTTGAGGTAAATGCGACCGTCGCAACGTAGCCTACTGGTACCGCAAAAAAATGCAAACAAATAAAATGCTCTCAAAAGCATTCAACTTCGCACTAAACATCGACATGCGCTCCGCTAGCGAGTAAAACACCAAACTTAGTTTTAGAAGCTGACTTTTCCTCAAAGCAACTGCTGGTATTACTGCGCTAAATTCTTGTCCTTCGATGATAGTGTCAAATCATGCAAAAACTGCTATGTTTTTTTGCTTTCTCCAGCAAATCAACACAGCAATCCATTGCACAATAAGCAAAAAATCCACTACATAACTGATGACAAATCCAGCTTTCAGTTTCACTCATAGCGTTAACATTGAGAGTCTTCGTAAACAGCACTAAACAGCTAAATAACAAATACAAACAACTGTTTAAGCTTACTACAGGTATCATAACATGCTTGCCTGAAAAAGAAAAATCACATCAAAAAAACGACATAGCAATAGTTTATGCTTTAAATGTACCTGTAGACTAGCCTATTGGTCTACACTCTTAGAAGATACCTGTTGATCTACCACTATTACAATGAGACATGGATGGTGAAAGCGTTTAAGGATTTGTTAACTGAGTAAACACCTAGAGAGAAATGTTGACATCTGCTTCCAGCTTTTTGCGTTTCTGCATTAAAACCCAGAACTGTCATCGTCAAAACAGATTATGGCAAGTTTTCAGTGGAAGGATCTAAACAAATCATTGATAGCTAGTAAATAGGCTAAGAACCACTACGTTTTTGAAGAAATGACTAGTCTTTTCATTTCCAAATTCGATCTACTGTGCTTCGTTTTTCATTTATACTTTACAAACTTTTTTCTCAAGATTGTTTTGTTACCTGAGCTATTATTAGTCTAGACTCTTCTTCACGGTTATTGCGTGATAACATAATATAAACTCAATCTTCGTTTTACCGGTAATTTCAGCGCGCTATGACGAAACAGAACCCGTGGTTACTATAACAGCGCTTCAATAATAAAGTACACAAAGCTTTCTGCTCATTGAATACATTTTAAAAGTAAGTTATTAAAATTAGCCTATGAAGCGACCAGTCTCGAAGGTTAGCAACCATTCGCGAAGGTTGGCGAAGGTCGCCAACCTTCGCTTCGCGTTGCTTCGCGTCCAGTCTAATCGCACCTTTAATTGCGAATATTTGGAAGATTTTTGAAAAATCAAGTCACTAATCCCTTTCAATCTCTTGGCTTGCTTGCTCTGGTCAAGTTCAAAACTCGTTTAAAATCATGCTGCGCTGGAGTTAAATTCCCTAAGTGACCTGGATAAGTGGAAAGCTTTAGCCTAGCCCCCTGGTTAGACCACTATAAGTTGAGGCTCCAAACTGTTTTTTTTTGCTGAACTTTAATCAGGCAAGAGCTAGGAATACCAATTTTTATAGTCGTTGGTTTGATTGACGGTCAATCCAATAAATTAAGTCATTCTTTTAGCATCACTAAACACGACTTTGTGGATTAATAAACTATTCCAAAAAAAAAAAAGAAAATGGTTAATTAAGCCTTTTGAAACAATCGGTTTTGCAGCCGAATCAATGAGTGTAGAAAGTCAGCAAAAAAACGCGTTCTAATTATGTCCAAAACATTTTCTTTCTAAGGGCGACGCTGAATTTTGATGGGGGAAGCTGATTCTCGATGTGGGGATGCTAACACGATGGGGGACGCGCCCCCCCTACAATTTAAGTATTGGTTAGAACCAGAGGCATATTTAGGGGGGCCATTGTGCCATGGCCCCCTTTTGGGTCGCCCAAAAGTATGATTAGCTATGAATAGTATGCAAAATACTACGTTTTCAGCACTTTTGAGGCCGATTTTTGCACGAAGAGCAAGAAAAGCCCCCATTGGCATTGGAATATGAAATGGTGTAGGTTAAAGACCTTTTTTTTGTTTGATCTTTACCAGAACTTGGGCAGAAAAACTGAGTGAAAACCTTTTTTCTTTTTTTGGTCTTCACCTTTTTTCGAGTGCAAAGTCCGTTTCAGTTCGGCATTAAAATCGTTTTGATCTGGTTTTTATGTCCGAAACAGCCCCCTTCCTTTCCAAATTCCTGGCTACGCGCTTGGGCCCCCCCTTTCGAAATCCCTGCGTACGCCACTGGTTAGAACCATATTTTCAACCATATGTATTTGGACCAAACTTTACCTTGACACAATACGTTGCATACCGGGGCAGCCAATACGTTAGTTTTGTTGTTTCACTAATTCTTGAAGTATTCATGCTCCCTTTTTTAGCAGTAATGCATGCATCCACCGCATGCATCATAAAATATTAACCAATGCTAAGGTTTTGTTATTTTTTCTGTTGCGCCGTCATAAAACAAGGCGACAGAACCAGCTCAAGCTCAACGCCGGCCGGGAATAGAAGAACCTTGTTGATCAAGAAGCTGAATTTGTCGACAGCACGATTCGAAAGGGAGTGTTACCGGTACTCTTTCCTTAAATGATAATTATCTGAGTTTACCTAATCTTGGTTTGAATCAGGCGCGTAGCCAGGATTTGAAAAAGGGGGGGGGGGGGGGCTTTTTTGAAAGAGTGAGACAACTGCAAGCGATCTTGACCCGAATTTTCATTGTTCTTGAATCAGAATCACACGGTTTATCCGAAATTGAGAAGGATATTTCGGCCAAAATCGAAAATTCAAACGGTTTTTCAGGCCGAATCACAGCAACTACTTCACAACTTCGGCACCCAAATTCCTTTGAAGGGGCTGTTTTCATTTTTTCAGCAAAAATCGGCCTCAAAAGCACCAAAAACGTGCGATTTTGCATACTTTACAGGCCAAAGGGGGGGTCTCCAGCCCCCTCCGCCCCCTCCCCCTGGCTACGCTACTCGTTTGAGTTACATGATGGACTGATTCGAGTGGATTCAGATTCGTCCACAGGGTAACTCTGATAGATTATTCAAGTTAGACCCAACTTCTAGTCCAGCTTTTTAAATCGATGAACGATGAATTGCAGGAAAAAATTTGTTTTCGTAGTCTTTTTCCAAAGTGCAAGGCTCGGTTTATCCTGCGCATAAAATCGTGAGCGTACGAGCGTATTTTGACTGCTTACTCGCTGGTAAGACGGTTCGCCCGGCATAGGTTTTTACCTTGAAAATTAAACTAAAAATACTTTCGCACGCTCACGATTTTACGCACAGCAGTAAAGATAATCTTAGTTTTCACTGTGTTTAAGAAAATGGGAAGTCTTGGACTTGAAGAAATTAGTGAGAATAAATATTAGATCAAAAAAATGAAATAATGTACTTCAACCTGCATTCGCGTAGCTACAGAAGAAAGTTAAAATAATTTAGCAATTTAACCTTTCAGCCAAAAAAAAGAAAACCTTTCATCCCCGCTAAACCCGACTGAAAACTAAAAAGTTGCCCACAACCTTCAGCAAAAAAGGACAAAAAAACTAATCTCACTGTAGCGTAATTGTAAAATTGGCAATACATTTTAATCATAAAAACCACAGCCAATGTTGCTAAAATAAGTTTATTTCGAACGTTTCGGCCCTATTCTGGAGCCATTTTCAATGCACGGTAAAAGACTTACGCGAATTACATCCTGGTATTGAAATGAAAAGTAAAAATAGGCCTATGTTTTTCAGCATTAAAAAGGCGGACCAGATAAGATGAGGAGTCGAGGTTGAGATTAGGTTTGAGGAGTTGGATGTTTAGTGATTCTAGGATCAAAAGTTTGTGTTTGTCCGTAGTGGTTTGTCTGGGCAGGAGGTGAGTACTTGTGGATCATGAAAATCAACTTTGTGGGAAGGGTTGGATTGGAGATGGTTGCCGACTTCAGAGTTGGGGCTGATTGGTGTTCTTCCAGGCGTTTTACAAGATTCTCCGGGTTTGTCCGATGTAAAAAGATCCACATGAGCAATTGAGTCAATACACTACTGTATATTGCTTCTTGTTAGTTGTCGTTGACGGTCTTTACCCAAAAATTGTTGCTTAAGTTTGTTGGTATTATGGATAAACCTTAACTTAGAGTCTGGCAAGTGGGTTTTTGTGTACTGGTGAAGTTCTTTTTTGATGTGGTGGGAATGGAGCTTCACCAGTACAAATGGAGGTGGGAAATGGAGCTTTTGGGTAAAGACCGTCAACGACAACTAACAAGAAGCAATATACAGTAGTGTATCGACTCAATTGCTCATGTGGATCTTTTTACATCGGACAAACCCGGAGAATCTTGTAAAACGCCTGGAAGAACACCAATCAGCCCCAACTCTGAAGTCGGCAACCATCTCCAATCCAACCCTTCCCACAAAGTTGATTTTCATGATCCACAAATACTCACCTCCTGCCCAGACAAACCACTACGGACAAACACAAACTTTTGATCCTAGAATCACTAAACATCCAACTCCTCAAACCTAATCTCAACCTCGACTCCTCATCTTATCCGGTCCGCCTTTTTAATGCGTGAAAGGTAGAGATGGCAACAGCGCAGCGTACGCAGCTGCGCGCTGTTGTTGGTGCACCGCGCCACCCAGCGTGGCAACTAAAATCTGCATTACGCCACAGTAGAGATGGCGCAGATATCAAAAAATGCATCCGCATGCTGCGCTGCGTCCGCTAACCTTGTCCGCATGCTGCATCGCACCGCATCCGAACACAACTAACTTGACGCTGCACCGCGCCGCACCGCAAGTTAAATATCCTTTAAATTTCCACAAACATCAGAAAAAAATTAGCTTTATAGCTTACGACATGTAAAAAAATTGATTTTAGGGGTATTATTTTGGAGAGTTTTCAAACGGGTCGCTCTCTCACACCATGTCAAAATATTTGTTTTTTGAACATCTGCCGACATAAAAAAAAAGTAATGCCCTAGCTTGAGCCGTTCAAAAAACTAATTTGTGGGGAGTCCATTTGGGGGCCCCTGGGGGGGGGGGGGGGGTGGTACTGCCATACTATGTCAAGCTATTTATTGCTTAAATATCTATCAATAAAAACAAAAAACTATCACCCTAGCTTGAGCAATTAAAAAAATTAGTTTTGTAGGGCCCCACTTTAGGGGGGTCTGGGGAGAAGCCTAAAAAAAATTCAGGAGACAAAATTGCATTTGCAGCTCAACAAATTCACCAAAAATTAGATATCGATGTTATATGGTTTAGAAGAAGAAGAGTGCACAAAATTTAGAAAGCAAAAAATGGAAAAAGAAAAAAAAACTCAATGCGGCTAAAAGGGTAAGTAGGGATGAAAAAGTATCTTACGACATATAACCATGTGAAATATTTTTTGCCATACATGAGCCGTTTTCGAATAAGACCGCTTTTTACATCAAACTTTTGAAGTAGTTTTCAGGTCCTAAACCTGAAGTTATAGGACTCATTGCCTTAAAATTTGGCACACACAAATAAGTATGAATCTCAAACTGCTGTCAAAATTGCATGTAGCTAGAACAAATCATTATCGAGTTATAAATAAAAGTCTGAAACTTCGCACTCGTTAACTTTGAAAATGGCCGAGTTAAAACTAAAAAACATGTGACGTGAGATCAGTCGTTTCAATTATAGGCCTTCAGGTTGAATCTGCCTTGTATGTGCTTTCTATCAGTTTTTCTGCACCATGTTTTGGCAATCAAAAACAATCTACCAGTCTACTTGATGATTCCATGCAACTACTGTACTAATCCTGAACCATTTGCTCAAATAATGAAATATAAGGTATCACGTGCTCTGCATACTGTCACAAGCTACTACACTTGTTGTTGTTGTTGTTGTTGTTGTGGCGCATATTTATCCTCCTGTCACCGGACAGCGTCAGACGCTAACTTGTTGGACGATCCGCACACTTTTCATTACCAGGACTACTTCGTGATTGGAGGAATCCGCACCTGCTTAGGAGTTTCCGATGATCCAATGTTCCTGTGGATTTCTTCGAATTCTTGTCCACTAAATTTGCTGCTTGTTCGAAGCCACCAAGCAGAGATAATCATCGTAAAGCGTCTTATCCAAGGACGCAACAGCGTGACTAGGGTGCGGGTTGAACCCAGATCATTCGATCAGGGTCGTCGTAAAAACGACGCCTTTACCTATTCGGCCACGCTGCCGACACTTGTATGAAACTAACCTATGTATTATACCTTTGCCGTTTGCATGTGTGTTGGATTGTGGAATAAATTTTGCTACTACGTAGGCTATTCTGCCATTGGAAATTTGTGTAGCCTAGTCTTCAAATTCTACTACATAGGTCTACCAGATCTGAGATAGGCTACAGACATACAGCATTAGACCGAAAGCCTAATTCTTGATGCCATGACCTGTTGACGAATAGGCTACACTGAACCAACTCTGTCACTCTGAAATGCAAGCGCATGTGTAGTAGAAATGTTGTCTAGCCTTGGGCTTGTACCAATACCACACGCCTACTGCGTACAGGGAGGGTGTGTCGCAAGGCTTTGTTTTCTGCCTCTACACTGATGACTGTTTCCCACAAACCTGTTTCTTCTACATTTGTCTGCCTTTGTTTCATCTTCTCACCGAACGTCGTAAGCCTTTTCCTAGTCTAGCCTACCAAAACCAAAATCTTTTTGTTGGTGTCAAAAACACATTCAGCCGATCAAAACTATGTTTCTTGTGGCCAAAATAGCCGATTCCCAGGAATCCTCCGAATTCTGAAAAAAATAACTTGAACCGAAGGCCCTTTTACTAGTTTAGTAGCATGCATTGTCTTCAATTCATATAATAGTTACATCCAGACTACCCATTGTTGTTCATAAAGAGAAAATCACCAGCAATAATTGTAAAAAAAATTAAAAAAAATTATTTTACGCGGTGCTGCGCTGAC
>OZ014470.1:25257256-25284717 GCA_963965965.1 Trididemnum nubilum
AAATTTTTTTTAGGCTTCTCCCCAGAACCCCCCCAAAGTGGGGCCCTACAAAACTAATTTTTTTAATTGCTCAAGCTAGGGTGATAGTTTTTTGTTTTTATTGATAGATATTTAAGCAACAAATAGTTTGACATAACACGGAGGTACCAACCCCCCAGGGGCCCCCAAATGGACTCCCCACAAATTAGTTTTTTGAACGGCTCAAGCTAGGGCATTACTTTTTTTATACCGGCAGATGTTTAAAAATCAAATATTTTGACATGGTTTGAGAGAGCGGCTCTTTTGAAAACTCTCCAAAATAATACCCCTAAAATCAATTTTTCTATATGTCATAAGCTAGAGAGCTAATTTTTTTCTAATGTTTGTGGAAATTTAAAGGATATTTATATTTGAGGATATTTAAATATCCTTTAAATTTAAATTTTTTTGTAATTTTTGAGGATATTTAAATTTAAAGGATATTTAAATTAAATTTAAAAGAAAATAAAACTAGCGGTGTGGTGCAGCATGAACTTAGTTGTGTTTGAATGCGGTGCAGCATGCGGACAAAGTTTGCGGATGCAGCGTAGCATGCGGATACATTTTTTGTTTTCCGTGCCATCTCTAGTGAAAGGCATAGGCCTATTTTTACTTTTCATTTCAATCAATACCGGAATGTAATTCGTGTGAGTTTTTTTACTGTGTGTTGAAAATGGCACCAGAAGAGAGCCGAAACGTTTGCAATAAACTTATTACAATAACATTGGCTGCAGTAGCGTAGCCAGGGGGGGAGGGGCGGGGGGCTATAGCCCCCCCATTGGCATCTCTAACTAAATGCAGAATGGGAAAAACACTAAGTTTTTAACACTTTTGAGGCTGTTTTATGCACTAGAGTGGACTAAATAGTAATTTAAAACATCTTTTGAAACATATATTTAGGGAGGGGGCTAATTTTTCAAAAATAAAACTAAGAAATAAATGAAAACTTTGAAAAACGGTCAAAAATAAGCAATTAAATTTGATCGCAAGTGTAAAAATGCTAAACATAGGTGTCATCAACAAATATACTATAAACTAAGGAATGGGGGGGGCTATTCAGTATTAGTTAATTACCAATCATTTCTCTCAAATCTCTTTTCATTAGCCCCCCCCAATTATTTTTCTCTATAAACTGTATACAAAATAGATTACTCGGCGTGAGTTTTATTGAACTATTCGACTTTGTTATTTAAAGGCATCTAAATAAGAGAACTAACATTTTACCATTAGCCACCTCCCAAATAGCCCATTTATGCCACCAGTATAATCATGTTTGCACTGCCAGTTTCTAAGCCACGTTTTAAAAGCATTATTTTTTAATCAAAATAGCCCCAAAATGAAGTTATTTTTGCAAAAAAATGCAAAATTTTTAAGCGTTGGGGGCTCCGCCTCCAAACCCCCAAAACAGCCCCCCCCATTGCGAATTTCTGGCTACGCGCCTGATTGCCTTTATAGGATTGGGGGGAGCCCAACCCACAACTTACATAACTCTATTTGAATAAGGTACCTATGCTAGGCCTAGTCAAAGACAAATAAGATTAGGTATTTAAATAAAGGTAAAATAGCAGAGGTGGAGTCCTTGAGGACGTCCTTGGCCTTGAGGACGTCCTTGAGGACACATTTTGAACTCCTTGGCCTTGGCTTCGAAGGTCAAGTCCTTGGCCTTGGCCTCGAGGCCTCAAGTCCTCGAAAATTGGCCTGTCCTTGGCTCGAGGACAGCACTATTTTTTGAATTGTTAAAATTCTGTCGAGCGCTTGAAAAATTTTTTGGAAAAGGTTTTTTGTGGAGATTGCTTGAAAAATTTTTGTGAAGACCTTTTTTTTTTTTTTTTTTTGAGATCGCCTGAAAATTTTTTGTGAAGACCTTTTTTTTTTGGAGAGCACTTGCGCTTGTGTCCTTGGTCCTTGGCCTTGGCCTCGAGCATTCCTGTCCTTGGCCTCGAGAGTGTCTGTCCTCGGAAAGGCTGTCCTTGACCTTGGCCTCGGATTTTTTTTGTGTCCTTGGCCTCGAGCCTTGTGTCCTCGACTCCACCTCTGGAAAATAGTGAATTTGTGATCTTTTTGTCATGCATGGTTCTCCAAGAAATCAATCTTTAGATGATGACAATATTTGCATTGCTTGTGAAGATACCAAACTGGGTTCTCACTGGATTCAATGCACAAACGATGATTGCTGCTCCTGGTGGCACACTATATGTGCTGGGTTAGGTGAATGTTTATCAAAAAAACAAATACATTTTTGTCAGACCTGTCCCTGGATCTGCCCTAAATGTACGATATCCAGTTATCCAAAGCTTACATCTCAACTTCAGGAGAAAAATAATCAAGCAACAAAAATGGTGGAGACAATGGTGGCAAAGTGCATTCCAGCAATTGTCAATGCTTGTGCTGAAAATCTTCTCAAGCAACAAGAAATGGGAAATTACCAGTATGCCAATGGTAAATCATACTCTGCAGCTCTCAAGTCCAAAGACTCTACTGAAACTAAACTGGTTAAAGTTGTGGATTGTCTTAGTTTGGCTCCATCTGCAAGTGCACCAAGCTCCACTCCTTCAGCATTTCAACATTCCAGTGGAATTAGCGAAGAGCATGACCGCAACTGAAGGAAGAATAACCTGATTCTATTTGGTATGCCTGAATCTGCGGAATCTGCTCCTGAAGATCAATTACTTGATGACTGCAAATCTTTCAAATCTTTACTGCATGACAAGTTTAAGTTTGCTAAAGGTGACATCATTAATGCATTCCGGATAGGCTCAAAGTCTAATGATAAAGATCGACCTTTCTTGATCAAATTTGCAACAGAACAAATCAAATGGGACATTCTGAAAGTATCAAAAGACATGAAACTATTGAAGGGCGACATTAGCTATCCAGTTTATTTTTCATTAGATCGCACTGCACTGCAGCGCAAAAAGAGGCAATGTCTTCTGGATAAACTTAGAGCTTGCAAAAACAATGGTGAAAGTGATTTGATAATAAAGAACAATAAAATTGTCAATAAGTCTAAAAATTTTTTCGATCATCAGCCCAGGCTATCTGGGCTCTGCTACTTGATGAATAAGACTTTTCCTGAACCTACCCCTGCCTATCTCGAGTCAACCTCACTAAGCATATGCTGCTTCAATGCTCGTTCCATAGTAAACAAACTTAACACACTTAATGCTTTTCTTACTTGTAACATTGATCTGATTTTTGTCACTGAAACTTGGCTGAGCATTAACTTTTTAGATTCTATGATTTGTCATAGGGATTACACTGTACTAAGAGATGACAGAAGATATAGTAAAGGAGGTGGTGTTATGCTCCTATACAAAAATCACTTGTCAGTAAGTAGGTACATTCCTCTTTTATCTGCAGAAAATAAGCTGTTTGAATTCATATCAGTTGATGTTTTTGCTAATACAAACTGCTTACGTTTTACCTGCTTTTATATTCCTTCCAGCACTGTTGTTTCTTATAATGATTTTTATTATGCCTGTAAGTGTCTTAGTGACTGCCATACTACTTGCTCTCCTCGCTTTGTTTGTGGTGATTTTAACTTGCCCAATATTGACTGGAGTATTCCCGTTAGTGTAGGTAATTCCGCTCATGACTACTTTGTTGAATTGTGTAATGATCTCAACCTTGTTCAGCATATATGTGTACCCACCCATAATAGCGGCAACATTCTCGATCTCCTTCTGTGCAACTCTCATAGCTCATCCTCACTCTTATCCTTTGAGGTTTGTGCTCCTTTCTCGTACACTTCTGATCATTCTGTTATCTCATTTAAGATTCAGTTTTCTTCTACTTCTCTTAAGCATGTACACATGCCCAATTTCAAATCCGCAAACTATGCTGCTATCTGTGATGAATTGTCTTGTCAAGAATGGGATGCTGTTGTCTCTTGCTGCAATAATGACGTTCAACTTCTTTATGATGCCATTATTGACAAAGTCATTTTATCCATTGGTCACCATGTTCCACCTAAACCTATCCACTCTAAGCCTGCTATCCCCTACAATGTTCGGCAACTACTTAAAGAAAAGAAAAGACTTTACTCGGTCAACAAGGCTGCCTACAAAGAAGTTTCTAAAAACTATGATCAAGCCGTGAAACTATGGTGTGACAAAATTGAAAATGCCATTTGTGAAAACCCCAACTCTGCCAAATTTTATGGTTTTGCCAAGAATAAATTAAAATCACTTGCTTGTATACCTCCTCTGAAATCTAATGATGACACACTTGCAGAAACTGATGAGGAAAAAGCCAACCTTCTTAATTTGACCTTCCAAAAGGTATTTCGGATAGACAATGGTCAAAGCTTATCTTTGAATTGCTCTGTTGTGCCCGAAAACTGGATACGAGACATTGATATTTCCTCAGAAGACATTATTCAAGCCATACATTTGATTCCAGATAAGCTTTCTAGATCTCCAGATGGTATTCCTGCCTTCTTTTGGAAAAGGATTTTCTTTTCTATCCTTAACTTGCTATGGTTACTTTTCTCTCTTTGTCTTTCGCAAGGTACACTCCCCATTCAATGGAAATCTGCTATTGTTATACCCATAGGTGGGCACAAGTCCGTTAATCGTTAATCCGTTAACAACGAAGCTAACTTTTTCACTAACTCGTTAATCCGTTAAAAAGTTTTTTCATGTTAACGGACTGAATTAACTTCCGTTAAGTGCTGTTAACGGACTAAAGTAACTTCCGTTAAGTTCTGTTAACTTCCGTTAAGGTTTTTATCGTTAATATCTTGCAGCTTCGTTGTGCATTTGAACTTGTTTTTATCTTGAAATTAGATTAGACTGTGAAATGTAACTTTCAAAACACAAAAAGACCACCATAGCAATAAATATTTCCTTACAATCAGCTCAACAGCGTCAATACGTGTGCTAGAAGCAAGTGAATAAAACGAAATGTAAATTACACACAAAATGTTAACGGATTAACGGACTTTATTAACTTCCGTTAATTAAAGCTGAAAATAACGGATTAACGTTAACGGAGGTGTGAAGTTTGTTAACGGACTAGTGGTTAACGAAGCTAACGTTTTGCATTAACTTGCCCACCTATGGTTATACCCATTTGTAAAAAAGGCTCTCGGGATCATTTAGGTAACTACCGTCCAATTTCTCTTACCTGTGTCTTACGTCGTGTTTTGGAGCATATCATTGCTAATAAATTACTTCATCATTTTCACTGTAACAATCTTCTTTCTGTTAATCAATTCGGCTTTCTACCTGGTCGTTCTTCTTGCTCACAATTACTTGCTGTCCTTAACAAATGGTTTTCTAAATATGACAATAATGACCAAGTGGATATCGTTTACACTGTTATAGCCAAAGCTTTTGACTGTGTTAGCCATTCTAAGCTTATTTCTGTTCTAAATTCTTTTGGTGTTAGTGGCAATTTGCTTAAATGGATTAATGCGTTTCTTAGTAATCGTAATCAAAAAGTATGTGTCAACAATTCTTTTTCAATCACCCACTTCATCAGTGTACAGTGGTGTTCCCCAAGGCAGCGTCCTTGGGCCTTTACTTTTTGTTGTCTATATTGATGACTTAGTAAATGCTGCTTCATTAACTCGTACTACTGCTAATGGGATTTATCTTTTTGCGGACGATGCTAAGCTGTTCAGTGATGTACCACATAAATATATTGCAAACTGCATTAGACAGTATTAATGCTTGGGTTAATGATCGACAACTTTCTCTAGCTCCTTCCAAGTGTGAACATCTAACTATTGCTCACAAGCACAAATCGCCTGCTAACAATATATTTAACCTAGGTTTTCATAATATCAAATCTATTTCTGTTGTTAAAGATCTGGGTATACATGTGTCAGATAGTCTCAAATGGTTATATCATGTTAGTCACATTTACAATGTTGCTTCAATGTGTGCTTTTCAAGTTTTGCATTCTTTTTCATCCAGAAATATATGGACCTTGCTCAAAGCCTACACCACTTATGTCAGACCCAAACTCGAGTACAACGCTGTTGTTTGGAGTCCTTTTTTGCACAAAGACATCAATCTTGTTGAATCTGTTCAAAAGAAATTTACGCGTCATATTTGCATTCGATGTAAAATTAGTTTTAATTCATATAGTGATCGTTTATCTAAGCGTAATATTAATTCGTTAGAATATCGCCGATTGGAATTTGACCTTATTCTCATGTTCAAAATATGTCATAACCTGTGCAATCTAAATTTTTATGAGTTTTTCAAACTTCGCAAAAGTAGATACAATTTACGTCAATATTCTCTTACAGTTGAATCTTTATTTTATCCTAAACATGAGCAGTATCGTTATTTTTTCTTCAATCGCATTGTTAATATATGGAACAATCTTCCCGAAAGTATAGTAAGTGCTGAAACTTTACCTGTTTTCAAACGACGTCTCCACAAATTTGATCTCCATAATATTGCCAATTCAACATACTTACTTGTTTGGTTTGTAAGGCTTGTTTTGCTTTCTGTGTGTATTTTGCCTCACATGTAAGTGTGCTGAGATGTGAATCAAGCACCATTGTGTTGTATTTCAAATAAATAAATAAATAGTGAAGACCAAAACAAAAACACAACAAAAAAAGATCTTCACGGACCGGAATGCCGAATTTGTCGTGAAAATTAGGTGAAAACCAAAAAAAAGAGGTCTTCAGGAACTGAAGTCAGAGTGAAAACAAAACAGCAAACGATACTGCGAGAAGAATGGCCTTTTTCGTCGCAAATTTGTCATTGCTGGCAGTGCGATTGGGGGGGGGGCTCTTCTTCCTTCTTTACTTCTTTACTCCAATAAATGCGATACACACGCGAACCACCCGTTTGGCATCTTCCAACCAAAATCTTTATGTTCCTTTGTATCAAACTAAAAAATTGCAAAGATTCTTTAAATTTTTGGGAGTTAGCATTTGAAATTCCGTACCACAAGATATGAAAATATTGTCATTTGACTCTTTCAAAATTCGAGTAAAACAACACTTATTGTCTAACTAAGTACTAGTGATTATCTTTGAATTTTTGCTCTAATATTAATTGCGGTTATAAAACCATATCCTTGATCTTAGGTCGATGGCATTCACCGTCCACACTACCCCTCCACCATGGAAAACCTAACATAGATAACAGAACAAAGCACCCTGAACTTTTGACTGACTGACTAGGTAGCTACTCGACTCGATGACCGAAATGTCCCTTCGCAGCTTCCTGCTACAATTCACTCGACTGCCTTCTTTACTGCTTGATTGTGTTATTTTATTTTATTTTTTTCTCAATTTAATAGCGTTATTGGTTTTAATTAACTAAGCGAATTGAACGAAATTAGCAATTACTTACTTACTAAATGATCGCGATGCAGGAAGTTCAGTTAAAAATTAAAATCATTTATAAACATTTTAAATTTAAAACCCCACTACGGTCTGTTTCCCCCTGGTAGGTTCATCAGGCTCAGTAGAAACTAAACAAACAATTTTTAACTGAACTTCCTGCATCGTTAACAGGCTCTGGCTTACTGTCCATTGCGCACTCTGGAAACTGGGAAGACAGTGTACACGTTCCTAAATTATCACCGTATAAGGGGATGGGTCAATTGAAAACGCTAAAATAAGCTACCGTTAGTAGGAAGAAAGGATAAGTATTTGCTCGAAAACATCAAAATAATGATAGCTGAACGTTTTTCCATCCAACTTGTGTGTTTTTAACCCAAAATTTGACTCAAAAATTTAAATTTAATGTAAGCAAAAACGTTTCAATGGAATATCGCCATAATTTTCATAAATTTGTATTGACAAGAGAAGCCTTCGTATGCACTGTACTGAAATGGTCGCGCTCTTAATTTTTTTCGGGCTGAGGCTGACATTGTTTGTAACTTGTTCTTAAATTTTGAGCGAAAATGAGCATCGTGCTCTTAACACTGCTTCTGCATAAGAAATACTTGATGCATTATTTAATATTATGAAAGCTTGCACAGTTTTCATGGAGTCTCTGTTCAACCCAAACTTGCACAAACCTGGCTTATCAACAAAAATCCTTGCCTATGTCATAAAAAAAACACAACTTTTGCAAAAGTTAATAAAAAAGTATATTACGTTATTCACAGAATCTTGCAGCAATGCTGAGAAACAAAATTTTCCTCGATACGAGTTCGATATTTAATTTCTACGGTACTCAAAGCATAGCCGATAAATCGAAAAAAAGCGACACTTTTCTAGGAAACCACAGAGCGCATATAAGCAAAAACTTGATTCCCGATAGCATTTTTATTTTATCTGTAACGTTTTCGGCGCATTTTCTACATGGCCCTCTTCAGCAACTTAAAAAGCAGTTTACAGTAACTTTAAAATTTAGAAATGAAAGGTTATCAAAATATTATCGGCAAAACACAAATGTTACAATATAACAACCACTATAACTTCATGCATTTGGTATTGTGACGTATACGTTATACCTTTTCCATAGTAAAATCAAGTCAGAAAAAATAAAAATAAAATAAATAAAGCAACACCATGAAATAACAATACTGTATTTGGTACAATGTAGACAATTAGACACACACACACGCATGAAAAAAAGTTCAAAACACATTCAAAAGAAAAGAACAACCGTTGGCGTATAATTGTGAATTCAATCGTGGTGTTAGCTTTTTGATCAATAATGCCGCCTGTATTTTGGTTTCACATTCATTGCGACAGTTTCTAATTACTTTAAACGAACTAACATCCAAATTACTGTAGAATTTTGACAAGTTTGGCAGGAAGAAATGTGTTGGCTTATGGCACTTTTGGCGGAGTTGGAGTTAAGCTGCAAATGTTCTCTGGCCCTAGTCACCAAGTGGCGCGTTGACATACCAATACATGTCGTGTTCACATCACGCGAACATGTAAATTTATATACCACATTGGATTTTAGAGCAGCAAGAGTTTTGGATTTCAGATTAAAATATGACCCAGTTTTTAGCGAAGTGTAATAAGTAAAAATTCGAACATCAAATTTTTGCTTTAGTAAGGTAGACAAATGGGATGCAAATTTACGAGATGGTTTTCCAAAATACTGCAAGCCAAGTATGTATGCATAATCATCAACTTCTTTATCATGTGAGTCTGGTTTGGTATTATTTTCAAATTTTTTCAAGCATTTATTAAAAAACCAATTAGGATAACAATTTTTTGCGAAAATGCATCTTAGCTTAGTGATTTCATCTTTAAACAATTCATAATCAGAGCATATGATTTTGGCACGTTTTAATAAACAAGTAATTAGGCCAGATTTCCAAGCGTTTGGACAAGTTGATCGAAAATTTAACAACAGTCCCGTATATGTAGGTTTGCGCCAGACACTAGTTTTAAAACCGAATTCGTCAAACTTTATTTCCACGTCAAGAAAAGGCAATGAATCTGTAGCTTTTTCAACTGTGAATTTCACGCTTTGATGCTGTGCGTTCAAAATCGGAAGAAACTCGTCGAAGTTTTGGTTGCTATCAAAAATCGCGTACACATCATCAATATATCGAAGATAAAGCTTACGTAAAAGTGGTCCATTAGACTTTTCCGCAAAAATTTTTCTTCTAAATGAGCCATAAAGAAATTTGCCATTGTTGGTCCCAACGGATTGCCCATTATGATCCTTCAACTTGTTTATAAAACCGTTCGTTGTGCATAAAAATTCCTTGCGTGGCGAGAAGCAATAATTTCTTAAAGATATCTTTGGGAATCGGAATAGAATTATTGTTGTGCTCATCATATAATCGATTAATAATTATTATATCAATTGTTTCGACCAAAGGGACATTTGTGAAAAGCGAAACTACATCAAAGCTTACCATAGTATTTTGACTGTTTGGATTAAATTCTTTTAATTCCTCTATAAA
This sequence comes from Trididemnum nubilum, assembly GCA_963965965.1. Classification (NCBI taxonomy): domain Eukaryota; kingdom Metazoa; phylum Chordata; class Ascidiacea; order Aplousobranchia; family Didemnidae; genus Trididemnum; species Trididemnum nubilum. Next base: position 25,267,127 of record OZ014470.1, read on the forward strand.
GTGATCAGTTGATTTCAGCATGCGAGTCTGGATTAAGCCATATTTACCCCAGACTCGCATGCTGAAATCAACTGATCACTTTATAGAGGAATTAAAAGAATTTAATCCAAACAGTCAAAATACTATGGTAAGCTTTGATGTAGTTTCGCTTTTCACAAATGTCCCTTTGGTCGAAACAATTGATATAATAATTATTAATCGATTATATGATGAGCACAACAATAATTCTATTCCGATTCCCAAAGATATCTTTAAGAAATTATTGCTTCTCGCCACGCAAGGAATTTTTATGCACAACGAACGGTTTTATAAACAAGTTGAAGGAATCATAATGGGCAATCCGTTGGGACCAACAATGGCAAATTTCTTTATGGCTCATTTAGAAGAAAAATTTTTGCGGAAAAGTCTAATGGACCACTTTTACGTAAGCTTTATCTTCGATATATTGATGATGTGTACGCGATTTTTGATAGCAACCAAAACTTCGACGAGTTTCTTCCGATTTTGAACGCACAGCATCAAAGCGTGAAATTCACAGTTGAAAAAGCTACAGATTCATTGCCTTTTCTTGACGTGGAAATAAAGTTTGACGAATTCGGTTTTAAAACTAGTGTCTGGCGCAAACCTACATATACGGGACTGTTGTTAAATTTTCGATCAACTTGTCCAAACGCTTGGAAATCTGGCCTAATTACTTGTTTATTAAAACGTGCCAAAATCATATGCTCTGATTATGAATTGTTTAAAGATGAAATCACTAAGCTAAGATGCATTTTCGCAAAAAATTGTTATCCTAATTGGTTTTTTAATAAATGCTTGAAAAAATTTGAAAATAATACCAAACCAGACTCACATGATAAAGAAGTTGATGATTATGCATACATACTTGGCTTGCAGTATTTTGGAAAACCATCTCGTAAATTTGCATCCCATTTGTCTACCTTACTAAAGCAAAAATTTGATGTTCGAATTTTTACTTATTACACTTCGCTAAAAACTGGGTCATATTTTAATCTGAAATCCAAAACTCTTGCTGCTCTAAAATCCAATGTGGTATATAAATTTACATGTTCGCGTGATGTGAACACGACATGTATTGGTATGTCAACGCGCCACTTGGTGACTAGGGCCAGAGAACATTTGCAGCTTAACTCCAACTCCGCCAAAAGTGCCATAAGCCAACACATTTCTTCCTGCCAAACTTGTCAAAATTCTACAGTAATTTGGATGTTAGTTCGTTTAAAGTAATTAGAAACTGTCGCAATGAATGTGAAACCAAAATACAGGCGGCATTATTGATCAAAAAGCTAACACCACGATTGAATTCACAATTATACGCCAACGGTTGTTCTTTTCTTTTGAATGTGTTTTGAACTTTTTTTCATGCGTGTGTGTGTGTCTAATTGTCTACATTGTACCAAATACAGTATTGTTATTTCATGGTGTTGCTTTATTTATTTTATTTTTATTTTTTCTGACTTGATTTTACTATGGAAAAGGTATAACGTATACGTCACAATACCAAATGCATGAAGTTATAGTGGTTGTTATATTGTAACATTTGTGTTTTGCCGATAATATTTTGATAACCTTTCATTTCTAAATTTTAAAGTTACTGTAAACTGCTTTTTAAGTTGCTGAAGAGGGCCATGTAGAAAATGCGCCGAAAACGTTACAGATAAAATAAAAATACTTTTCTAGGAATTGCCGAATATAGGTGATGTTCGATTTGATGTGAGGTTATTGTTTGTGGAGAGTTTATTGAGTATCATCGAAAAGCTAACAAGTACAAAATTAATATTCTTGGCTTTCAAAGTTAATTTAGTTTCTTTCAATGCATTGTGTTTAACTGCTGCAGCAGTTATCGCTTTTTGCAATTTTTACGTTAGCTTATAAAAGCTACTCGTCATTCCAAATCACAATTCGAGGCACGTCATCAATTCCGAGGTGAATGACATCATAGCTCCTACAACTTGTCAGTCAATCCATTGCCAAAAGTTTCAGATGTTTTCTGCTCTAGGCATTCCTCACGATTTGTACGAATCTCCGCAACGTCTTTGTACGAATCCTCTTCTGGTTTTGTTGAGTCGCTACGAGCAGAGAAACGCATTTCCGCTGAAGATCGAGATTTGACGGAGTACGATTTGACAGCGGTACTACCGGTACGCCTTCCACCGACCCAGCTTCCACTGCTGGAGGATGTCGGATGATGATCCATTCCTCTTCCGCAAATGAGACTCCTCCAAGCCGCGCGAACTGTTCTTGGGCGAAGACAAAAGACGACAAATATCCACAAGCCCTAAAATCAACAATAAACTTAATAAACTAATAACAGCAAAAATATGAAAAAAGACAATACACGCTTGCAAAATTTTCACGTAAAATAGAACAATGCATGCATAACAGACAAAAGTAAAGCACTGATAAATAAGCGAAATAAGCACGATACCGGTACAATATAATGATGGTATTCTTTTAATCTTCTACGTGTTATGACAGCTCCACAATACGATCTCGGTATAAAAATGAACCAAAAAGCAAAACTAGTTATACTATTGGAAGTACTTGGCAGCCGCAAGATACTTTATTCAAGCTTTGTGCTGAAACAAGGTACGTCAAGAAAAGCCATGCTACATGCTAATGGCAATAACTGCGTCAACTGCGCGTAACTCAGTGCCACATCAATCAGAGTTTCCATACGATCGATGATAAAGTCCCGTTCATAGCTACGGTCAAACGAGCAACTTCTTAGGGTTGAGTGTAAGATTAGAGTTGGGGTTAGGCTAAGTCCTGCCTGGCCCCCTCTGGGTGCTGCTCTATTAAGTAAAACTTGTTATTAAACTTGAACTACCTGAAAGACGTTGATGATAACAAATAGATACGATAGTATTCTTCTGGAAACCCCATCAGCACTGGGGTCGATGTTGATAAGGAAGCCAATAACCCAAGTCGGCCCAGAAAGGAGAAAAATAGCGATGGCGTTGATAACATGTTCACGAGCCTAAACAAAAATTGAAAAAGTATAATCTCTAAACTACTTAGCAATATGATAAAAGCATTTTTCGGCATACGTTTGTACTGTAATGTGGTTGTGTTTTGATTTTTAACATCAGTTTATAATAAAAATATTGCTTTTCGAATTTTTTTTCTTGCCATGTGATTAGGCCTATCACAGAAACTGGGCAAATAGCTGAAAAGCCCGAAAATAGTATAACAGTTAAACGTAAATGTCAACTACAATAACGATAACTAAAAAGCTGCTTATCTGAATTAAATATGAGAATATTTTAAAGCAATATGTTGTACCACATAGTGCAACTAACTTTATATAGGAAAGCAAAATTAAAAAAAAAATCTAAAAAATACTAAGCTCACTTTTACGCTTTGCTTGCTACTGTTCCGTCTCGACAACGATCGCTTTTCCGCTCGTTTACAGGTCACGTGATACAAGACGATGACGAAGAGGAAGAAATTAACCAGGAAAATAATGCCAATGGGAAGAAGAAATGCCCAGCGAAATCCCAATTCAGTCATCCAGCATCTAATAAACAACATTTTCAATGTATCCTGAAGTTGTGCATTGTTTGAAAAGTTAGTTTTTAGAAAATAGAACATCTCAGTTAGGATTAATTCTTGTTTGGCCTGCACGGTATGAGGCCATTGATTACATCCTATTGAAGCTATCTAATAATGATCGTATGCTGCTGTAGTTTTGAAATGGAAAAAGTAGTTTTGAAACTTTCCCAAGTTTTTCGGCGTGTTATGAAAGCTCTGGGCTGTTAGTGTAAGCCACAATCTGCTTATAATAAATTTTACATTCCAAAAAAAGCTGTAAATAGAAAATTGTGGAACAAACCACTGTTCATATCTAAAGCTTTCGCAGACGTGGGATTCTATTGACCGCTCAGTCCAGAGCTAAAAACGTATGGTTTCCCCCAGTAACATGGTGATGATCTAAAGAAGTAAGCTTATATTGTACTTACACAACTGTGTCTCTATACAGTGGGTAGAGTGCTAGATTAACTTCGTTCGGATGCAGATTTTTTAAGATGAAATGGATCACCAGGGTGAGACCGGAAAAGATGACTGGAAGACCCCATCCGAAAGCCCAGGCTTTCTGGATCAGATTGTTGTCGTTGTGCCAAATTTTGACAAACATCATGTACATGTGAAGAACCTCAATCAACATCCAACAAAATGTGGAAGAAGTGAAAAAGTGAAGGAAAACTCCAGCCTAAAATTCGTGTTATTGCACATATGAGAAATTACAAAATAACGCACAAAATGATGCTGATCATAAGCTGGCAGTAAAAAAAGACGAATAAATGAGTAACAAGAACGTTAAAAAGAAAAGCTTTTTAGGCAAGTAGTAATTGCAAAAAAAAAATCTCGGTTTTCAGCAACTTGGTGCGAGGAAATGAATTTGCGACAAGAATACTTACTGGCAAAATTGAATGAACAACATCAAGAGGAAGACAAAGAAAATGTGGTTACAAAGCCTCAAAGATTGGAAGGGCATGACACTGGAGAAAATAATGAATAGAACACGAATTGGGACGAGCGGTAAAAGTTCGTGTGCCAACTTCAAATTGCAGATGCAAAATGGATGGATGGCACAAAAATAAGAAATGTAAAAACCTTCACTAAAATTTTTTGATCAGAAAATTTTGCCTTTTTGCGGCTAACCCAATTTTTAAAGCATAGTAAATGGGGGTTTTCAAAGCAAAAATACTGTAAAGTGTTTATGTAGCATTGCATCTTTCTCCTCTTGTTTGCTGGTTACACTTTTTTTTATAAGGACCAGTAAATTTTCATTTGAGCCTGGCTGTTCTTAAATTTTTGCCAATTTTTAGCCTCATTTGTTCTTAAAGTTTGAGAGCATCGATGTCAATTATGGCAGCCATGTTTGTAAAACTGCTTTATTTCCAACGCTCTCTTCTTACGTAAACGCTTTTTTTGCTGTTTTTGGAGCATCGTAAAATTGCGAAAGCAAAAAAGTGAGCATTTTCACTGGAACAAGAGCCAAAAATTTTTTTAGCTGCCGGCACAGAGCGCAACAGCACTCAATAGTCTCAGAATTCTTGCAATTTTGCTTGTAAATGACAGAAAATCACTTAAAGGTGAATTTACACAGTATCCGCAATGCCCATTTTCATACGTTTTTTACGTACGTAAAACGCATTCGCTTTTCAGTACGGAAACGGATAAAAACGAATTCGAAAATTACGTAAGTTTTGTATGCACACAGTATCAGTAATTTCGGTACATTTTATTTGCAAATATCAGAATGAAACAGAACAACAAAATAGCGGCGGCTGAAGTATACAGCGTTATCCGATGTCAAGTAGGTTACGTCGCGTTTGCGGTTGACCGACTTGACAGCTCCGCTACGCCCACCTCGTGAACTATTGATTTATTAATTGGTTCCAGATATTTCTCATTTGTGGTAACTTGATTGATTGTAGCGTACGACGCTACAAGTATCTGCTCCTCACCACATGCTTTTGTGCGTCATCGCAGCTGTTTTTGGAAAAAGAATGACGAAATAAATAAGCGTTAGGCGCATATCAACGCTTTATTGGATTGTTACCGTAAGTAGCATTGGCTTCTACGTCTATTATAACAAAATAGGCTACCGAAAATACGCTACCAATTTGACCAGCAGCAGTGTTTGACCTGAGTTTAACTTACTCCCTAAAACAAGCCACCAAGCTAGCTAAAAAAGCAAATTCTTAATAAAAATTGGACTAAAAATCAGCGCTTTTCAAAAATTAGCCACAAAGTGAACTCATAGTAGGCCTACTCTCACCTGAGCATGCCCAACATAACTAATAGGTGGTCGACGTAACTAGCAACTAATCACAATGCAACTCACAACTATCATAACTGTGACAAAACCACTGAAACTGATGCTAGCTCAAATAGCCTAGCCTATGATACGTACGGAAGCGGATAAAAGTAGAGCCGTGCTCTACTCGATGCGTACGTAAAATTTGCGGATGCGTTTTCGTCCGGACCACAAAAAAACGGATGTGCGTATACTGTTTGCATTTACGTACGTAAAAAAAGCGGATGCGTTTTCCGTACGTACAAAAAACGTACGATAAACGGATACTGCGTAAACCCACCTTAAACGAGGACTAAAGGCAAAATCAATGGGGATTAGAGTTAGGCCAATCGCACTAGGCTAGATTGGCGTTGACTCCATCCTTCTTGACCCAGCCGTTTCAGAGGTGTTCTACTTCAAACATGACGTCGGAGCCTCTAATGTCATAGATTTTAATAATGTTTATTGGCAGCCCTGACGTTGATAGCCTTAGCGTTGTTAGCGACGTCTTCCCAGTTCTAAGCTAAAGAAACGCCGCTATTAGGCTACAGCATTGAGTCGCTTCGTTGCGCACTAATCAGTTTGATCTTGTCAGCAGAATAGATTCGAGCTGAAAAAAAGAGTAGACTGTTTGGTAGCCTAGGTAACAAACGTCTAAGAACATGCAAAAGTAAGCCAAGTAGAGTTATTGGAGTAGTAGACCATCGTTTGCAGCTCAGATGGAAAAGTTTATTCTAGGTTTACAAACTACTGTAAACAAATACAATAGACCTACTCAAGTACTGGCAGTCTTATTATCAATTACGAGTTTGTACTTTGCAGCGTATTGATGGATTGCACGTGACGTCATCGCGCTGCTAGCCAAACTGCTGGACGTCAAAATCGCGAATCGGCGCTATGTAAATGCGTGCAAAAACACTGACAGCGAAGATATGGAGCGTATTTTCAGGCTATAAAAGAGTTGATTCTTTGTAACATTAAAAGTTAAATGCTAGTCAAAAGCGTGTAAAAACTGAAAAAGATTTTAATTAGTAAGAATTCGGATTTGTTTGCTTTTTTTCAGTGATATAAATCCGACTTGCTGTTAACCCATTAGAATCATGTAATATGGATGGTGGTAGCTAGTTTTGGTAATCAAATTCGTGGCTTGCTATTGATGGCGCTATAATGGAACAGTTGTATCTCCTTTATTTGTGACAAAATTAGCGCATTTTTAAACTTTTGTAATTTCAGAAGTCTATTTTGCAAGATCTAAGTGATTTTTTGCATTTCGTGTAGTCATTAGCGGCTTATCGCTATGATTATTGGTTGTTAGGAGTTAAAATGCATTAGCAGTTGTTTTCATTGAATTATTTCGTAGGTATGTCATTTAAACTAATGATTTAACTGGCCTCAGTGTAACGGTGTAACTTTGATCGAGTCTTAATTTGCATTTATTTCGACTTGAGCTAGTGATGTTAAATATTATTTATAAATAGTGCTTAAACTAAACATTAATCGGCCATGTGTTACTGCTGTGACATAGAATTTTAAGTATTTTAGGATATGGCCGAATTTACGATTTGAACCAAAGCTAAAAACCGGTCAAAGTGGACAATAGCAGGCAATGGACAATGAGAATTTACAAAAAGCGTAATTTTTCAGATCCGCTGAGCTATGTTAGCTGCTTAAATCGCTCCTGGTAATTACCAATTAAGGCCAAGCTATCTACAAAAGTGTTACTTTACAATCAAAGTCTTTAAATATGCTCACTGAAGGAATTATACGTTGATTTACGGTAACGTCCAATGCTTTGTAATGGCATTTTGACGTCCAATCGTTTTGGCGGGAAAAAGCTATGACGTAGCTGCAATCCATCAATAGTAATAAAAGCCTTATTGCTAGGCTTGGCTATGATTTAGACTGAAATATATCTGACAGCTTGATTTTTACAGAGATCGCTAGGCTACCAAACAGTCTGCTATTTTTATCCGCTCGGATTTGTTGTGCTGACAAGATCAAACTGATTAGTCCGCATTGAAACAACTCCATGCGATAGCCTAATAGCCGGCGTTGCTTTAGGGTAGAACTGGGAACGCGATGCTAACGACGCTAAGGCTATCAACGTCAGGGTTGCCAACAAAATTATTAAAATATAAACATTAGAGGCCCTGACGTCGTGCTTGAAGTAGAATATTTCAAGAATGACTGGTCAAAATGGATGGGATCAAGGCCAATCTTGTTTAATAAGATTTACCTAACTTTAAATACCCCAATTGATTTTGCAATTAGTCCTCGTTTAAATTTTATTGTTTTGAATCAGTACAGAATCTAGTTTTTTTATTTGAAATTTATTCTTTTTCGGTTGTTCTTAATATTATTTTTTGTAGCTGAGGCTGACATTGTTCTTAATTTGTTCTTAAATCTTGAGCAAAAATGAGCCTCGTGTTCTTATAAAAATGTTCTTAAAAAAAAAAGTGTAACAGTATCTTCTGCTTTCAATAGATATTTTAAGTTTCTTCTGCTATTCTTGGGGCCAATAAAGATATAAACCAATTTATTAGAGTAAGCTGTAATTTCTTATTACTAGCAGTAATTGTCAAACATTTTTATTACCTTCAGTTAGATGTTGAAATTGATTGATTAAAAAATAATGAGTAATTGCGTATGTTTGAGTATAATTTTGAACATAACAATTTAGAATTTTAATCCAATGCACATTTGATAGCATTTTAATTTTTTTCATAATTAGATGGTTTCAGGAAACTGCTGCAGTCTTAGAACTAACATTATACTGCATAATACAATTGATCGTGGAATATAAGACTAAAAATACTAATTACAGTAATGCTGTTGCTGTTTTTCTCTTTTTCTTGTGATTAAGTTTCAACTTTCTTTGCTAAAATTATTGTATGTCTAAACCTACCGTTGTGCATTGGGCTTGATTGGCTGGCAAGGACGCCGAAATGTTAAGCAAGTAAACCAAGTAGACACCACATAAAGCCACGCAGAAGTTGAGAAGTATTAGTTGAGATTTGTGCTTTCGTAAATGTCTGAAAATTTAGTGGGTGTGGATTAATACGATCCGTTCAAAGGTGGTATTTATACATCATTAAGACCAACGTCAAGGTGCTGATATTTTACGTTGAAGATAATTACATAATGTAGGCTACAGTACTTTTATCGAAAATGACATTTCTGCAAATGCGTAACGGACAGATTTAGAAACAAACTGACCAATGCTGAAGCATGCGAAGCCCAATATTTGAATTACATCAAAAGAAAAATATGTAAACAGCATTGTATTATAGTACAAAGATTAAGGTAAATATGCTCCGGGCGAGACTTTATCCTCAAAGCACTAACTGTGATGTTACATGTTAATTGACATCTCATCTTAAAAATTCTTGAAAAGAGTTCGTTATAAAACACATACAGTACAATTTTTGACTCAGTATAATGTTGCTCGTTTAATGATTTCATCATGAACGAATAGACCGGCCTAAACAAGTGCAAGAAAAGATACCGTGATTTGAAACTCAAAAATCTCAATTTAAATTTAACATCATAAAAGAGATGTTAACTTTAAGCCAATTGAGTGCAAACGCTATTAATGAACATGACCTCACAAAGACATAGTACAGATTAAAAGGTTTTCCATAATTTTGAATCGAGTTCGAACAGTATTTCTCCTTAGTTTGATGACGTGTTAGCAGAGAAGAATTCTAATATCTCATGATTTCTTGGCCAAAGCATACCGTGGCCAAAGTAAGCCATAATTGGCGCAAAATAGTTGAAAAAATTATTGTCTAATTTGTTTCGCAGTAAAATTTTCAAAATGAAAACTAGTTTTGTTCATGGGCTCATTCCCATCGCAATTTATGATGTCTCACAAACTACAATTAATACGGAACAAATGTTAAAGACTTGTTACTTTACCCTAGATATTTATGTCTAGCTTTGAAACTTCAAACTCTTCGGAGTGGTTTTAAATTCTTTAAATTTTCAAACTCAATGTCAATTAAAGAATCATATTGCAAAAAAAACAAAAACAAAACAACAACGAGCGAATCCTTCATCTGCAAAAGGGTCAAAGTATAATTTATTATTTAGTGGATATTATGAAAGACAGCAAATTTTTTCGACTGCAGGCCAATGTTGCAAGTTGCTCGCAATGTCGAGCTGTTGATTTCCGAAGCAAGAAAATAATTGCAGTAATTGACAGTTTACACTAACTTAAAGGCAGAATAGGTGACGATGCAAGCCATCAAACCGACGATGGACAGGATGCAGCCGATGTAGGTGAGGATGTCTAGCACGTGGTCTTCCACCTTCGTCTCAACGCTCTGCTTAAAATATAAAGTTATTTATGACGAGATTAGAACATAATAATATGTACGTTAAGGTAGTGAGCGGTAACAGCTCGTCTTTGGCGCGCAAGGTCTGAGGTTCAAATCTTCGGGCCAGTCAATTCGAACACAGTGTTGGCAACGGTTCGCCATCGTTGTAACATTTCTTCGAAAGGAACTGTGTTGCCCGCAGGCGCAATAATGCGGAGATGGGCCCCGAAAACTCGTTACACGCTTCGGCGTAATACAGCGAGTATAACGAAAGATTTGATTTGAAGATCATAATATGGTGGTCTGGATTTAGGTTCAATTCGAACCTGGGTTGCGTTGATGCGTTTTTGGATAAGAAAATTTTTGGATACCAACATTAAAGATTCAATTAGAAACGCTGAAAGTTCGAAATTCGTCTACTTTTTATGCGGGTGCGGATTTATCGAAAAATATAACCATTGTCACCTTTAAATGAGAAAAAAATTAAGCTTGTAGGGGAAAAATCATAGTTTGGCAAATGAAACGCAGATGGTCAATAAAATACACTCACCATTAAAACTGCGAAATTAGTCAAATGGTTGCAAAAGCATTCAACACCGTTTGGTTCGGATGGTGTTCGCTTAGTGGTGCATCCTTCCAACGACCAATCACCCAAACCGTCGTTCAAGTCGTAATCAAAGAAGACGCACCTCGGATTGTACAAAGAAGTTTTTACAACTGTCTTATTTGCTCTTTCTTCATCAGCTACTTGTTTTAAGAGTAAAGGAAGGCTGCGAAAGCAAATACGGAGAAATCTTTTAACCATTTTAAGCTTGAGAACTAAACGATCTTGCTGATTTAGAGCAAAATGCTGGCTGCCGCTACTTACTAAATAAATCTTTGCGCTGCATATTGAAACTATGAAAGTTCATAACAGATAATTTTGAGAGTAAAAATAATCTCCAAGAGTAGTTAGTTACTTTTTTTGTTAATACGAACTTCATACCTAATGCGAACTGGAGTCGAAAGGTCCACAACAGGCGTTCGATTGACAGTCGCTCCCACAACTCCGCTGTTGATGACGTCATACTGAACCTCTCCACCAAATAATTCTGATGAACTGTTTCGAATGGAATTTGATATTTCGGGTGATTGAAAGAGCTCTGCATCGTCATATCCACTAAAAGTCAATCTCTACAAAAACGCAATTGCTAAAAGCATTGGTATTTTTTTGCCAATATACGAATTCAACTTGTGCTGCATAATCAATAATTAGCTAATTTTCTTGGTTGACCATACAACCTTATTGTTATTACAATGGCTTATTAACATGAATTGTTTTCCATGTAATCACCAAAATATTACGCAACAGAAAAAAACACATAGAAAACAGTTTCCATTTTTGCCATTGGTCTCTGCTCATGTCTCACTTGATCAGGGTGAAGCATTGCAGATGGAAGACTTATGAACGGGGATTCCACCAAATCACTGAAGGAGCTGAAGCCAGATGACAAAGAAAAAGTCAAGTCTGAAAAAGAATTTGTGGAAGGTGGAGCACAAATTGTGTTAATGCAAAGTTGCATCAGTTGTGCAAAATTTGCGAAGTGCTTTTTTTCATTATCCAAGCAGGACGAGTCATATTCACGTTTTCGTTTGTCATTAGCTAGTTTTTGATGAAACTTGTCCTTGAAATTCCAATTGATAGGCATTGGGTGAACGAAATATGCAAAACTGTTTTTGAAGCGATAGCATTGGTTTATTAGTAAAATGAACAGTATTGCTTTTTACCATATTTAAGTTTACACTATTGCAAAAAATTATTGTGGGAGAATGTTTTCGCTAAATCAGTTTTTTAGATAGCTCAGCCTCTAGCGATTTTTCTAAGACTTGATTAACAAAATTCTTATTCTTTCATCTACAGAAGAATCAAGTTTATGTGTACTGTACACTTCACTAACCAGTTGGTATTTTATGTTTGAGGTGCACAGCGGCAACAGAAAGTTTTCTCAATCGTAGTTCAAAGCTGCCGTTGTGGAGCGTCATCGAGTTGAGAAGAGAGTCAGTGAGTTTTGTAACTTCCGTAGTCACTCGTGGTTCGAACTCATCTGCAGTTGTTAGAGCAAGTTTAAAGTTGGCGAAAAATCGCAAGTGTATCAGAAATTGTCTGTTACCGCTTGCGCAAAAATATGCGCCATATAGTCTCTTTACTTTAAATTAGTAAAAAAATAAACAGAAAGTGCATACGTATATAGGCTCACGATTTTGCGCTCATTAGGCGCGGTATATCCTGTGTATTAGCCCCGCTTTACCCGGTCTACCTTGAGCATAAAATCGTCGAAATACGAGCGTATCCCCAGTTAATTTCAACCAACTGGCAGATTATACGCTGGTAAGCCGGAATGCCGGCTTCTAAATTGCTTAAAACAGGAGTGCCCAAAGTGCGGCTCGTATAGCGATTTTGAGCGGCCCGCAAGTGCTCTTAAGAATTTAAGTTGATTTTGAACAGGGCAGATTCGAGAAAATTTAGGAAAAATTTTACAAGAAACTAAACCATCGCAGATTTCTAGCGTCTGGCCACCATCTTAAATCTGGTGAAAACCGCTTTTTACCTTTGTGGTCTTCACTCAATTTTTCGGCAAAAATCACATCAAAATGCGGCGAAGACATTTTATTTCATTTTTTATCATCACTCTGGCAAGAAAACGTTTGCTGCGGCCCATTCTTCAAAAACTCTGGGCACCCCTGGTTTAAAATTTACCAACGATACAATGGTACGCTTTCGATTTTATTTTATTGTATACTGACTCTAAGCGTAAAGTATGCCGGCCAGTCCATTATAATCAGTACTTAAACTGAAAAATTTTGCATGAGGGGACGCTTACGCAGCCTTGATCAAACGCATTCGGATGCGAATGAACTTAAGTGGAAATAATGATTCAGGTTCAAATTCTGTCCTCAGATTCGATTGAAGACCAAAAAAAATAGGTTTTCACCCAAAATTGAAGGGTTTTTGTTTCCTAAATCGAGTGAAGACCAAAGAAAAAGGTTTTCACCGCAATTTGGTGCCATATTCGGCCGGAATTTGGGATTTATTCGTGCTGATAGGCACTTTTTCGTCTGATCATCCAGCGCTGAAATCTCGATGGGGGGACGCGTCCCCCCTACAATTTACGTACTGATTATAATGAATGTTAGATAGCATAACTTTCTTAGTTTAGAGTAACATAAATTATTAAAACATAGATTCCCATTGCTGCAGCTTAGCTTAGGTGCAATGACGCGGTGATGAGCCCTGCTAACTCGTTGCAAGCATAGCGAGGATAACGCGGATTTTTGACTTTTGCTCTGATTGAAACGTCAAAACTGAAAAAAGTTAAAAGTGTTTTAAAGTTTTCGTTCTATATAGTGAGACGTGTTGTTCGAACCAATTGCTAAACCATCACTTCGTGTTTCGTTTACATAAACAATTTAATTTTCTCAATGGTAAAAAATAGCTCAAAGACCCATCGCAAGCAGCGGCATTCTTACCACTAAACCAGGAAACACACTGATAACGCTGAATTATTAAAAAGGTGAAAGCAAGTTTGGAAGAAGAAAAAAAAAAATAAATAAATAAATAAAATAAAAAATAAAATAATAAAAAATATGAAGAGGCAATATGCTTAAGTAAATGGGTAATTTTGAAGAGTTTTTGTTCCAACTATCTTTGTTGTCTGGGAAATCCGAGCAGTCATTTGATTTCTTTATTTAGTTATTTCAGATGATCATCATTCTGCACTTGGCAGATACAAACACAAAATGCTGCAATATAGTAAAAAACTACTAGGCCTGAAATCTCGTACGAAACAATCACTGACCTGGTGTAAACTTTTTGTTCAACACTGTTGCAAACTTGCAATAATATTAGTATTTTCATAATTATGCACAACAGTAGGCTAGGCTAGTAATTAGTACTTGCTATACTACTGTTATCAGAATTTGATCTATTATAGTAGTAGTAGTGGTAGTGGTAGTAGTGGTAGTAGTGGTAGTAGTAGTAGTTTATTAGTAATAAAGGTTTATCACACAAGTCGGAGGTCACCAAGGAGCACCGAATAACCCTAAGGTTTCCTAGTCGAGATGCTCCTTGTTAATATGCACAGTACATTATCACACAAAACTGTAACAACATGACAAAGTACAGCGAATAGTAGCCTACAGACAATGTTGTTTGTAGCGAAGCTCCCACATGTTCAAATGCGTATGGGTACAGTACAGTACATACCTAACTGTGTGGTCAGTAATCTCTCAGTAAATTTTCTTTCAACTGCTTTTTAAAAGAATTGAAGGGTTTATTTTTAAATTTGCACTCATTTCTTTCCATAATTTATCACCTCTAAATTCAATTTTATTCTGTCCAGCAGATTTAGAGACTCGAGGTAAAAAGTAATTAGATCTGCTTGGTTTTTTGTTGCATAATCATGAATTTTGTCAATTGCTGTGAAGTTATAGTTACATAATTGTGGTAGCTTGTTCTTAAAAAGGTTATGCATAAATTTAGCAAGCTCCAATTTGTAAACATCGTGTAGTTTCAGAAAGCCTAGTTTCTTATAGAGTTGACTTACATGAGAAAATTTTTTGTTCCAAGTCCTGGTACGTAAGATATTGTTTAATTTGGCTTCAACCCACGAAGTTGGTTTTGGGCGGATGTGCCCCAAGCAGTAATGCAGTAAGTTAAATGGCTATTAGCAAAACTATAATAAAGCATAACTAGAGCATGGGCATTCACAAAGTCACGTATATGATACAACATATTGCAACACCTCGCCATATTGAAGCGAAAGTTTTTGAATATGAGGCGACCAACTCAATTTATCATAAAACCACACACACAAATATTTCACTGATTCGCTTCTAGAAATTGCTTTTCGATTTATATGTAACAAAAACTTTGAGCTTATCCGTCTGTGCGGTTGCTTATTGAAAAGTAAGTAGATTGTTTTAAAATAATTTAATGTCAATTTGTTTTGATTTAACCATTGAGCGATGTACTGCAATTTCGTATTGACTCTGTTTACCAGTCTTGATAAATTTGCATCAGACAGCGACAGTGGTGTATCATCCGCAAATAAGGTTGTCGAAAGTTGTGACTTCTGGGGTAAGTCATTTACATAAAGTAAAAACAAAAGTGGGCCTAATGACGACCTTTGAGGAATACCGCTATCAATTAATTGTGTTCTTATTAAGAATCACCAATTTTTGTACATTAATAGCTATTGGTCAGATAGCTTTCCATAAGAATGCACTTCCTCAAAATCCAAACATTTTTTCAAGTTTTTGCAATAAAATTGAATGTTTACCATGTCAAAAGCCTTGCTAAAATCTAGAAAGACACAGCAAGCGTTCAAACTTTGATCAATATAACTCAGAATTTCATTATAGATCTTTTTGATTGCAAAGTTTGTGGAGGAATTTTTTCTAAAGCCAAATTAACAATCGCATAATAAATCATATCTAAATAAATAAGAATAAATTTGGGAATACAATAGATTTTCAAAAATTTTGTTAAATTGGGAGAAAAGTGATATTAGACGTTAATTTGTGATTTTGTCTTGCTCACCTTTTTTGAAAATAGGAATCACCTCTGCTACTTATAACGAGTCAAGATACACATCTTCTTTCAGGCAGAAGTTGAAAAGATCACTCACAAATTTGAATATTAAAGGACTTGCAAAGTTGATAAATTTAGTTTCGATGTCGGATGTCCTTGTAGCTTTTTTTATTTTCAATTTTGCAATTTCATTGTACACTTCTTGCGGACTGCATGGGGATAGAAATATCGACTTGCTCGCTTTGTTTGATGACCAAACGTAGCTGTTTGAGTAAGATTTATTCGAGCTTCCTGGTGCTATTAAATCAGCCATTGATTTCCCCACGTTAACAAAATATTTTCGGAATTCTTCTGCAATAGTCTGATGGTTGGGGTTTACAGTGTCATCCTTATTAATTAATTTAGAAGGTACCGTCCGGCTACGTTTTTTGTTGTAGGTTAATTCATTTACGATTTCCCACATCTTTTTAGAGTCCCCTTTGTGTTCTTCTAAAACGTTATGATAGTGATTACTCTTTGCCCATTTTAATGCGCGGTTCAAAGTATAGCTTCATTTCAACATACTATAGACAGCATAGCTTCATTTCAACATGCTGTATGACCATTACTCACCTGCAGAAGACGAAAAATACCCAAAAAAGTTTAAAAGTTTTTTCGCAGTATTTTCATTGACAGATGTGTTTGATATTACTGCTGATAAATCGTAAAGTATGTCTGCCGCCTTCTCATTCGATAAATTGCCTGAAAATATTGATCGAAAATCAAAAAAATTACCGTATTTGACGGCATATAGGACGCCCGGGCATGTAAGACGCACCTCATTTTGCAGGTCAGATTCAGGAAAAAAAAGTTTTTAGTGTATTTAAGCATACGTATATTGTTGAAAATTGTCTAGCAGAACATACACATGCAGAAACATAGCTGCATAAAAGTCAAATAATAAACATGAGTCAAAGAGTCACCGACAGGCAAATAAACATGAGGCAAAACGTCTCAGATTACGATAAATTGCTTTCATTTTTACTGATTCATTTTTAAAACACCGGTAATAATACAATAATACCAGGAATAACATAAGGATGCATGGAGTTTAGGGTAGGTAGAAGTACTAAGTGTAAGCTGGGTTAGTGAGCGTCAGAGAGAAGATTAGCCTAGGCCTACAGGAGGTCTCGAACTTTACCTACGCCATGTAAGAAGCAGGGCGATTTTTTGAGCCAAAATTTTAGAAAAAAAGTACGTCATATATGCCGTCAAATAAGGTAATTATTAAAGGTTAATTTTATTAAAATATAGTTGTAAAATATTGTACCACTTCATAAGGTTTATGGTGAAATAAACAGCAATCTTCAGGTGCTTTTGTTTCATTTCTATATCAATTTAACTCTATTTCACAAGGGCTATTTGATCAAGTATTTTATACGAGCATGGCAAAAATGCCCTCCCTATCTAATTTTCTACCCATCAGCATGGTGGCAGCGGTGGGATTCGAACCCACGCCATCGAAAATGACTGGTGCCTCAAGTCTGATGCGGATATGAAGACAATCCGTTATGAGTAACTTTCGCATTAAATTTCCCTCTTACTCTCAATTGTTGTCTTTCTGGTCCCGACAAAGTCTCATTTGTTAGACGTAAACTGACATTAGACAACTTGTTGAATGCTTGTTCGCTTATCACAGTCACATCTGCGCCTGTATCTATTCGAAACACTATCGGTACATCATTGACTTGAAGGGAGATACTGCGCTGATCAGGTTGATTTTCATTAGTCGATTTAACGCTTCCCAAGAAAAATCTTGTGTGATCGGAGTTTTCTGCTGAGTCATCATGTTCTTCACCTTACACCGTTACCAGTTTTACGCTTGTTTTGAATGCCC